>JAWNPC010000934.1:1357500-1885000 GCA_035045365.1 Drosophila leonis
TACAGCTAGACTAAGCTTGTCAATAACATATAGTATATAGAGCATATATATATTATATAGAAATATATCATAATATTTGCCTTTCAACATCGATAGATTATCGATTTACATATGTCATATATGCCTTATGTGTATTCCTATTTTGAAATTCAAATTCAATTTTGTCGTAAGTCTATTGAAGATATATGACGTATACTGCTATCGATAGGTTGTTTTATAGCCCTTGTCTTAAAATCGATAATTATCGATCGAGTTAAAGTGTTGTCTATGTCACAAAATGCGCTTCTTCGTCGCTTCTTTTCCTCTATCAACTAAATGTTATATATCTTTAATAATATATATATAAATATCGGATCATATCCGACCACATCAAATCTCGCCTGTCCAGGCCATCTCAAACATCATCCGTTACAAACATCAGCTAAAAGTCGGCATACCCCATTCTCACACGGTGTTCATGTACAGTTACAGTTATGTTAGGTTACCCACCCACACTGCGCACATCCAGACTGCCATGCAGCGCCAAATTGATGGCGAGCAGCGTATCGAACGAGATGGAGCCAATGTAGAGCAGACTGTACCAGGTGCGCCAGCTGCGCCGGCTGAAGCGGAGGCCGCGCGCCGTTGCCGCCCGCACGCCACAGACGGGCATCAGACCAAAGCACTGAGCGATGACAAGCACTGGGAACGGAGGGGGGGGGTGACGCGAGGCATGAGGCGAGTGATTTTCATTCAAAAAGGAAGCAGAGCTCACCTGGCGACACGGCTGCATGAAAGCTGCCGTCGCCGTCATGCAAATAATTCCTGTTTGCTGTCTGCCACGCCCATCGCTGACGCCGCCTCAAACGTTTAAGCAAGGCGCGACTCTGCTGCTGCAGTTGCTGTTGCCGCCGGCGACGATGTTTGCTTATTTGAACAGGCCACATGAATGCGCGCGCCTTCCGTTTATTGCGGTACTTTGTCAGTGCTGGGCCAATTTGAAATTTGGACATGTGGGCGAGCGGATGGGTGGTCGCTCGATTGATTGTTATCGCAGTTGATTGTTATCGGCACGCGTCCGGCCCTAACGAGCTTTAAATTGCCAACACCGTGGAGCGATTTCTACAGGAAATAAACAAAAAATAAAACAAACAAAGAGAAAATTTTCAAAAACTGTGCAGTGGCTGGCAAACTGTGAAAGTCATTTGAGTTTATAAAGTGAAAATTGCAAAAAACAAATTATTAACATATGAATAATAATTTAAATTAGCTGTCAAGCATCAAGTGACAAGTTTTTTGAGCGACATCTAACTGATTTGCTCCACGGTGTGTTGCAAATCTAATTCTGTCTAACAAATTATGGCGTGCTTAGTGCAAAATATTACAATTCATGGCTTAAACGAGCTACGACAGCTAAAGTGCCTGCACTCAAAAACAAAAACAATTTTTTCACTGCTAGAAAAAAATATAACAATATGCTCAAATATATTATATATTATAGCTAATTATACTTTCAACTTTAATATAGAAAATTTTAATTCAAAATATTTTTGTTTGCTATAATTAGAAATTAATAAAAATTCTGAATTTAAAATATTTTTTTAATAAATTTTTTAAAATTTTTAACTTGATAACTTTTTATTTTTTTTTTAATTTAAAAATTTTTTTTCAATATTAAGAAAATGTACACTATTTTTATACCCTGAACCCATTGAAAATGGGAAATCAGGGTATAATGTTTTTGTGAAAATGTATGTAACAGGCAGAAGGAGACATGGCAGACCCCATAAAGTATATATATTCTTGATCAGCTCGACAAACTGAGTCGATATAGCCATGTCCGTCTGTCCGTCCGTGTGAACGCAGCGATCTCGCAAACCACAAAAACTAGAGATCTGAAATTTGAAATGTATACTCGTGTATACCCTACGCAGTACGAGTTTATCAATTTTTTTCGATAACTCATCCCATTTCCTTAATATCGATAAAAATCGATAACTTTTCTTCGTTCTTGAATACCGTTATAGCTATAGATTTCAGATTTACTGTGTGTATCCGTGTAATGAATACAAACATTTTGCAATTTTTGGATTTTGGATACCACGCCCCCTTCCCCCAAAATTTGAAAAAAACGTATTTCAAATACTAGAGACTTGTGCTTTGGCAAATACATACATATGAATGTCATTATTACGCTGTAAAAGTTTGATTACGAAAGTCCATCTAGAAGCAAACCTATTCAACAAATAAATTTCCAAAATATAGCCCATACTGCAGCCCAAGCGCTGCCCGCGCGCAGTCGCTGCGTAAACTGCGCAGTAGCAGAGAAAGTGCTTGTGCGTGCGTGTGCATGTGTGTGTGTGTGTGTGTGTGTGTGTGTATGTGTTGTTTGTATGTATGTATATATAAAAGAAACGTAATATGATTTGAATATCGCATCTTCGCAGGGTTCAGGGTATCTCTTAGTCGAGCAGTCTCGACTAGAGCACTCGTAATTGTTTATTATATTTTAACTTACTTAAATTTTGTTTTAGATGCAAACACTGAAGAGCAAGTGCCTGCTCCGTAACAACTGTAACCCACATTTCGCTCAGTGCAGAAAGCAAATGCAATTTTAATGCAATAATAATATATTTGTCTTTATATATATGTATATATATACTATATATACTATATATATATATATAAATATCTCCCCAACTTAATTGTTAGTTTTGTAATCTGGAATGCTATGTGGATTATGCGTTAAGTAAATCTGTCGATTAACTAATTATGTTTTAAGTGTACAACAACAACAACAACAACGACAGCAACACGCTAAAAGTGGGTCGACTAAATGAGATATTGTCCAGATTCCGGGTTTCACTTTTTTTTATAAAAATCTGGATCTCGATCACGATTTGGTCGCATAAATAAAAATGTAACTTTTGTTTGTTTTTTTCTTCTTTTTTTTTGAACTGGATGCGGATGCTTGCTTAAAAATTGTAACGGATCAACAGGCAAACGGACAAACGGGCAAACTCGTTGCATCAACAGCTTTAATAGATTCGATTAAGTGGAAACGTGTTTAGAGCTGCGACACATATACCCAACTGGATATATATATGTATGTATATATAGCTATATATATAGCTATATACTAATGTGTTTATCACTTAAGTGGAGTTGATTAAGTAAAGTCAAGAAAAAACAAAAATTGCTTGACATATATCAAGACATACGTAAGATTTTATGATATGATTTCGAGTTTCTCTACTAGAAATAACTAGAAATATTGCCTGCAATATTTACATTTATTATAGTATAATAATAGTTTATTTTTATTTTTTAGTTGGCTTTCAAAAGTTGATTTCCGTTTCCGGCTTGAATTTGGCATGCTGTGCAGCTGCAAAGAGTTGTATTTATTTATTTACTTTTGAATTGGTGCGAAATGCTTTCGGTTGGCCGTTAACATTTGAATGTTAACTGCAACAATCGATTGGCGTTCAATTTGAATGATTTAATAGGCAACTGGTCACCCTACTGTTATTTATCGATCGCACCTTAAGTGCTTAACAGTGTCATTTGAGAATAACAGAGACAGCCACACTTAACATTAGCCGCCCGCTAACATCATTTGTTGTTGTTGCGCCGCCAGATTCGGACGTGTGTGTGTTGTTTTTTCCTACGCTTAAGCACAAAATTTCAAATCGAAATAAGAAAAAAAAAAAAGTCAAACAAACTTCGTTTGTTGACAACAGGTGGCAAACCGTTATTTGCTATCGAAAAGAAGCAGCAGCTCGAGTGCAGATTTAAGTGAACAGCACAATGCCTGGTCCGCCTGCGTACAGACGTGCTAACAATTTGGCATAATTACCTCAAATCGAATTGTGGTTTTTTGATTCGTTTGAAATTTTGTTTTTTTTTTAAATTGTGATTCAAGCTATTGGCCAAGTTGTAGCCAGTGCATTCAGCAAAATGCAAACGAAATATAATAATTATCAATAGTGGCGCATTCCCAGCACTCAAATTCTTTCAACAAATTTCTCAGCTGCCTTTCAACAACTACCAAAAAAAAATAAAAATACAAATTGCTCTGCGGGTAAGCCGAACTTGAACAGTTAAGAAATATGTAATAGCTACTGTTAAGCATGCTTGTGTGTGTGTGTGTGCAAGTGTCTGTTAGTGCGTATGCGTGTGCGCGCGTGTGTGTATGTGTGTGTGTGTGTGTGTATGTGTGCATATGTGGCTTTAAAATTTAATTTGAAACATTCAGCAGCAGCTGTGTTGTTGTTGTTGGTGGTGGTGCTGCTGCTGCTGCTGTCATGATAAAGAACCAACGGCTGTTTGCCTGCACTGCAGCAACAACAACAATAATTCATCTGCCCTCCCCTCTCTCGCTTGCGCACACAGCTCAGCATCAGTCACTGCACACACACACACGCACATCTGCAGCAACTGTCACACACACACACACGTAAACAACTTTTTATCGTGCTCAACCAAAATGAATTCACATTCATCTGCGCATTTTTGTTTTATTCTTTCCCAATTTTCGCTTATTTACTTTGGTTTCTTTGTTGTTGTTGTTGCTGCAGTTCCTGCAGTTAGTTTCATAGCCAGCAGCTTGTGTCGCCGACTCATTGTCATCTTCTGCTGCTGCTGCTGCTGCTACCGCTGCTGCTATTGTTGTTGTTTCTTCATTTAACCCCGCGCTCACCGTCTGGGCTTGGCTTTGACCAAACAAGCGGCAGCTGAATGATTCATGCGAGGTTTTTTTCTCTCTCTTTTTTTGTTGTTTTTTGTTTTTTATTTAGACGGAAACAGCTTTTTTTATTTATTTTATTTTTGTTGTCTTTGGCAAATGCATTTGAAGCGCGACTCATTTGAATATAGCAAAAAGAGAGTGAAAAAACCACAACAATCTAAATGTGTTTCGATGTTAATTCAATTATCATAATATAATTATATTTATATAATGCATACATACATACATTACACACACTTACATATTTATTTATTATCGCGCTAATCGCTCGCTTTAACCTGTATGCGATCCACTTGGGCTTTGCATTTCGATTAGTCAGCCGAAAAAGATTTCAGTTTTCGCTGCATTTACATTAATAAATAATACAAGAAGAAGAAGAAGAAGAAGCAGAAGCAGAAGTGGAAGAAGAAGAGCACAACAATAAACAAATAAGAAAATGCTGAAACTCTTGATTTTCCCTTGACATAACTTTGTATTTATTTGATTAATATTGTTATTTGATCAATTGCTCAAGTCTTACTTCGAACTCGAATACGAATTCGAATTCGAGCTCGATAAATCATTAAATCAACATTAAACAACCAAATTATGACATGAAATTCTTAAAGTTGGGTGGGTAAAAAAGTAACAAACTATATACGAGGTGTGCTCGAAAGGTTCGCCAATTTTGTGTTTGATTTGAATCATTTTTAGTTATTTATGAATATCTACCATTTTGTTTTACTTCAAAGTAAATCCCATTAGTTATTATCTGAGGTACATGAGCCGAAGATTCCACATTTGCGTTACTTTTTGAACTGACCTCGTATACAAAGTCTTAAGTCAAAGCTTAACTCTAACAAAATCTGAATTTTTGTTGTTGTTATTTATTTATAATTTATATTTAATTTTGTTATGATATTTTATTTATTTCTTATTTTTTATAATTTATTTATTAATTATTTTTTATATTTTATTTATTTTATTATTTTTTGTTTTATTTATTTATTATTTTTATATTTTATTTATTTATTATTTTTTATATTTTCTTATTTTTTATATTTTATTTATTTATTATTTTTTATATTTTATTTATTAATTATTTTTTATATTTTATTTATTTATTTATTATTTTTTATATTTGTTTTATTTATTATTTTTATATTTTATTTATTTATTACTTTTTATATTTTATTTATTAGTTATTTTTATATTTTATTTATTTCTTATTTTTTATAATTTATTTATTAATTATTTTTTATATTTTATTTATTTATTTTATTTTTTTTATATTTTATTTATTTATTATTTTTATATTTTATTTATTTAGTATTTTTTATATTTTAATTACTTTTTAATTTTTCATATTTTATTTATTTTTTATTTTTTTAAATTTTATTTAAAATTTATTATTTTTTATATTTTATTTATTTATAATTTTTTTATTTTTATTTATTTATTTATTTTGTTTATTACACAATTTCTTAAGTTTTAATTTTTCATTTCTATATGTTATAGTCAACCGATCAAGCTGGCTAATAACTATATAGTACTATAACCTTATCTACAGAAATGCAAAATTTGATCTGCTTAGCTTAGGCAACTTTTCAGTTCCCATAGAACAATTGAGATTTAGCTACGACTCTGTATGCATATAATAGCTTAGTTTAAAGCTTACATGCGTATATACATATGTATATTATATATCATATTTAGTGTTAATTGACTTTATTAAGCTTTGATTTATGACCTACTTATGGAGCGAACCTCGCTGCGTGGCAGCGGAACCCTAAAAACTTGTTGCCCCTAGCACATCGCATATGATTATGCTGTTGCCTACCATATAAAAGACCCTCTTTTGGAGTGAATGTTCTTATATGTATATATATTATATATGTATATGTATGTATGTATGTATGTCTATACATACATATACTTACATATATACATACATATGTATATGTTTCTCTTGCATAAATGAGCCAGCTTATCTCTAATATCAGTGGCCCAACATTATGCCAATGGGGGAGTCATTTGGGGGAAGCATAACCATGCACACTCACGCACAAACACACTCAGACACGCACACTCACACACATATATATATATATATATATAGATATATATATATATATATATATATATATATATATATATATATATATATGCATTGTTCATATCCAGATTTCAATTTGTGTTTCATATCCAAAGCGGATTTAAAATTAAAATCAGGGTATAAAAAACGCAACAACAAAAATGAGGGTCGAACTGGAAATACCCTGCAGCAATTGATAAAGGAATTTTAAGAAAGCAGAAAAGTTGTTGATTGAGTGGACAGAAAGCAAATGTTTTGATGTATTGATAGTTCCTATAAAAGCTATATAATATAATGTATATAATATATATTATATTATATAATGTAAATTGGGTTTAGCGACAACATTTGACTGTCGCAAGATGATATCTGTCTCATATCCAAAATTGTATCCAAAATTCTGGTCTAAGATATAGAAGCAGAGCCGCTAATAGATATGACTTTAAAGATACGGATCAGGGATAAATATAAGAAAATAATAGAGACAGATGGATACATAGATATGACTACATAGACAAGGATAGCGAATATATATATATCGTATATTATATATAGCTCAGATATCTTAAGAAGCTGACAAACACATAGATATGAGCACACAAATACGGATTTGGAATACATAAAAAATGTCTATGGCAGCAGAAAGATCGAAAATATATATAAGATAAATTTTGTAAGAAAATTAAATGTCTAAATACGGATCAAGAATATATATTATATATACATATAAGATATCTATGGAACTAGAAGTATAGATATTTAGATACATAGACATATATAGATATATGTAGATACTATACTACTACTAGATAGATATAGTTACTACATATATAGATAGGGATCAGACATATATATGTATGTATATATAGTACATATGTATGTGTAATCTCCTTTTCAAAACCTTACAACTCTTCGATGATATATGTATTTAGTATGCTAAAAGCAAGCGATAAGCGGTAAGGCAAGGCAAGACCCCCAAGCCGAAGTAGCCGATCACACACAAAACTATAGAATTGTCTTTAGATATACATATATCAGGTATATATGTATGTATATATAAACATTTGCATATATAAGATATTCATACATAAGTATCTATGTTCAATAGTCTTCTTATCAGAGCCTTACGCATATTGTTGACATATTCATAATGCCCTATGTGCTAGGGCGATGGGAAAGACAACAATGCACAGCGCAAGGAGAAGAAGAAGAAGAAGAAGAGCACACACACGCACACCCGCACACACACGTTGGATCATGCATGAAAGCGGGCCGCTCAGTTTACCCCAAAAGAACTCGATACAGAGAACCCCGAAAAAAAACCAAACAAAACAAAAACGTTGATGGAAACTGAACCACAATTTAGAATTTAGAAGAGGCGGAGATGGAGGAGGAGGAGGAGGAGATGGATGACGATGAGGTTGAGGGGCTGAACCACTCAATGATGGTTTGGGGTAAAGAGTCACCGGAAATCGCGTTAAATGCGTAACAAGGCGCTTTTTAATTCAAGCGATCCAAATACAAATAAAAAGCCTCTCAGGCCCAGGCCCATGCCCAGTCCCAGTCCCAGGCCGGGCATTAAATAAATGAAATTGTTTCTATGCAAAACAGTTGAAACGCTGCGTCCGACCTGCCACTTCTTGTTATCTCTTCAGCTGCATACAGACAGAAAAACCCTAACAGAGTGGAAAAAGTTAACGACTAGCAAATACCCTATGTTTGATTCGAAATAGGTTTTTCTTCTTCTCTATATCATTGAATTTTAATCACTACAACAGTTATATAGTTACAGCTAATAATAGCTAATGAAAACATTTGAGTTATAATAGAACTAACCAGAGCTATTCAAAAACTGAAATGCTTATTATGTCTACATGCCTTAGGAGCAACTGCATACCAAATTTGATGGCCATAGCTCTTTAACTTCTCGAGTTATGCATAAGAACTCAAGTATATCTATCGATTTCTAGTGATATTCTAAAAATGGAAAGTAAAAGCTTAAAAACATTTACTCATTATGTCATACAAGAATATATAAGTCAAATTAGCTCTTGTAGTACTCGAGATAGGCTTTAAAAATCATCTAAGCAAATCGATTTTTATTGATAAATCGATACAAAGTCAAATACTTGTTTTTTTTTTTTGCTTAATATGAAAGCTAATCTCAAAAAGTGCTTAGGCTGTGCTTGAAAAAACGACAAACAAACTCTTATAATCGATTTTTGTTATCGATATCGTTTATCGACTTGCAAATAAAATTGATAAATAGCAGAAATGGAAAGCTTAACAAACTAATCAAGCATAAATATATATTCACTTTATAAAAGTCTGCTTTATACATTCTTTCAAAACTAATATGCCCTATGTGGCCATTACGCTGCAGGGTATAGAGGGAGACAACACAGAACTACCCACAACAACAATGAAAACTGTCACAATACGAAAAACAAACAGAGCTTAATTGAAAATTTTATATTCATTGTTCTCTCTCTCTCTCTGGCTCTCTCGCTCTGCAATGATAAATTCTCTCTTTTATTTATTTATTTCGTTTTTTTTTTCTTGTATTTTCGGTTCAACATTTCGTTGTGGAGGATCGCGTCGCAAAGTTCGGTTCAAGTTCTTGCAACATGTGTTAGAGAATAGAATTCGAAAAAAGTTAAATAAAACTTAAACTTTGTTTGTTTTTCTATTGAAATAGAAACTGGCTTGAAGATATAGAAGGTATAAGAGTTGTTTAACAGTGTACTCTTTTTTATATCAATTCATTTAACTTGTGCGAAAACAGTGTTGTAAAAGATGCAAATATAGAGTTTCAAAATGAGTTCAAGTTTTCAATGCAAATTTTGCCGCTCTTAGAAAGATTTGCTTCATTCAATTCAGTTTGCAAAATGTTCTAAACTAACTTATTTATTTTCCAAGTTTTCTTTTTAACACTGATAAACTGTGTTGCATAAGAAGTAAATTTACTTTTGTTGTTTCTTTCTCAAACTGATCTCTAAAAGTGATTTTCAAAATTCTTTTTTTAGAATTTCCCTTATTTAGTAGTTATTTCATGCACTGTTTTACAGCACTGCTAAAACAGTGTTATAAAAGCTGTGAATATTAGAATATTTTACTTGATTGAAAGCATTTAATTTAAAATATATTGATAATTTTTGTTGCTTACTAATTTCAGTAACAGTTTTTAACACTGCTAAAATCAGTGTTGTATAAGCAGCAAATATAAAAGATGAGAAAAATCACTTCAAGAAAAAGAATTTGATTATCAGTGAAGTTTTTGAGTCGAATCTTTCTCTTTTTGTAGAGTCTTAACATTAAAGAACGAATTCCATCAGAAAATTGGTTCATAAAACGTTTTTCAACACTGCTAAACAGTGTAAGAGACAAAGTTTTTGGCATGAATTTGCCGTCTTTAAGCTCTAAAAGAAAGCAAAAATTATTGATCAATAATTTTCAAGCATTTTGCTTAAAATTGTTATTTTAGCAGTGCTTTTCACAACACTGCTAAATAGTGTTGTACACTATGAATTAAAACCAATTTGTAGTACAATAGAAGCTACTTATACATCTACATGTAGATATATAAAATATGTATGATTATTTTAGGATATACATATGAATATACGAAGTCTGTTCAAAAATTCTTGCGAATTTTGTGTGTTTTCTCAAAAGTTATTCTAATTATTATTATTCATGAATATCTATTTTGTTGTTCTTAAACATTTTATATATTTCTTTTGTTTTTGTTTCTGCTTATCTTTTTTTTTTGTCATTTTCTGCTTCAAATCCTTCTCGAGTTAGCTCTATATACTCGTACTACTTAACCTGGTATCTGCTCAATTCAGAGTATTTCCTTTACACACTTTTGACCTTTCCATTGCAGCTTATCTTTTTTTTACGAAAGAAAATTGAATTGGTCATAAAAATTATATATATAATACATAAATATTGTCCATTTGACTGCTGATAGCGCCTGTAACTTGGATGATTTTACAACTTTTTCACTTACAGCGAAATGTGAATGATAACAGTTAACGAAATGAGGAAAAGAAAACAGGAAATACAAAATTGTAAATCTGACAATTAGAACGTTTTATGTTTGTTTTTTTTTTATGTTAATCAGCACCTAGAAAAATAAGTTAGAACGTTGCAGTCGGGCGTTACCGACTGCAGAATACTCATTCACTACCCAAACGCTACCAGCTCCATTTGATGTGCCACGTCCCCAATTGGTATATATATATTGGTATATATATATATAGTTTTTGGCAAGTCAATAGACGAGGTCAACAGTAGTAGTTCTAGTTTTAAAACTGAGGAAAATACCCAATTTGACACGCCCCCAATGGGCGTAGATATATCCACCATATTCTGTTGATCTTGAGTTGTCAGCGCGAGTATACGTTCTACTATTCTATTTCAACTCTCTAGCACTTCAACTAATAGGGTTTCTCACATACCGGACAATGCATTTTCCGATTTGCCACGCCCCTAGTGGGCGTACCGGTATAAATCTTGACACTTTCTAATTGGAGGGTATACACGCGCATATGTCCCAAATTTCAAGTCTCTAGCTTCAATAGCGGCGAAATGGTTTGCGTTCATGCGGACGGACGGACAGACGGACGGACGGACAGCAAGACGGACATTGCACATTTCACTTTCGTGAATGAGTATAAAAAACTATGTTATAGATAGTCAGGCATAAAAGCATGTTGAAGACTTATTGAATTCGGAAGTTGAAATCTTGAATAATTTGACGTCTTTGTTTGCTGGTTGAGAGTGTATTGATGTTGTAAGCGTATCCATTGAAAGTGGGAATTTAGGGCATAGTGTTTTTGTTCAAATATATGTAACATGCAGTAGGAAAAAGGCGTGGCAGAGTCCATAAAGTATGTATATATATACTTGACTAGAACGATGAGCTGAGTCAAGCTAGAATTGTCTAAGAGCCTAGAGACTTGAAATATTTGATGTAGCTCGCCCTATAGCATGCCCAAAATAAGTATCTTTTCAATAATCGATAATCGATAACAATGTTATCGAGCTTCAGCTATCAACTTGTAACTAGTTTTGATATATATTATAAATAGATGCTGCTTTGAGTATACACAAATATTGAGAGCCTTTCAATCAAATCAGATATTATATGTAGAAAGATAAAGATAATATATAGAGAGCTATATAGAAGTCTATATATACACTGCTGGTCATAGGTTAGACGCACACAGTTTTTCTTTAGATTATTTGTTTTATTTACTATTAGGCATGTAAAAGTTGCTCAAAATATGATTTTTTTTAAAGTTCGAATCTTGTTCAAAAAATATCAGCTCATAATTAGTTGATTTTCAAAAAGATAACTGTGCATTCGAAGATTCTAGCAATTTCTATTAAATCACGCGGATTTTTGGTTGGTCATTGTGATAGACGCACATCAAATTTCGAAGTTTTGTGTTAACAAGTGCAGCTTTATTTGTAAAATAAAAGCTACAAATTAAGAAATCAACTATTTTTTAGCAATATTTCAAGAAAAAATGGGGAAAGCTACTGTTTTGAGCTTACTGGAACGTCAAAAAGAGAATTTCTTTCACTCACAAGGATTAACGAATCGAAATATTGAAAAACAGATAAAGCGCAGCTCCAAAACTGTTGACAGATTTTTAAAAGATCTTGAAGCATATGGAACGCACTGCAAAGGTCGAAAAAAGAACTTACTTCCCGAGATGAACGTAAAATTGTTCGATTTGCTTCCAATTTGACTAAGTCAGCAGCTAAGATTAAGGAATTAGCCGGTGTAAACGCAAGCCTATGGACTGTTCAGCGTACAATTAGAAATATAAATCATGTTAAACGTCTCAAAATCAAGAAAAACCCACCTTTGAATGCTCTACTTAAAGAAAAACGGCTTCAATATGCGAAAAAATACATGACGTGGACTGTTCAATCTGACACTCTACTTAGTGATTGGCGATCGGTTGTCTTTACTGATGAAAAACGTTTTAATTTAGGGGGCCCAGATGGTTTTCAATACTATTATCATGATTTGCGAAAAGATGATCTGTATTTAAGTCGCCATCACAGCCGTGAAGGTGGAGTTATGGCGTGGGGTGCCATCACGTTTTATGGAACAATAGACTTAATTTTTGTAAATCAGAAGATGAACGGTGAGCGCTTCAAAACTTTGTTGCAGTCCGTATTTCCAAAGCTAAATGATCTCTTCGGACCATTACCATGGATTTTCCAACAAGATAATGCTCCTATTCATAACAATCGAGTACTAACGTCGTTTTTTTCAAGTGAAAACGTCCATATCATAACTTGACCACCATATTCTCCAGATCTTAACATAATTGAAAATGTCTGGGGATGGCTTTTATGGAGATTATACGAAGGGGAGAAACAATACGAAGATAAGGAAATACTAACTGCAGTAATTCAACTTGCTTGGAGTGAGATTTCGCTAAGTTACTTAGACTCCCTGTATCATTCTATGAAGGACCGGATATATGAAGCTATTTCGAACAAAGAAGGCAGTACTCATTAATGAAATTATTTTTTATGTTCTTCTAATAAGTCAAAAAATGCTATTAACTAAAAATTTAATTAGAAAATAAGTTACTTTTCTTCCCAAAATTAATTAGTTGAAGTGCGTCTATCGTATTGACCACGAAAAAAGTGCCTTATTTTCAACAGCTTTAATAAAATGTTGATAAAACCCGATTTTGTTAAACCTAATTTTTTTTTCGTATTATACACTTGAAGAGTCATCGAATAATCAAGGTTTTTGTATATAAACTTTTCTTCAATTGCTTTTAAAATAAAAATTATAAGACAAATTTTAATGGAAGTGTGGGTGCGTCTAACCAATTGACGAGCAGTGTATATAGTGAGAGAGAGAGTGTGTGAAAAAGATTATATATAGAGATAGAGCGTGATAAAAGTCTAGTTCACCATAAGAGTTAGGGTATATCGTAGTCGAATACGCTTACCTCGCCCTTTGTTTTGATCAAATATTGATCTATAGTTTATTGAATTTGAACAAATGCTCAACTGATCTTTCTATATATTTACATTTATATGGTATTTATGCATGTGTTTAGCGCATTTGATTGTGCATTCCAAAATTAGCTAATAATAATAAAAATAATTTAAAAAATTGTGTTTTTGTGTTCCGCTTTGCAGCATGGATGCCCCCACACAGTCGATATACCCGCATTCCGCAACGCTTTTCGCTGCCATCTGTGCCTGCCTGTTTGTGACCATCGGCGTGTTAGGTAAGTGGAGAGATTACAAACCAACGATTCTCCATCAATTTGCATTTAATATACTAACTATAAGCCATTTAATGGCTTGATTGATTGACAAAAAAAATAGGAGCAATAGCTAAAGAAATCGCTGTAAAACAATGAAAAATTGCAGCTATTACGTAATTGCTGATTGTAGCTGAAAGTTACTTCTGTGCCATTAGAGAAACGACAAGTTCCGCAAAAGTTTATAATCACAGCATGACAATACCCATGACATTACTCAACACTTATCGTTAGTATATGATTGAGATGATGCCTAAATAACTCCTCAACAACTGGAATTTCCATTCATTTGTCAGGCCTAAGACGATTCATGATCAAATGGCAAATCTTATTGAATGTATAAACACCCAAATCTTATCGATAACTTTAACAGCTGCTTCTGATGCAGTTATCGAATATAGTAACACTCTTGGTTGGTCACCCTATAGTCAACAATTGCTTTGCTAATCGAAGACTAATTTGATTTATATATAAATTTGAATAATTTATCAAACAAATATATGAATAACTTTATATGTAAAGCATTACTAACGAGCTTCAGCTGTAGATATTATATATTACATTATAGTATAAAAAAAGTTTACATTTCTTTCTGTCTCTCTTTCTCCCATCTGTCTCACTTTCTCTATGCCTTTCTTAACCTCTTTATTTTTTTCATACTCTCTCTCTCTCTTTCTTATTCTCTGCGTCTCTCTCTCTCCTTTTCTCTGCCTCTCTCTCTTTCCATTTCTCTGCCTCTCTCTTTCCCTTTCTTTGTCTCTCTCTTTCCCTTTCTCTTCTTATCTCTGTATCTCATTCTCTCACTTTCCCTCTTTCATCCTTCATCACTTTCTCATTCTCTCTCTCTATTTATCTGTCTCCCTTTACATATACAGTACATATGTACTTCACTAATTCTCTCTCTTTCTCCCTTCTTTATCTCTATCTTTTCCACCATCCACGCCGTCACTTTTTCTCCCTCCTCCCTCCCTCTCGCTCACCCTTCCCCTACATCTAAATTTTCCTCTCTTTCGCCTTCTCGTGCTTCGTCTTTCTTCCTCTTTACATCTCTCTCTCTCTCACCCCTTCTCTTGCAATTTTCCTCTGACTCTCTCTCTCTCTCTCTCTCTATCTCTTTCCCTCGCTCTCTCAAACAGTCTCCCTCTCTTTCTCTTCTTCTCAAATTGCCTCTCACCACTTCTTTCCTTTTCTCTCTCGTCTCTATAACTGCTTACCTATTTATTTAGCTCTCTCTGTTCTTCCATACCTTCCTCTCTCTCTCGCCTTTTCTCTCCTATAAAATATCTTAATGCATTTTATACTAATCCATTTTCAGGCAATCTGATAACGCTGCTGGCTCTACTGAAGAGTCCGACGATACGGGAGCATGCGACAACGGCCTTTGTCATATCTCTGAGCATTTCGGATCTATTATTCTGCTCTTTCAGTCTGCCTTTGACAGCTGTTCGCTTCTTTCAGGAGGTGCGTCCCAGTCGAATTCGCAACTTAAAATCGAAATAAATCTTTCTATATATATATCCATATCTATATCTATTGCAGAGCTGGACATTTGGGACGACGTTGTGCAAGATCTTTCCCGTCATCTTCTATGGCAATGTGGCCGTCTCTTTGCTCAGCATGGTGGGCATTACACTCAATAGGTAAGGATTTAAACTCGAACTCGAATTCGAATTCGAATTGAAGCTAGAAATGTGAAATTTATATATAGGTCAAGCCAAGCTCAATTAACAAAATAAATATGCAGTTTGCGTAATTCGAACCAGTTTTTGAAGACATCGATAAATATCGATAACTATTTGAATGCATAGAACAGGGCTTAAACCCATTAAGATGGTGTATATGTGGCTAGAAACAGTTAAGAAAGTAAGAAAGCTTCAAGTATTAGCTATAGGTGGGAATCGAGCCCAAATAGAAAGATTTCGATAACTTATCGAATGCATTGCAGCAGAGCTTGAACCCTTTTAAGAAGAGAATACATCAATTCTGAATAAGACTCAAAAAGCTAGCTGGAATTCGAATCAATTTACGTATACTTCGGCAACTTTTCGAACATATGAACTAATCAACTCTTTTTTCTGTTTAATCAGGTATATACTCATCGCCTGCCATAGCCGATATTCACAGATCTATAAGCCGAGGCTAATAACGCTGCAGCTGGTGTTCGTTTGGGCAGTTTCCTTTTTGTTGCTGGTAACGCTGAGATAACTCATATAAACTATCTGTACTATAACTATATAACATCTGGCGCTTTCAGTTGCCACCAATTCTGGGCATTTGGGGTGAGATGGGCCTGGATGAGACGACGTTTTCGTGTACGATCTTGAAGAAGGATGGCAAATCGATTAAGAAGACGCTGTTCATCATTGGTTTTCTGCTGCCCTGTCTGGTCATACTCATCTCCTATTCCTGCATCTATATAACTGTACTTCATCAGAAGAAGAAGATACGCAGTCATGACAATTTTCAAATTGGCGCCGCAGCCGCCGCTGCCAAGGCGGCTGGATCAGCATCTGGTTCGTATGTGACCACAGTGAGCACTCGCAAGGCACGCGAGGATAATCGCCTCACTGTGATGATGGTCACCATATTCGTGTGCTTCCTCATCTGTTTCCTGCCCCTGATGCTGGCCAATGTGGTGGATGATGAGCGCAACACCTCGTATCCCTGGCTGCACATCATTGCCTCGGTTATGGCCTGGGCCTCCAGTGTCATCAATCCGATTATCTATGCGGCCAGCAATCGCAACTACAGGTAGTACTCAGTATAGCAAACGAGCTATGTCTTTTGCCTATGTTTGATTACATACATATATAAATATATATATATATATATTTCTAGGGTCGCCTACTACAAGATATTCGCATTGCTGAAATTTTGGGGTGAGCCACTATCGCCGATGCCAAGTAAAAACTATCACCAAAGCAAAAACTCAAAGGAATTATCGGGCGTTATTCGCAGCACGCCATTGTTTCATGCTGTTCAGAAGAATAGTATTAACCAAATGTGCCAAACATATTCAGTATGAGTCTTTTGTATTCGAATTTTGCAATACGACATTAACTACTTATTAATATATACAATTTTTTTAAATTTAATTAATTATATATTCGAGCGCTTAAGAAAAACAAAGCAAACAAAACAAACAAATATACATATAAAGTTTATTATATTGACGATAAAATAACGTATTTGCACTTTATTCAGCTTTAAAATGGCTAAAGTGTGCAACACTTGCCTTGGGAGTGTGGGAATAGGCAAATGCTTATAGCCAACGGTAAATCCAAGCTATTCACCTCGACACACTAGCGATGGCATAATAATAATGAATAATGCAGCTAACGCTAAAAAATCGTAGATTTGCAACCAAATCGAATTGCCTTAGCTGAAAAAAAAGCTAAAACGCCAACACTGCTAACGGTAAATCTAAAAAATGCATATCAAGAACGTTTAGAGATGACAAAAACAAAAGAATCAAAACACCATGAATTATTGCTGATGAATGAACCAAAATGAACGCGTTCAGCAGTTAACTGCCGTATGGCCATTTGAAATAGGCTAGTATTAAATGAGTAATTATTATGGGGTATGTTTGTCGAGCAACTGAGACGTTAACTGTTGAACGCGAACATCGTAAGAATTATTCTTTATAGTTAGGTAGGGAACAGAAAACAAATCAAATCGGAATCAGTTGCTTCGCGTGTGTGTGTTCTGGTATAAAATGCCCTTATGAAGTATGTGTTCGTGTGCGTGCCTGAGTACAGCGACTGTGCTTAAATGTGTATGTGAGTGCTGTATATATGAGTGTACGTGAGAGACTGCGTCTGCGTGTGATTATGAGTGTAGCTGTGTGTGTGTGTGTGCAGCTTAGCACGGCCTGCCATTGGTTTGATCAAACAATTCGGTATTATAAGTTTTGTCATCATATGGGAATGACTCAATGGCATCCTCATTGATGATATCGAGTATTTTCTTAACGACCTCCGGATTCTCATTTATATTCTCCTCGCAAAGGACTTTGACATCGCGCAATTTCGATACATACATATCGCGATCCTGTTCGGCACGTTCCAGCTCATGCAGAACGTTCTGCATATCGATATTATCTTCAGCAATATCGATTGGGTCCTTCTCCTTGCGATATGTCAAATGGGCATCGCTAACAAAAGTGCGTGTGCGCAACTGATGGCCGCTATAATCGGAGCGTGCGCTAAGCGATGTACCTTTGGAAGAGCCGCCACTGGAGGAAGACGAGCTCGCACCGTAGCACATTGTTATGCCATCGCGTGCGGCAAGGGCATTGTAGCTCTTGCCCTTGTTGTTTGCATTGAAGAACTTTCGGAACCATTGCAAAAACTCAAAATTATCCTGAAAGCGCCCCTTGATCAGACGCTCAATGGGTATCTCCTTGTGTACTCCCTTCTTCTGGAAGCTGGCCTGCAGCAGCTTGAAATTGTGCACAAATTCGTGCTCCTGATTGGCGCGAAACTTGATGCGTTTCACGGCAACCGAATTGGGGAACAACATGTCCATGAATTGGCAATAGGCAGCGCCTAGCAAACAAAAAAAAAAAAAACAAAGACCAAAATGAAAGTTCCATCAATATATATATATCGATAACTTATGCGAATTGGCCACTAAATATACTTCTCTCTTTCTCTCTTACCTGTGCACAGCTCTTCGATCTTTGTGAACTCAGATTTCAATTGAGTATTGACCCAGTTCAACATCTCGTGGCGCGACCAATTCTGCGATGATACATTTGTGGAGTGCACGTTAACTGCCATTTTGGCTTGATTCGTTTAGTTCGCAACTTGTTAAAGTATATAAATTTGAAGAATATATATTTATATTCCTATGTATACGAATAGTTAGATCTATATTGTTTCAATGAGCCTCTGTGCCAACTGAAGCTTACTACGTTAATGTTCTACTGAGTCTGTTTACAGCAAAAGTAAAGCCAACTATGAATCGAATCGAATGGAAGAGCAAAGGCAATGCCTTTAGGGGAAAAAAACCTTAACCCTTAACTGGGCAGTGTTAATCCTTGTGTCTACTTGCTGTAAAACTCCAAAATCTATATTTCCCAATGGAATTTAGTGCTTGCTATAAGGCACGTAAGCTCACTTACTTACTTTTTATATCAATATTTCTGTAATTGCAAAAAAAACCCGCAAATCTCAGAAAAATCTCTCTTGGAATACTGGAAACAGTTTTGACAGCGCAAAACAAACACACACACACACACACACACACACACACACACACATACACATATACTAATCTAGTTCTGGCAGTGACATAGGCCAAGCTCCTGCATTGTCAGTGTTGGTAAAGCTCGCCAGCAGAGCCTGTGCTTCATCTTCTTTTGCAAAAAAACAAAGTTTTAGCAGCTCACACACACACAGATACACGCGGATTTCGGTTGTTTAACACTATATATATATAATATATACACACATGGATTTTCACATTTAAAAAAAATGGTTTTATTCTTATTCCTTTTGCTGTTGTGTTCAGGAGAATTCTTAGCGCACACTAGTTAGTAACAACAAATTGTTGTATATAATTTGTTGTTGTATTTTCTCTATGCTTTAAGGGCATATTTGCGTTGTGGGAAGATGGAACGCTTGCGGATTTCCTTGAGGGTCTTGCGGTTGGCATCGCGCGACGACAGGGCCTTGCGCATGGAGCGTGTCTTCTTTTTGCGCAGATCCAAAGGCTTGTACTTCTTGTTCCTGAAGACCTTGCGCAGATTCTCCTTCTGCTTCTGGTGCATCACAATGTAGACGCGTGCGATGGCCTTGCGGACAACGCGGCTGCATGCAAGCAAGCAAAACAGCGGGAGAGGGAAAGAAAAGAAACAAATTAGTCAAGTAACGGGAGAGGGCAAGTGGGTGGACAACTTACATCTTGGACAGCTTGGAGGGTGCTCCACCGGTGACCTTAGCCACACGCAGATTGAGCAGCTCATTCTTGAGCTCATCCAATTGCTTGGTGAGCTCCTTCTTGTCCTTCGTTCTCAATTCTGAGCACTTGATCTTCACCTATGTGACGAGAACAAAAACAATTTGTACCATAATTTAGTTAATAATTCATTTCTTAACGCGCGCACACACAAAAAAAATAAAATGCCACACAATTAGTATGCACAGTTCGTTTCGTGTTTCATACATTTCTTTGTTATTTCATGCACGGATGTTATTTATTTTCAAGAATTATAATTCCGAAACTTGGTACCAACCATTTTTCTCGCTGGTCACGTCAAAAAAGAAAGAACTAGGGCCGGGCAATCGAACGAGGGCTGTCGCATGAAAACAAACCACGATTTTGACACATGACAGCTGTTGGCACTTTACAGCACTAGCACGTTGCTCAGCACTGCTGAGTGTGGAGCAATGCTGTTAAGCGACGGTGTGGCAACGCCAATAAATCCAGCCCACGGCCCACACACAGCACAAGCAAGTCCAGCTAACTATTTAAGTTTAATCGTTAATGAATTAATTGTAAAGAAGAAAACAACACAAAGCATACAACATATAAGCAAACAAATCGCAAACATGGCTGACAGAGCAATAAAGCTGCTTATCATAGGAGAGAGCGGCGTTGGAAAGTCCAGGCAAGCAATTTAACACAATTCCAATTAACATTTGCAATTGCGTATTTCATCTGCGCACACATACACACATGTAAACAATACGCAAATTGAGATTAGCTGACTGAGCCTAAGTCATAACTGCGTGTTGTTTATTTCGCATTCGACTCTAATTATAATATGTTGTTTCTCTTCTTTTTCTTTGTATATTCCAGCTTGATACGTCGCTTCGTTGAGAACAAGTTCGATGACAATCATGACGTCACAATTGGCATGGACTTTAAGAGCGCCATCATGAATGTGGATGGCATTGACTACAAGGTTGCACTGTGGGACACAGCGGGCGCCGAAAGATTTCGCAGTCTAACACCCAGTTTCTATCGCAAGGCCCTGGGCGCCATACTCGTCTATGACATCACAAATCGCGAATCACTGGTCAAATTGGATGCCTGGATGGCCGAGCTGGACAGCTACAGTGACAATCCGAACATAGCGATTATTGTGGTCGGCAATAAAATTGATCAGGAGCGAGTCGTTGATCGGGAAGATGGACGCAAGTTTGCGCGCAAACATCGTGCGCTCTTTATCGAAACATCGGCCAAATGCGATCAGTACGTTAGTGATGTGTTCAAGGATATTGTGGAGAAGGTAGGGGCATTTTATTGTGATTATTATTCCACTATTTCAATTCATTTCTAATCTGAATTTTGTATTTTTCCAGATTGTTTCGTCAGAATATTTCGGCAACGAGAATACTGCGAATGGCATGACCATCGATAACACCCAGGATGTGGATGCGAGCGCATCGACGTGTTATTGTTGACGTGCGCGCCGTGCTTTTCCTTGGTTCTTTATGCTTTTCGATAAATAATTTTCTTAAATTTGTAGCGTATATTTATTTTAAACGTATCCATTTCATTAGCATAAACGCTTTACATATCCCCAAAAAAAAAAACCAAATGCTTCGATATTTGTAACGGGATTTTGCAACGCCCGCTGCTGTTCGGTAAGCAATACGACGAAACTGTTTATATGTACCTTAACTGTAAATATAATTATCTCACACATCAACGCAACGATTGGCTAATAACAATTTGTTCTACTGTTTTTTTTTTGTATACATAAAATTGGAAAGCGCAGCGCTGTTTCCGTTATTTTTAGCCCAGCTGCCAGTGCTGCCAACTTTTTAAAGTTTCAACACGCCAAATCTGGCGGGGAAAGAAATAGGAAAAAGCTAAAAGCAATGTTAAGGACAATGCAATGCACTTTGACTCTGGGAACATTTTTGTTTGCTTCAATTTTAAATACGAACCGCATCGAAATGCAGTTTCCTTGACTATCCCTGTAAAAATGCTAAAAACAATGAAGAAATAAAAAAGCTGAAAAAAGCTAGAGTTCCCGCTTCCCACTTCACTCAAATTTTTCCCGCAAGCGGACTTTAGAAAAGCCAGATCTGACGGCAAAAAAGCGGAATTGGCAACACTGCCAGCTGCGCAAGCGCTCTATCTCTGTCCCCCTTGCACCCTCACATATAATTTGTTCCCTTTTTTGTGTTGTTGTTTTCTGTCTCTTTTTATTATTAAATTTTATATGAAGACATTTCTTCAAGTCAAAAGCTCTTTGCGCTAAATTTAATTTAAAAAAAAAAAATAGAAGAATAAAAAAGAAAACTGAAAAGGAAAAACGATTTTTAGATAGAAATGTACATGGAGCACGATTGTTATTCAATTTCTTTTCATTCATTTTGATTGGTGTTTGCGTGTGTGTGTATTGGGGTTTAGGTGTATTTGTGAGTGTATTTACAAATCAATGAATTTTTTGTTTTGTTTTGTTTTGCTTTTCTTTTCGCTTTGTTGTAATTACCGCTAAAAAACACGAGGTGACAAAATTGCTGACGCTCAAGCAAGGTTTCGCCAAAGAAACAATTCCAGCCGTACGCCCTATGTATGTACACTTTCTATAATCATAGCGTTTGATTTTGATTTTTTTTCGTACTTTTTTCAAATTTTTTTTTTGTGGTTTTTTTGTTTTGTTTTGTTTTGTATAGTATCTAGGCATTAAAAGTGTAACTTAAAGTTATAGCAACGTCTCCGTTACAGGCGCTGCCATCTGTCATCTACTTGCCAGCGATGCCACTCTTTTTGGCATCCAGTTCGTAGATGAGCAGGCGCCACATTTTCACCACGAACACTTCAGCCTCCTCGTCCAGCACCTGTTGTGCGCGTGTGAGCGAAATGGGAATAGAAACAGAGTGTGGTGAATATACATATGTATGTAGATTGGATATATTGCATTTAGTGTGTATACTCACCATTTGGACGTCGTCCAATATGCTCTGGGGCGGACTGCCGGCCAATACTTTGGAACATATAAAGTCCACCAACGTTGGCTCCGGCTCACCGATGTATTCAATGATTTTCTTATTGATCCATGGACGTATTTTGCGTTCCATTAGACCGCTATCAATCTCGTTGCGGTCAAGCTTATAATTAAATAGCTCCTCCTTTTGTGTGGGTATCCTGTCAATAATGCTTTTTATATGCCGCCGTTTTTCATCATGCACCTTTGCACCATTCTCATCCTTTTTGGTGTTTGTCGCGGCAGCATCTGCGCTGCCCGCAGATGCAACTGCATCATTCTTACCATGGTGTTTGCTGCCGGCATTGTTGCCGCTGCCACTGCCACCGCCACCGCCGGCGCTGCCGCCACCTCCGCCCGCATTGCCATGCTTTCCATGCTGGCTGCTGTTATTCTTGCCACTTGAACCAGAGGATGCTGAACCAGATCCATTGCCACCGCCACCGCCACCGCCGCTCGCATTTGCTATCTTTTGGCTAACGGCAGCGGCAGCAGCTGTCGCCGCTGATACAGCGGAACTTTGACGCTCCGCAGCCGTCTGTGATGCGCTTATCGATGATGTGCTATTGCTTATATTGTCATCATAATCTGCAATGGATAAACAATATATATAGATATTACAATTTGTATAACATTGTGATCTGAATGTGTGGAAGTAAGGGTTTTACCTAAGGATAACAACTTTTGTGAATTGAGAATAGGATATCTAGTCTATATGGCATATATACAGGTCTATAGATGTGTAAGCATAGATATTATATGGTATATAGATTGAGAATGATATTGTTTAGCTGCTGACTATCAGAGCATATACAGCTGTGTTCACAAAAATAATAGTGCGACTGAAATGTTGCCAAGCTAAATTTTGTGAAAAACATAAGATTTTGATAATCATTTGAAACGAGTATTAAGATTAACATATATATATAAATCTTACTTATATATATAAATATTAATATTTTTGTTACAAATTTTGCTGTTCAACATATTTCAGTCGCACTACTATTTTTATGAACACATCTGTATATAGTAGCTCTATAGAGCTCGAATCAATATGGAGTTTTCTTTGGGTTTATCTTCTAAGCTTGACTATTCTACAAATTGCATAACTATTAATAATAGAATTCATAGGCATAATTTGACTGTTTCTAGACTATTATAACAGATATATTGAAAATATATATAAGCAGAAATTACTTCAAATCGAAGTACTATATCATATTACCCTATAGCAACAATAACTCTCTTCTATCTATATGCTATCCTACTCCAACACATGTCTTATTTATTATAAACTGTAGCATAAAGGAAAGAGCTAATTTGATAAGTTTTATGGCGTTAAGATCTATCCAATTATGGCATTCTTATATCATATCATGCGCTTGGGACAAATTCGAGCTTGGCTAAGCTAGTGCACACCCATTTACAGGGTATCTGACAATGTATATAGGCTCTGCCATGAACCTATACTATCCATATAGAACTCTATTTGACGCTTCCCTGTTATACGCCGCACTGCGAACATATTGGACCCTTTACAGTCTCTCTCTCCCTCCCTCCCTCTCTCTCTCTCTCTCTCTCTCTCTCTCTCTCTTTCTCACTCTCTCTCTGTCTCCCTCTCTCTCTGACTCACCTAAAGGCACCAGCTTGCGCTTCTTGGGATTGATGTTCTCATCGTTGTCGTCATCGTTGATAAAGACGCCCGTTGTCTCGATCACCTTCTTCTTGAGACTGTTGCCGAGGGTGAGAGAGATGAGCGGCATGCTCATTGCTGATGCAGCCGCAGCGGCTGCTGCCACCGTCTGATGATCATTCTCCATGGCATTCATAGTGGGTGTATGGATGTTGGCTAATGAATCTCTTGATTCGCTATTTTGTCGACTAACACTATCGTCGCCTCCTACACCACCACCACCACCTGCTCCTCCTGCTCCGCCAGCCTGGTTGCTGTTGTTGCTAATATTGTTGTTGTTGCTGTTCTTGAGATGTGAGTAGCCGCTGGCATTGGACGCTGTGTCCGCCATGGAGGCGCGATCATCATTTGTCGATATGGAATCCTCCGATGGCGGCGCCTTATGCACCACCGCACCACCACCAACTCCAATCACGCTGTCCCTGCTATCGTAATCATCGTTCAGCTGTTGCTTGCGTCGCTCCGACTGCAGCTGCAACAGTTGTTGTTGCTGCTGCTGCTGTTGCTGTTGTTGCTGTGGCTCGGCATCACGTCGCTGCGCCTCCAAATTCACATTGATCAGAATGCGCGGCTCGTAGAGCTTTTCGATTTCGCGTCGCGCCTTTTCGAACTCCTGCGACGGATTCTCATATTCGCCGCTAAAGATTTTGTTCTTCAGTTCGGTCAGTTCGTCGGCTTCCTTTTCGCGATCCTTCGAATCGGCGTCCGCTTCGCGCACACGTTCCGCCAAACGTTGCTGCAGCTCACGGCCTCGATAATAGAGCGCATCGTCTCGTTCGTCATCGTAGTCCTCCACGAATTCCTTCAAGCGTTTGGCGTCCTTTTCGCGCTCCTCCTGGCGCAGCATCTCCTTGAGGCGATGCTGCAACAATTAAGATTGTTAGATTAATATGCTCAAATAAAAAAAAAAAAGGCTAGCAATGGCTTTATGATTGCTGCAGCGCTCTTGCTTTGCTCTAATGACACTTGCCTAGAATCTGAGAATGTCTGCTTAGACAACATTTGTTTGTCTTTAGTTTGGACAATTGTCTTATAAGTGAGTCTCTGCTCTTTTACTAGATTTGGCCTATGCTATAATGACACTTGCTTCAAATTGCCTTTCATTTTAATTAGTTAATACAATTTAAAGACTCTACAAACTATCTGGCTCGCATTCAGTTCCCATCTATAGAAGTTGACTAAGCTCACAGCTTAAGTTGAAGGTGTTTCTTTAAGCCAAGCCAATGTCATCTGACAATGCACTAGATTTGTGCTAATGACACTTGCTTAAAATTGCCTTTCATTGTAATTAGTTAATACAATTTAGAGACTCTACAAACTATCTGCCTGCCATGCAGTTCTCATCTATAGAAGTTGACTAAGTTGAAGTTGTTGGTTTAAGCCAAGCCAATGCCATTTGACAATGCATTAGATTTGTGCTAATGACACTTGCTTAAAATTGCCTTTCATTGTAATAAGTTAAAACAATTTAGAGACGCTACAAACTATCTGCCTGCCATTCAGTTCCCATCTACACAAGTTGACTAAGCTCACAGCTTAAGTTGAAGCTGTTTCTTTAAGCTAAGCCAATGTCATCTGGCAATGCATTAGATTTGTGCCTAGATGTCAGTTACTGAAATACATTTTTAGAGTCTTTAGCAATAGTTGAGCTACTTCTATGCATGGCAATCCCAGTGCCATTGCTAGCATTGTGGAGCTGCTGCTCTTTACCTTTTCGTTCTCTCTGGCCTTGCGCTTCTCGCGTATCTCCCAGTTGGTCAGGCGCTCCTGGTAGGCGGCCTCCTTGTCGCGCGCCTTCTTCTCGGCCTTTTTGCGTTCGCGCATCTCGTCCTCCATTTCCTTTTCGCGCCGTGCATCGCGCACCGGCTTGATGATCTTCTCTTCGCGCTCACGTTCCCGCTCACGCTCTCTGTCCCGCTCACGCATCTCCATGCGCTCTCGCTCGCGCTCCCGCTCACGCTCACGTTCGCGCTCTCGCTCACGATCACGCTCCCGTTCGCGTTCACGCTCGCGCTCCTTGTCGCGCAGCTCACGCATCTCACGCTCGCGCATCATTTCACGCTCACGTTCACGCTCACGGTCACGATCACGCTCACGTTCGCGTTCACGATCGCGTTCTTTGGTGCGCGACTTGGAGCGTCGATCGCGACGTCGTCCGTCCTTGTGGGCGTCATTGGTGCTGGTGATGGCGGTGCGGTCCTTGTGCTCCTTGCTCAGGCGCACCGGCGACTCATCGATGGTGACAATTGACTCTTTGCGACTGCGTTGAGTGGCTGGCTCCTTGCCGGGCTGCTCCTTGTCATTGATCTCCACAATCTCCTCCACTTCGCTGCCCGCTGCCGGGGGTTTGCTGGCGGTGGCACTGGCATTGCCGCTGGCACTGGCGCTGCTGTTGCTGTTACTGATTTTGCGCTCCGATTCGCGCTGTTGCTTTTTACGCTCGCGTTCCTTTTCCTTCTCCTTGCTGGCCAGCTGCTTCTCCTTTTCCTTCTCCTTCTCCAGCTCCTTGCGATGCTCATCGGCCTCGGCACGCTTACGAAATTTACCAATCTCACTGCTGATCAAATTGCGTTTCTCCTCTTCGAGCGCATTGTCATTTAAGGATTTGATCTTGATGTCATCCTCGCCACGGCGCGTCTTCTTGTTGCGACTGCTACTGCTGCCGCTGCCATAGAGATCGCCGCGATTGGTGCCGTCGAAGCCCTCGAATTCGTGCTTATGCTCCTCGAGCAGATCGTGCATCTGGCTGGTGGCAAACTCGTCCTCAGTCTTTTCGTCCATGGCATTGGGACCGCCCTCGCCATTCTTGCACTCCTTCTCTTTGTAATCCTCGATTAGCACTTTGTTCTTAGCATCCACCTTAGCCACCAGCTTCTTACCATCAATCTCCAGTTCGCTGAGCAGCCTTACAGATCTCATCGCCGCAATGGGACCACTGCAGACAGAGACAGAGAGAGAGAAAGAGAAAAACGAAGTAGAAGAAGACAAATTAGATATCGTTATGATGCAGTACTCAAATCTGGCTTAGCTTACTCGAATTCACAGAATCCGAATGTGGAGACACGCTTCCAATTGATGACAACGCCACAGGCGGCCAAGATGCGCTTGAGCAACGATTCCGGGACACGCTCACTGATATTGCCCACAAAGACGGTAATGACGGGTCCACGGAATTGGGGCTGCGGCTCGGGCGGCCGATGGTACACTGTTGGCTGTGAGCTGATCGTCGCCGAGTTGCGGTAACTGCGTGGCGGGGGTATCGGCATCAGCTAATATGCAATAAATCAATGAAATATGAAATTTTCAATGTGGCATAATTAATAATAAATACGACTTACATGCGGCGGTGGTATCGATGCATTCATGTATGGCGGCATCGGCGCACGCGGTGGATATGACATTTTGGTTGTTCCTTTTGTTGTGCCTTCCTGTTTTTGTTTTAAATACTATTATTTTGTATATTGTTGTTGTTGTTGTGCGTGCGAATTAAAGCCGGACACACATTCATACAAACCAACACACACACACAGACACACACATACAAGCACTCTCGCTCGCTCGCTCACTCACTCACACACACACAGACATGCAGGCGCGCACACGAAACAGGCACACGGCGGGTGTGTTGGAGTGAACGTGAATCGTGTACGATAGATTTGTAGATCAAATGCAAAGAAGTGTGCACAGTACGCTAACAACAAGAGCGTGCGCTTTCAAGCCCACCCACACGCGTATATTAGTCTTCTAAAGCGTTTTTGGCGTTACAATTTTTTAATTTTTGTACATACATATGCAATTAAAAAAAAACTACACGTAAAAAAGGCTGCTCTCAAATTTTCACCACTGCAGCCGCTGCCACATAGAGATGGGCAAGCGTGCAAGCGTTCCCGTTATCGCTTGCGCGTGCGATATATTTATACATGCAGCCCGTTATGTGTTGACAGCTAAACGACACTGTTCAGTGCTGTATGATTCGCAAAAATTTACAATCAGCTGTTTCATTGAAAAAAAAAAAAAAAAAAAATAATACAAAAAAACATTCGAGATTTTATAACAAATACAAATTACATATATAAACAAATAGATAATATATCAAATAAAACGACGGCAGTTGGTGTTGGCATTTAACAGCTGCTGGGCATCAATTTCGTTTCACTGTGCTGCAGTTTATCAAAACCAAAGTTCAATTTGTATTATATTACAAATTCTTGAAAATTATTATACAATGCGCCTGGGTGGCGTGCTACGATGCCGCAGCGTTATTAAACAACAATATGTGCCGCAGCACAAGCCCGCGTTGAATGATGATATCAAACGCTTGGAGGATTTCCTGCTGTCCAGACCAAATATTTTGGTGCTTACAGGCGCGGGCATATCAACAGAATCAGGTAACTTTGGAGCAAAGTGCTATAAAACCAACTGAACCCATTAAGGGTTGCGTAGCAGTCGGCTTGTGTGTGTGTGTTGCCTGCTGCAATCTAAGTCGAGCAAGCGATTCACCCGATCTCTCTGAGGTTTATAGGCAGTCTTCACTGTACACATACTAATATACCCTCTTGCTTGTTGGCAGGCATACCCGACTATCGTTCCGCCGGCGTCGGCCTGTACGCGCGCACCAATCACAAGCCCATCCAGCACAGCGAATTCTTGAAATCCGCCGCAGTGCGCAGACGCTACTGGGCGCGGAACTTTGTGGGCTGGCCCAGTTTCTCAGCGACCCAGCCAAATGCCACACACCATGCTTTGGCGCGATTCGAGCGTGAGCTGCGCATCCAAGCGGTGGTCACCCAGAACGTGGATCGTCTGCACAGCAAGGCGGGCACCAAGAACATCGTGGAGCTGCATGGCAGCGGCTATGTGGTCAAGTGCTTGGACTGTGACTATCGCATCGAACGCCACGAATTCCAACACATACTCACCTCCATGAATCCGGCCTTCAAGGATGCACCCGACATGGTGCGGCCCGACGGCGATGTCGAAATCCCAGCCGAATATATTGATAACTTTCAAATACCCGCCTGCCCGCACTGCGCTGGCAACCTGAAGCCGGAGATTGTGTTCTTTGGCGATTGTGTGCCGCGCGAGCGACTGGACCAGATTGCCAAGATGGTCTACACCAGCGATGGCCTGCTAGTGCTCGGCTCCAGTCTGCTCGTCTTCTCCGGCTATCGCCTGGTGCTGCAGACAAAGGATCTGAAGTTGCCCGTGGCAATTGTCAATATTGGAGAGACGCGCGCCGATCACTTGGCGGACATCAAGATCTCCGCCAAATGCGGCGACGTCCTGCCCAAGCTCTTCGACTATCGTGCCACAACTTAGAAGCAAAACCAAAAAACTTTCATTTGTTGTAACTGTAAAAAAAATATATATTTATTTTGTTAAGCATTGGAGTTAGCCTTCCTTGGTGTACCGATCGATTCTGTCGTAGATGCCACGAGTGTCATCGCGACACCAAATGTCTGTCTCCAGCAGCTGCAGCTGCTCCAGTGTGTCCGTGGAGCGATCGCCCAGACGCTCATCATCCAGATCGAAGCGCAAATAGCAGCTGCCCGTGCAGGGATTTGTTGAGGCTTCGTTATATTCGTAGACGACGAGATAGAAGTGTGAGCCGCTCGTAAAGGATTCGCGCAGCTGCAATGGCGTCTGCAAGCAGCTGGGCAACAGCTCCTCCGTTGCCATGCACTGTGTGTCCGGCAGCTCAATGATGCTTAGTTCCTCATCAGACGGCTCCGACTGCCTCAGGGCCAGTTCGTTTAATCTCGCCGAGCCAAGCACCGTCAGAGGCTGGGAGGAGACAACAGTCACGATGCTGGCGTCCGTCAATACGGACTCGTCATCGGACACCACCGGCGAGTCATCATCGGCGGCGACGCTCAGCTCGTAGCAATTCTTGGCCATATAAAATGATGAATCAATGCTCTCCTCGCTTGTGGTCCAGTACGCTTGGGGCGTCAGCCGTTGCCGTTGCCGTTGCTGTTGCTGTTGGCTCGGTCGCTGCAGCTTCGCCTCCACCTCGGTGCACATGCTGCACTTGAACTTGTTCGGCTCGTTGACGGAGGTGCGCGACAGCCGCAACGTGCCCGAATAGCACTTGTAATGTGTGCCGATGGCAGCGCACAAGATGCACGGCTGGATGCGCCAGCTCTGCCGATTGAAGTCCCGTCCCTTGGGACACATGCAGACGGTCTGCTCGCAGCGCATGCGACGGCTGTGCAGCTCGCTGTAGGCGTTCGGCTGTCGCTCCCACGTTGCATCGCGATCGGGCACAAAGACCGACTGCAGCCGGATGGTGTCGTGAAAGCTCTTCGAGCGGCACCACAGGCAGCGCAAATAGTAGCCAGAGGCCAGAGCATAGCGTCGCATGCACGTCCGATGGGCGAAGCCCTGGCGGCAACAGTCGCCATAGGTGACATTGTGCAGCAGAAAGGGCGAGATGTGGCGAAAGCAGATGGCACAGTGGGCCGTCTTGGGCGGCGCGGCCAGCAGCTGGCGCTTGTAGTCGTCCAGCGGCGCACAGTGCTCGCAGTAGCTGCGAAAATCATCACAGAACTGATAGACGCAACGATTCTCCAGGCCGCAGATCATGTGGAAGACAATGCGACATTTGTAACAAATAACGCTAGCGCCCTTCTCACGGCAGTAGGCACATTTGCGCTGCTGGGCGGCGTCTGCCTCTTGCCGTATATCGCGCAACAAGAAGCCCAAAATTCCACTCGAGTCGCCGCCGCGTTGAGGCAAATTCGTGGACAGCAACTTTGGGTGGGGAAAGGCAAAGGCAAAGGCTTCATTCATAGCATCAATAAATAGTTGCAATTGATAATGCTTACCAGGCAATAGTAGTGCACTGTTACCTTCTGTTTGACCATCCACTCGCCATATAGCAGTGCATCATCTTCATCGTCATTCGCATTGCTTTTATTGCATATATCACAGATGCGCATTCTGTTCAAATATGATTTGATGTGTTCAGACAATGTGACCGTAGCGCGCCACACTTATCGATAGGCTGAGAAAACTGCTGCTGAGATTAACCAACACTGCTTGTCAGAATGAAAGACAAGACGAGAAAAAAACACAGAGCACAATTACAAAAAAAAAAAACACACACACACACAGACACACAATCAGCAGCAGCAGCAACAACAACAACAATAGCAAGACGGCGGCGACGACGACGACGACACCAACATAACATCCAGAGAGGCATCGACAAAACTGGCTGTAATTTATATAAATTTTTCTAGCAAACCTTAACACAATGGCATACGACTTAAAAAAGGAGTCCGAGGTGAAGGAATATGTGGAAAAGCTGGGCATTGAATATCGCTTTGGCTGCTATTCCGAAAAGAAGCCGGAAGGTAAATACCAACAACAACAACAATAACAACAACAGCAGGCGGCCAATACAACAACAACAGCAACAACAACAACATAACCTAGTTTTCTTCTTTTTTTTGGTGTTCGTAATTGAATTACAAAACAAAACACGAACACGAACTTAGTAAATGATGCGCGAAAATCTATACCTCGAATCGATTGCACAATTCTAAAACATTTCAATTGCAGTTTGCCATCTGCTGGGCGACTACTTGGAGGGCATCAAGAAGGACTTCGAGAAGGCATCCAAAGTATACAAATCGACATGTGACGACTATGGCTATGCCAAGTCGTGCTACAAATATGGCAACTACAGCTTCCTGGGCAAAGGCAAGAGCGGCAGCAAGGGCGAGCCACGCGTCGCCTATCAGTACTATGAGAAGGGCTGCAATCTAAACGACTCGGATGCCTGCCTGCACTCCGGCCTGCTGCTCGTCTCACGCTCCATGCCCAAAGAGATTGACCGTAATGTGCCTAAAGTGAGTTGTCTTTCAGCAGCTCGCAATCAGCTCCGTTGATTGTCTTAAATATTTTGCAGGGATTGCAGTTTCTTACAAAGAGCTGTGACATGAACAATGCCACTGCCTGTTTCTACCTGTCCGGCATGCACATTTCGGGCGTGCAAAAGAAGCCGGAAGATGTGCCGGCCGCGGCACAGGCCAAAACGCTCAAGGACACCGACTACATTGTGCTCAAGGACATGAAGAAGGCATTTCAGTTTGCACAGAAGGCGTGCGAGTTGCGTAACATGTATGCATGCGCCAATCTCAGCCAGATGTATGCACGCGGCGATGGCATCGAGAAGAACGAGAAGGAGGCCGAGAAGTATAAGAAGCTGGCGCTCGAAATGCAGGAGGAGGTGAAGAAGCAGCAGGAGACGCTCAGCTTTCAGCAGGGCGTCGGCATGCCAAACTGATTTAGCCTAACTCTAGCCACATGCATGCATATGTGTATATGTATATGTATATATATGTGTATATGTATGTGTATATATATGTATATATATATATGTATGTATGTGTGTATAGTTCAGTTTCTGATCCTTTTGTTTTTTCCTCTGCGCAGTTTGTTCCGTTGACATTTGCTAGAACTAATTTAAGTGGGTTATATATATGCATATATATATATATATATAGTACATATATATATATATATATATATATACTATATATATCTATTTTTTGTTTTTTTTTCGTTTGTTTTTTCGTGTATATAGACAGCGGCATTTGCGTTTTCGGCATGTGTTTTTGTAAAAGAGACAAATTCCTAGTTTTAATTGTTAAAGTTTAAACGACAACAAAATAATAACCTTATAAACTCCAGCCCCCCCCCCACCCCCACCCCCTGTTGATACCTTAAATTACAAAAAAAAAAAAATACAAAGAAACAAACCAAAATCAAGCACAAACACAAATAAAAAAAGAAAAGCTGAAATTCTAATGCCAATCAGAGCAGTGAAATTTGAATCCAATTAGAAATTATTTCAATTTATATATTAAGTATTTTAATATGATGTTAATGACATTTAGGCTGAATTGTCTACAATAAAAGTCGAACGTATGCTAATTGGAACTAAACTGATGCATGTATTTCCAATGAGAAGCACAAATGCACAAGGAATGTAGGGAAACAGTTGAACAAGAGGTATTCCAATTGGATGCGTACACTTGATTTACTCTTCCAATACGATATAAATTATAACAGTTGGAAAAAGTTACGCTCCAGTTGGATATTATTGTAATATTTCATAAATGTCCAATACGACATTCAATTTGTATTGTCTGACTAAAATACTGTCAGTTATACCAGTTGACAAAATGTGCTCCAATTGGACCTATACAATTGCTCACAGGCTTTTCCAATACGATATTCAAATTGTATTTTCTGGTTATAATACAGTAACTTATAACAGTTGGAACATTATATGATCCAATTGGATTTGCACTCTTTGTTTAATAAGCTTCCAATACGATATTCAAATTGTATTTTCTGACTAACATGCAGTAAATTATACCAGTTGGCATATAGTACGATCCAATTGGACTTGAACCATTGGATACATGCTCTTCCAATACGATATTCAAATTTTGTTTTTTCTGTATTTTCAAATTGTATTTTCTGGTATTTAATGAAGTAAATGATAACAATTGGAAAATGATATGCGATATGCTCCAATTGGATTTATTTCCATTACGTCATTCTAATTGTATTTTCTGGTATATAATGCAGTAAATTATAACAGTTGGAATATGATATACTCCAATGGGATTTGAACTTCTTTCTAATGCGCTTCCAATACGTTATTCAAATTGTATTTTGTGCCGCAAAGCATAGGCTAATTAGAACTGTATAGTAGACTCTAATAAGAAATATTATCTCAAACTCTCGCTTCCCATGATGCTCGAATTGGACAATGTGCTGCAAAGAGAACGCCAATCAGAAGAATTACATTTAACATGTAATTTATATATTTTACTTGATGCCAGATCAGCTGACAAATATGGAAGATATATATTTGTGTGTATATAGTTACGTCCAGGCTGAACTTCAAATTAAAGCCAATTAGAGAACATTTCGAAAGCTTTCGTGCCAGCTGTGCGTGTTCCATTTAATAACTATTCAGTTGCATATATATAAATATTTGATGTATAGGCTCTGTTCTCTATACTTGGCTTCTGCAAGGTATTATTAAATAATTTGATCACGAGACGTGAGCAGGGAACCATATCAAAAGTCCAAATCAGCTTCCTGCTTTGAGAGCTGTTTCCTCTATATGCACGAGCTCCAAACAAAACTTTGATGGGGCCAATATGAAGAGATTAGCGCAAATGCTTATGCAATCAGTCAGTCAATCAGTTTATTAGTCAATCGGTCAGTCAATCATTCAATTAGTTTGTTGAATACGCAATCATTCAATCAGTCAAGCAATCTTTAAAATCGTTCAATCAATCAGTTAATCAATCAATCAGTCAATCAGTCTGTTGGTCAATCAGCCAGTTAATCATTCAATCAGTCAAGCAATCATAAAGTCAGTTATTCGAAAAGTCATTCAATCAATCAGTTAATAAATCAATCAGTCAGACAATCAATAAGTCAGTCAATCAGTCAATTATTCAGAAAATCAATCCATCAGACAGTCAACTGGCTAATCAATCAATCATTCCATCAGTCTATAAGTCGATCAGTCATTCAATCAAATCAATCAATTCATTTGCCAGCCGATCAATCAATCAATCAATTTAATAGTCAATTGGTCAATCAATGAATTAGTCACTCAGAAGTGAGTCAGTCAATCAGTCAGTCATTCCATCAGTCAATCAATCAATACATTTGCCAGCCGATTTATCAGTCAATCAATCAATCAATCAATCAGTCACTCAGAAGCTAGTCAGTCAGTCTTTTAATCAAATCAATCATCAATCCAATCAGTCAAATTGTCAATCAAGCCATTCAATCAATCAGTCCTGCAGTCCTGACCCATCAGTCATGCAGCCAAATAAGTTAATTCACCCAATCAGTCAGTTGATCCGTCGCTAATCAGTCAACCAGTCACTAAACTAATCAATCAATCAGTTATTCAATTAATCATCAGGCATTTCTCGCCTCAGCTAATCAGCGGCCCAATCAGTCACATCAATCACATGTGCAAGCCCCTTACCATACCAACCAACTGACTCCCATTGCCAATGATTTCCCAATTAGAACAGCGCACGGCCAATTAGTAAACTAAACCAAACCATTTGCTGCTTGCACATGGAACTTCGATTAAATCCAATTGGACACGTAATGCTTTGGTCTGTTTAGACAGACCATCATAAATAGAGGCAGATAAGCGGCCTCAGAAAAACAATAAATAAAAGAAGAAAACAAATAAAATGATCTCGCTAATATTTTCCTCACATTTCATATTTTTTTTATAGCTGTTTGTCAAGATTTCTGTTTGATTAACTGTAATATAAATATTTGCAAACATGCCTGCCAGACAGACAGAGACAGGGAGAGGGAGAGAGACAGAGAGAGGGAGATGGAGGTATGCTGGCTATAAGTTATGTTTCGTATACTTAGTTTTCAATCCAATTTTTCCTGTTTGGGAGATGACGAATTTTTTGTTTTTTATTTTTCTTTGGAGTATATTCAGACATGTTTCCCCGATAAGATGAATGAATATTTAATGAATGGGGCCACATATAGCATAGACAAACTAAGATCCGTTGAGATGTGATAAGAACAAATTGGCTGAGGAGTGGGGGAGGGGGCGAAGAAAAACTTTACTTGTTAGTCGAGGCGCCTCATTTCGGTTGCTATATCAATTTCTTTTTTGTGTTACACGCGCTCGCAGCAGGAGAAGCGGGCATATTGGTTTTGACAAGTATAAAACTTGGTGAAGACTTGAAGCTTATAAATCCTATGCCTATGCGGCATATAAATAATAAACTATAATTTCAACAGTTTGATAGCTGGAACTGACTCTAATGATCTGCTCTATAAATTCAACAGAAATTATATATATATAAATCGATCTATATAGCTATATGCAACACAATTTTGCAGTCGCGCTTATAAAATTTTGCATTTGAATGTCAGTTGGCTTGCTGTGCAGATAGTTCGCGAAAATTTCAAAAATATCGATATTTAACTATCGATACTATTTTGAAATTGCAAGCGCTACAAACTTCGCGCTCTTTTTGAACCATGCAAGTGTAGAGTATTCTGCAGTCGGCTGCAATCGACTGCAAAGTTCTTGTACTTGTTTTTTTTCTTATTTTTTTAGTTCATCTTATCTATCTTTATGTTCGCTTGTCCACGTAATCTTACAATTCGCATAAGTAAACGATGCTAGATTCAATATTTTGATGTGCTCACAATTTCTGGCAGCAACTTTCAAGTTTCAAGATGCCTTTCTAGGTTTACCTCTTGTTAAACTATATTATTATATATGTACATAAATATATACATATATATATATATATATATGTGTGTATATATTACTGCCCAGCAACAATATCAGCTTACATACAGTTCATTTTTTTTAATTAAATACTTAAAATTAGCTTAATTAAACAGTTTATTTGGATTAGATTTCTAGGTAACTGTTAGCTAACTGTTGTTGTTGTTGTTGTTGCTTTTTTTTCAAAACAAGCCAAGCCCAAAATAACAAATAAATCAGCCCAATAAATAACTTTCTTTAATGGCACGAGCTATTTAAAAAAAAAAGCAGAAAAAAAACATAATTAGTTGGTCGCTGTACCATGACATGACCTTTGCCGCATAGGATTGTATGCTGTTCAACTGTTCAAATGCCGCTGTCAAATCAGAGACTAGTCGACGACAACAACAACAACATGCACGTATGCATGTGTGTGTGTGTGTGTGTGTGTGTGGCCAGCATGCAATCGTACTTACTGTATATGCACACACATATGTGCGACAAGTACAAGTATATAGTCTATATAGGCTAGTTAAGCTGTCTATATGTAAGCAGCATGCACACACACACACACACACACATTCATATATACATACATACATATGTATTTGAATAAAGCAGGTACAGACACGGACCGAATGGGTGACTCTATACAAAAAAAAAAAAAAAAAAAAAAAAAAATGAATCAAGCTCGGCAAAAATGTTCGATGCTCAGTTTCGACTAAAGCGCTATCCGAAACATCGAATCAGTTTAACGTCAAACGTCGGCGGCATCAAGACAATATAGAATAAAATAAAGCCAAAGCCAAATGCTAAACTAAACTAAACAAAACTGAAGCCAAAGCCAAATGCGAAAAGCTTAGACTATAAATACACGCACATACACAGCCAAACATTCATCCATTCATACATACATACATACATACAGGCATACATTCATGCATTTAAACATGCATACATGCACACACACACATACACACACAGGCGTAAGCGAGCATAAAGAAATGTGAAAGATGCGCGCGGTCAACTGAGCAACGGGATTCGGGATTGACATTTTTTCTTTCATTTTGTTTTTTTTTTGTTTGTTTGTGTTTGCCTATTGTCATTGTTGCTGTTGTTGTTGTTTTGTTTTTGTTGTTGTTGTTGCTGTTGTTGCTGTTGCGGTGCACAAAAGTGTGATAAAGATAAAAGACAAGTGAGAAGCGTTATACGTGACTGGCACGAGGCGCGTGCGTGTGAGCGAGATCGCAGGCGCAACTGTGCTGAATGCTGTCGAGGAGCGAGCACAAGAACAAGAGCGAGACCCGAAGACGAAATTGAGAAAGAAGAAGCAACTGAGTAGGAAGAAAGGCAACGGCGGCTGACAGTGGCGGCGGCTATTTTATGATTGCCCCTTGATTTATGCCTTCTGCCTTAAAACGCGGCCCGACAACGCGAAATGCATTAAGTGACACGCACACACACACGCGCGCGCGCACACACACACACACTCAGCATTGTGTGTGGGTGTGTTTGAGTGTCGCGCCACGCCGCGCCTTGTGCTTTCAATTGCCACCTCCCCCCTTTCCCATACGATCAAATAGTACCAGCAGCCCCACCCCCCCTGTCGACGCCCCCCGCCCCCACCACCCCTGCGCTAAGATCTTCACGACAATTGAAAATAACGCGCGTTTATATAGGAGGCTTCAAGCCAGCTACATGCTGTGCGTGTGTATGTGTGCGTATATGTGTGTGGGTGGGCTTGTGTGGTTGCCTGTGTGCGGCTAAGCCGCGACTAAAGCGCTGAGAAGAGACGCAAGACAAAGACGGAGACAGCGAGAGGGGACGCCACCAACACCAGCAAGCCAGGCAGGCAAATCAACACCATTGAAGTGGAAGCGACAGAGATTGAGATTGAGATTGCGTTTCATATAGCGGCCGCAGCGCAGTTTACGAGTGTCCATCACCACTACAACACCGTGCAGCAATGGAAGACTCTTGGGGTCTTAGCAGCACTACGGGTACGGGCACAAATTACATACTTAAAATCTCAAATAAAATAGATATAATCAAAAACCAACAAAAAAAAAAAAAAAAAAAAAGGAAAAAAGAAAGAAAGAAGAAAAAAAAGAAAGAGATCGAGGCAAAACTAACCTAAAAATCAACTCTCAAATTGAAACACTCGAAAAGGAGGACATAACACAAGTGCTGTAAAATATGCAAAACAAATAAATCACTAAATAATCATTAAAACAAAAAAATAAACGCCACAAGCTGAAAAAATACAAATTTATGTGCTAATCTATACATATGTATCAGTATTTTTTTGTCCTTTTTGTTATGCGGCAAAAATCAAAATGAATTAAGCAATTAGTGTTGATTTAGTGTGCGTGTATGTGTGTGTGTGTGTGTGTGTGTGTGTGTGCAGTGACGTCATACATGCCTTATATATATATATAAATATATATATAACACATTATAACTAATATATAACGGTTATATGTATAACTATAATATAATCCAAAATGTTCGTCGTCGTCGCTTAGAAATGGATTTTTTTTCTGCACATTTGTCGGCGCGTTTTTTGCCGTTTCTTCGTCTATATACACACACACATGCATATACACACACACACACTGGCACAAACACACACAGACACACACTAGCGCATATAATCTATTTATATATGTATGTATGTGTGTGTGTGTGTGTGTGTGTGTTTGTGTGTGTGTGTGTGTCGCGTAAACTAAAGCATATGGATCAATTGTCTAAATTGGCTCATTAAGTGAAACTTAATGACATTTACTATGCACAAAAAAAAACCAACAAAAAGGCAAAAAAAAAACAAATTTAGAACTAAATCAAAAGACTGTTGTTGTTGTTGTTGTTGTTGCTGCTGCTGTGACTATTGTATAGTTTTCTTTTTACTTTTTGTTGTTGTTGTTGTTGCTGTTGCGGAAAACTTAATTTTTATAGATGACTTCATTTGTATGTGGCCAACGTACAATGCGGCGTATGCGCAATGCGATTAATCATACGCATTAAGCGAGTCCAAAAGCACTCAAAACTCAATCAAAAATAGTTGTTTTTTTTTTATTATAATTTTTTTTATTTATTTTTTTTAAATGTTAACTAATTGAAATGAAAATTGTTAACAGTTTTCAATGCATAATTTTTGAAGTTCAATCTGAATTAATCGCAATTCAATTCAAATCAAATCAAATCAAAAAATCAAATTCCTACGAACAACAACAAATTTGTTTTTTTTTTTATGGGTTTTATTGTTCAAACGCATTGAAGCGTTGCATAAAAATAAACAACAAAATAAAGAGACCTAATACTAAATTAAAAATTGTATTCGAACAACACGCAACTGGAAATGTCATGTCTCATTGCTTAAAGCTCAATCAATTTGACAGCTAACAAGCAGTCACATTTAATAAACAGTTACTTAAGTTGTTAGCAGTCCCTTCAAAAGCTAAACGAGTCGAGGAAAGCCTCAAAAGTTAGCCGGCTGCTATCTTAATCAACATAACCTAACTTATAGATGAGAATAGATCAATATACAGATACAGATACACATACACATACAGATACAGATACAGATACAGATACAGATACAGATACAGATACAGATACAGATACAGATACAGATACAGATACAGATACAGATACAGATACAGATACAGATACAGATACAGATACAGATACAGATACAGATACAGATACAGATACAGATACAGATACAGATACAGATACAGATACAGATACAGATACAGATACAGATACAGATACAGATACAGATACAGATACAGATACAGATACAGATACAGATACAGATACAGATACAGATACAGATACAGATACAGATACAGATACAGATACAGATACAGATACAGATACAGATACAGATACAGATACAGATACAGATACAGATACAGATACAGATACAGATACAGATACAGATACAGATACAGATACAGATACAGATACAGATACAGATACAGATACAGATACAGATACAGATACAGATACAGATACAGATACAGATACAGATACAGATACAGATACAGATACAGATACAGATACAGATACAGATACAGATACAGATACAGATACAGATACAGATACAGATACAGATACAGATACAGATACAGATACAGATACAGATACAGATACAGATACAGATACAGATACAGATACAGATACAGATACAGATACAGATACAGATACAGATACAGATACAGATACAGATACAGATACAGATACAGATACAGATACAGATACAGATACAGATACAGATACAGATACAGATACAGATACAGATACAGATACAGATACAGATACAGATACAGATACAGATACAGATACAGATACAGATACAGATACAGATACAGATACAGATACAGATACAGATACAGATACAGATACAGATACAGATACAGATACAGATACAGATACAGATACAGATACAGATACAGATACAGATACAGATACAGATACAGATACAGATACAGATACAGATACAGATACAGATACAGATACAGATACAGATACAGATACAGATACAGATACAGATACAGATACAGATACAGATACAGATACAGATACAGATACAGATACAGATACAGATACAGATACAGATACAGATACAGATACATTTACAGATACAAATACAAATATAGATACAAATACATTGACAGCAGCTTACTAAAATCGATGCAAATCTATACAGAGATACAACACGATGCGACGCGATGAGATGAGTTGGGTGCTCTCAAACTTAACTTAAACGACATACAAAAGTCTTATTAAAAAGCATTGTTGGCGTTGGTTTTGCTTGTTTATGTACAAAATATCTAACATGGACTTAAACGTATATTCTCTCTCTCTCTCTCTCTCTCTCTTTATATATATACATATATATATTGATATATGAATGGACTTTGTGTATAGTAAAATGTTTGTCTGTCTCTCTTGTAAAACAATGGGCAATTGCGGCAATGAGACGTATACGTAATATACATGAGGATATTCAGCTGCTGCCAGTGTTGTACAATGTATCCAACAGTATTTTAAGTGGAATTACTCTATACTCTATACTCTATACTCTATACTCTATACTCTATACTCTATACTCTATACTCTATACTCTATACTCTATACTCTATACTCTATACTCTATACTCTATACTCTATACTCTATACTCTATACTCTATACTCTATACTCTATACTCTATACTCTATACTCTATACTCTATACTCTATACTCTATACTCTATACTCTATACTCTATACTCTACATAGCTAGCCTCCAGTTATATTTTGATCAGCAGATTATCGATTCAACTATCGATTGATAGCTTCTACTTCACTTTAGCTAACTTCTAGTTAAATTTTGATGAGCAGTTGCTCAGTGTTCGAGTGTTAAGTGCTCTGTAGAGTTCGATTGTTGGTGTTGGATCACTTTCAGTGGTGTTAATGCGGCTGTTATTCAATTAGTGTGAACTTAATTAACTGTGATTGAACATTTCGCTGATTGTTATCCATGTTAAATTGATTATCATTAACACCAACGCGACGGCAGCCGGCGACTACTTCTCTTTGCTGTAAATGCTGATTAAGCATTATTGCATTATGCGGGCCGTCGGTTACAAAATGCGTTCGGGCTCAATTGACCCCTAAGATGGACGGACAGACACTGAAAAACTAAGTACAACAAGCAGAAGAAGCAGAAGATGAAGTAGCTGTTGTCTACTCTGATCTGCAGCAAGTGGCAGCCACATTTGGGCTGCCGCCGCCACACATTGCTGGCTTCTTATATAGCTTAGTAAATTCCAATGTTGTTTTGCTTCTTCTTCTTCTGCTTTTTGTTGTCTCTCAGTATGTTTGTGTGTAGTATGTAGGTGTATTATTGAGCTGTTGTCCGACGTTACGTACAAAAATTGTCTTCAATTGTTTATCGAAATTTATGCAAATTGCCCTACAAATGAAATAAAAAGAAAAATTATACAAATATGCTCGAAATGTCTATGTATAGATGTTGTCTTAGAGAGGTTTCCAAAAATATGAATATCTGCGTAAATGGAACAAATTTATAATATATAGATTATATAGCTATTTTCCCAAGCTCATTTGAGATAATGTTCAGATGTTTTTTTTTTATACAATAATAATTTTATTATTCTTAAAACTAATTTGAGGACTTTAAAAGCAACTAAACTTGATTTTATATCAAATATTTTTATGAACATTATATAAATAACATATTATATGTATATATAAATACAGGAAATAAAAAAAATATATATTTATTTAATAAAAAGAAGTTAGAGTTAATATAATATAATACATAAATATTAAAAAGAGATCGTGCCTAGACTCATTTCATTTAATAATTTATATTCTTTGAAGACAAAAGACAAGTAAAAATAAAATCAATAATAAATGATTTAAATCTATATAAATATATACACTGAAAAAGTTTTGAGAAAGTTAAAAAATAAATTCTAAAAATAAAATAAAATTAAAAAATGACTAAAAACAAATGCTTAAAAAACTAAATACAACTTTTACTTATATAAAATATAAGGTTGTCAAAAAAGTCTTGCGGTATTTCCGCAAGCTTGTCTTTGCAAGCGCGTAGTTCTAGTTGTATTCGTCGCATCGGTTCACGCTAGAGCGTTTTGGAAAGCTCTTTTCACGTGCTAACACGTGTTTGGTTAATTGTTGTTTGTTTTTAGTCGTTCGTGAGTTATAGCGTCGCAAACATGGAGCAAAATAAAGAGAAAATACGGCATATTTTACAGTACTACTACGATAAAGGCAAAAAGAGAGTCCTGTGAAAATTGGCTCTCCGAGTTTTTTGACAATAGGGAAGCGAGCTTCCATAAGAGGGGCATTATGAAGTTGGCATCTCGTTGGGAACTCGTCATCGAACAAAACGGCGCATATTTGACTTAAATCGCATTTTTATAACCAATTTGATGAACAATTGAAAATTCAATAAAAATACCGCAAGACTTTTTTGCCAACGTATTATATATTTTTATTTTGAGTCTTTTTTTATAATCATTATTTATAAATATATTATTATATTATAAATAAAATTTAAAATATTCTTTCTCTCTATATATAAACAAAAATTATGTATATAATAGATAGAAAGAATATTTTAAATTTATTTAAGGCGAAATGCTTACGTACCTAATCTCATTTAAGTAATGCCCCAAATGTTGTTTTGCGTTTTTTAATTTTTTGTAATTTATCGGTCAAGTTTTGTTTTTCTCTTTTTTTTTTTTTATTTTTTTGTTTTTTTCTTCTAGTATTTGTTGTTGTGTGTTTTTTTCTAGAACGCCGACATGCGTCGCTTTTTATTATTCAATTTGTTGATATCGAGAGATCAAAGCGCTTCGCGTATTTATCGTTTCCGTTGCTAGATAGTCTATAGCCATAGACTATCCAACTATCCAACGGAACTCAACTCAACTCAACTCAAGTGAAACTCAGCTCAGTTGATCGATAATCAAGTGAAGTCGGCGGCTCGCAATTGAAATCGCCATCCGAATCGTACACGAATCGAACTTGGCACTTCGGCTCTTGTCTTATGCTCGCTCATGGCATGTCAAGCGGGTATATTTGGCTTGAATGTGACAATTAGAATTTGGTATTGAATTTTATAATAGAAATTACGTTTATCTTGATACCATATAACCTCTATGTATATATGTATATCTAAATACTTAAATCTTTCTCATTGACATATATATATAGTTCTCTTTATCTCTCTTATGTACCAGATATTGGTATATGTAAAGCTTAAGTTCTGATTCCTTTCTTCTTCCCCTCAAGTCTGACTTTTGTGTAGTTCCATTTTGTAGCAAAGCAGACAATTTAGGTGTTACCTATCTACCTAACTACTTACCATACTTACCTATCTACTCTAAATCTACTCTTTCACTTTCTATCTCCCATTAAATGTTGGAACTAGATAGAACATGTATTATCATTCTTAGGAATAGATTATGCTTTACTAATCTATCTATGAAAGGTACGCCATATAAAATATTTCTCTTGCTCTCTCTCGCTTTCTCTCTCTATATACAATATGAAATTATATCTTGATTGATTGTTTTATCTTATTCATGTTCCATAAGCGAGTATTCAGCAGTCGATTGGACTCGTACTGTTTTTTTTTTATTTTGGATTTTTTATTATGAGTGTTGATTGTTGTCGATTCCTTAGATGGGATCTCTCAGTGGCCAGAGTCTTGTGGTTGTTCTTGCTGCTTTGCTGTTTTAGTTCTTTACCGGCGCTTGAGAGCAAGAAGCGACAAATTGTGAATAAAAAAAAAACAAAAAAAAAAGATAAAATACAAAATTTATAAGAAAACTTTGGATAGTGCAAACAGCACGAAATATCGAAATAATTGAAGTGACAAACGTAACATGAAATGTGCGCATTGCGATTACTTTTATTAACTCATCTATAAATGCTACGAACTCTATACAGACGTTGATCTCTTAATTGATGCTTAAAGATCTGTGAACTGTGTGTTAAACGAACAAGAAATTAAATCGACTTAACATTAATTAATCAAGCGATTATTGCTATTCGCACGTAATGCTCGTAATGCTCATTTGTAAACAAGAACTCTTTCAATTTTCCACTATCATCAATAATTCTTGGCTGTCTGATGATAAATGTTTAAGTTTATTCATTGATTTTTGTTTGTTTGTGTTTCATTTGCATAGTTATACAAATATTCGTTTCAATAGAACAATACGAAATTCTTAGATACTAATATCAAGATTAGATTGTCAAAAATAGCGCTTAAAAGTAGGCAATTCGTTTTGTAAAGCCTTTGAAGGAAAGCGTGAAGATGCATTAAGATGAGCAATGAATAATGAATAATGAATGATGAATATTAAAAAAAGGATAATGAATAATGAATGATGAATGATGAATAATGAGTAATGAGTAATGAATGCGAAACTATGAATAATAAATAGTGAACGATGATTTATCAAAAATGAACAATGAACCATCAACAATGAACAATGAATAATGATTAATAAATAATGAATAATGAAAGGATAATGATGAATGAAGAATGATGAATAATGAATAATAAATAATAAAAAATAAATATTTGACAATGAACAATGAATAATGAATAATAAATAGTGAATAATGAACAATGAGTAATAAATAATGAATACAAAACTATAAATAATCAATTACAAATAATGAGCAATAAATAATAAATAGTGTATAATGAATTATGAGTTATGACTGAGTAGTAATGAATAATAAATTACTCTAATGAGTAATTTATAAAGTATAATTAGTTGCGGAGCATCAATAATAATTGATGTGTAATGAGTAATGAATAATGAATACTGAGCATTATGTAATGAATAATGCAAAAGAAACAATCAATCATGAGCAATGCGTAATGCACTATGTATACTGAGTGTGTGTGTCTTCCGTTATCTCTTCACAGATATAAATTGCACACAGCCCGCCATTGATGATTTCCCCAGAGATCTATTCACGGAGGCGCAAAGACAGTCCGGTGCTGTTGTACTTCATGTTATAGCCAGTTTATATTTATTTGTAGCATTAGCAGTAGTATGTGATGAGTACTTTGTGCCAGCTGTTGAGAAAATATGTGCAGGTAAGATTCACACAATTGCAACTCAAGTAGATCTATATCTATATCTATATCTAGCACTCAATATGTCCAATGATGTGGCGGGCGCCACGTTTATGGCCGCGGCCACATCCGCGCCGGAGCTCTTTGTCAATGTGATAGGCACATTTATCACGGAGGGCGACATCGGAGTGGGCACCATTGTCGGCTCCGCGGTATTCAACATACTTGCTGTGGCCGCTTGTTGCGGCATCGGTGCTGGCATGGTAAGACACCCAAATGCCAAATTCCAAAAGATCTCAATATCCTCCATCATCTTAACTTTATCTACGATTTCATAGACTATACCGTTGGATTGGTGGCCTCTAACGAGGGATAGCATCGCCTATGGCATTACGGTCGCCATTCTCATCTGTGTGATGCACGATGAGCGCGTCGAATGGTATGAAGCATTGATTCTGGTATCGCTCTATGCGGTCTATTTGGCAGTCATGTATTTTGACAAATCCTTTCAAAAGTGCGCCAAGGGTGAGTCCAGCAATGAGAAGAAGAAGCAAAAGAAACAATACACTGAAAGCAAACACTAGAACAATTACGACGTTTATGCGCTGCTCAAATCATGATCAATGTCTGTTCTTAGGAATTCAGAAGTCTTTTAAACTCTGTGCACTACGTCTTTTTAAGTATCTAAAATCAATTAAGCTAACTTTCCTTTCAAGATTGACATATCAGCTTGTCAATATTGACATGAGCTTTCGCTACTTTTAAAGCGAATGTCAACTATATGTCAGCTAGTGACATGTTTTCATAGCAGTAGCTAAGGCAGCAGATTGACATGAGCATTTGACAGGAACTTATAGCTAAGCTAAATTAAACTTCTTGTCAACTAAAACATGACAACTATTAGTAAAAAGTAGACTACTGGACTACGTTTATACTTTTGATTATATAAACTTTAACATGAACTTTTGGCAGCAGCTTCAAATTTAAATAGCAGTTAAGTACATGTCAACTACTTATGTGTAACTTTGATTGATGGAATTGCCTTCCCAACATGAATGCTTGTTGGACTTAAGTTTGACATGAAGATTTGACAAGAGCTTATATATAAACGAGAGTAAACGAGAGATGACTGGGATTGGCAAAGCAAATTCAAATGAAGCTCAATTGTTCATTAACATGAACTTTTGATTCGGTAAAGTTTGACATGAGCTTTTGACAGCAACATAAATTTATAATTTATAATTTATAGTGACATATTAAGCAGATGAGTCTTTGAATTGAACATGAAATTTTGACAGACTTAAATTTGACATGAACTTTTGACAAGAGCATAAGCGTACTAATTGTAGAGAGAGAGAGAGAGAATGATAGAAGCTAGAACATACACATACATACGTATACACACACACACACACACACACACAGACAGACAGACACACACACACACACTCAAGAAATACATAACAGAAGTACCAACTCTCACACACAGGTGGCGTTAAGCAGGCGCGTTCGCGCAGCCGCTCCTCCAACTGCAGCATACACACAAAGAACAGCAATGAGAAGGAACCAGGTATAGCATACACACATAAAGCAAACAAATACCCTGCCATATACGCTTAACTAAGTCAATTGAAGAATTCAAAGCTAAATTGAAGTTGTTTGGCATTTTCGCAGAGCTTGTGGAGAATCGCATTTGCCAGAACATGGCCAGCATTCAGCTGAATGGTGGCCTTAACAACGATCAGGCCAAGGTCAGCAGCGGAACAGCAGCTGCAGCTGGAGCTGGCTCAGGTGCTGGCTCTGGAGCTGGCAGTGCAGCTGCAGCTGGCGCTGGAGCTGGAGTTGGAGCAGCAGCAGGAGCAGGCGCTGGAGCTGGGGGTGCCATTGCACCCGTCGCTATCATGGACAATGCGGATGCCGAGGCGCAATTGGCAGTTGTTGCTGCGGCAGCAGCTGCCGTCGAGGAGCCCGAACAGGAGGGCTACTCACTGTTGACATACCCGAAGGGCACCAGCTGCTTTGCCCAGTTCACCTGGATCATTATCTGGCCGATACACCTGCTCTTCCGCATCGCGATACCCGATTGCAAAAAGGCCAAAAATAATAAAATCTTTCCGCTAACCTTTATCATGTGCATTGTCTGGATTGGATCCCTATCGTATTTCGTTGCGTGGATGATAACCATAATTGGTGAGTGCACCATGAACATCGGGGCAGAAAGCCAGCTACATTTATATGGGAAATCATAAAGTTAATGGTATGAACTTAGTGAAAAACGACAAAGCTACGGGTTTCCCAATATAAGAATTAGCGATTTGTCAGGCCTCAAGTGAGGGAGATGCTCTCCGTTTGTGCAGACAAATAGACGGACGGATGGATGGTCAGACGGACGATCGGACGGTCGATCGGACGGACGATCGGACGGACGATCGGACGGATGGACGAACGGATGAATGGACGAATCTAAAACAGATAGAGAGATAAATAGAAAACAGAACAGGCTTTTAGTTAGAGTGAACTTTTTCAAGAGATCAAGGTCTAAGCTGCTTGTTTGGAGTGAACTTTTTCTTCTTTAACAGATCAAAGTCTAACCTGCTTGTTTGGTGTACTATATCATATGGGTTTTGATGGAATTAACAATTAACTTACAGCGAAAGAAGCTTTAGTATAAATTGACTGAAGCCTACTCTTTCTTGGGCTACCTCGCACCTTAGAACCAGGCGTTGTACCGCCTTCACCTGCAAGGTGAAGCCCTTTTACTTCTACTGCGACTTTGACGTAGTCACAGACTTCTGTACTTATCCCCATCCTTTGTAAATATCTTCGAAAGTAACCATGAGCAGCGAGCTGTTGTGTCAAATGGAAGAACCCAACTGTATCTCTCATATGATCATTTTGCCTTGCTAGAGTCTTGGCTATGATCCTTTGCCGACTGTACTGACATCTCGGAGATCCTATATCTTCCTTGCGCAAGGACGTCGACTGGTATCACTGCTGCTATCAGTGACACAGCAGCTACTTAAGCTCCAATAGCATTGGCTTCTCCTTACTTCTCCTTCATGGATGTCTGCCCATAGCTCGTATAGGACTGCTTTTGTTGCTTCCATTTGGAGTCTTCGCTTTCCCGCAGTCAGTCCGTCAGTATTTGCCCTCAGCCTGCTCGGAGAGCCTGTGCCTATCGCTGTTTTACGTATAGCACTTTGAAGCTGTCCATAAGAGATGAGTTGCCTAGCTAGATTGCTTACTCTCCTTAGAGTCCTTAATATATCTCCGCTTACTCCCATCTCTGTCTCGGTTGAAATCAGCTTGTCCGAAAACAAAAGTAACTTCGTTTTCATTGGCTATCAAGTTGTCAAACTTTGGGGGAATCATGACTTGGGTGAGTCTTCGTTGAGTCCCTAAGGTCATTTGTAGTGCTAGAATCAATATTGATATTAGTATTAGTATGAATCTTATTGTCATTATCATTATCATTATTATTGTTCATATGATTTTGTTTCTTCAATCAGGCGATACACTTAAGATACCCGATTCGGTAATGGGCATTACGTTCCTGGCAGCCGGCACCAGTGTACCCGAGGCCGTGTCCAGCGTGATTGTGGCCAAGCGCGGTAAGTGTTGGCTAACTGCATAGAGTTGGACAGGGCTAAGATTAGTTTTGAGATGCTGATGTGTTGTTTTTTTTTTTTTGTGGGATATTCTTGTTTGGTTTCTGTTGCTATTGCAGGTCATGGATCGATGGGCATTTGCAATTCGATTGGCTCGAACACGTTCGATATACTGCTGTGCCTGGGCGTGCCCTGGCTGATAAAGGCGGTCTTCTTTCCGATACAGCCCGGCCAGAATTACGTGGCCATCAACTCGGCTGGCCTCGAATATTCGGCCATTACACTGCTCTCGACGCTCTTTCTGCTCTATCTGACTTTCTCGATGAACAAGTTCAAGCTGGACACGAAGGTGGGCATCGCGTGCCTGGTCATCTATTTGGTATTCATGGTATTTGCCTCGCTCATCGAGCTCAATGTGTTCTTTCGCGTCAATCTGCCAACATGCGGACGTTCATGAGCTGGAGTTGGAGTTGAAGTTCGAGTTGGAGTTGGAGTTGGAGTTGGTGTTGGCGTGGGAGCTGGAGCTGAAGCCGGAGTTGGAGCCGGAGCTGGAGCTGGAGCTGTAGCTGGAACTAGTACTGCAATTTGGAGCTGGAACTGGAGATGGCCGTGCAGTCGTTTTAATTAATTAATTAATATGTATTTCCTGTTCTATTTCTATCTACCTTGATAGTTGAGTTACCTTTATGCTACTACGTTATGCTGTTATTGTAATACGTTTTTTTTTTTATTATTATTATTATTAAAGTAGAGGAAACTCTTGCCCCAAAGTGACATGAAATGAGAACAAAAACAAAAGCAAAACCAAACAAAAAAAAAAAAACAAACCAAACAAAACAAATTCCATAATGTATTTATATGATTAATATATGAGATTTAACAAAAGAATTTGCTTCTTCTTCTTCTTCTTTGATATACCCTGTACCTTGTGGAAACTGTTTGCTGGGTATATTGATGTTTGTATAAAGAGGGCAAGCAGCATTCCATAAGCTGTTTTCATCTGTTCATATTCAGTTTTTGTATCGATATTATTGAACATTTCACTATTATCGATAACAAAAAATCGATTTTTCACCTGAATTTTACCAACTAGAGCTGGAAGTTATTAAAATTTGATTTATAGCTTCTTATAAGTACTGTAGATATGTCTATGTCTGGAATCGGTTCGAGAATATGTCTCTTAAATATCTCGATAAATATCGATAATAGACTAGGCATAATTAAAAGATATCGATGATTGTGAAAGTTACATGTATGAAATGTGTTTTATAGCTTTCTTCTGGAATCGGTTTTAGCGATATCCATTAACAGTTGCCTATTATCGATATATAAATCGATTTCTAGTCACACTTTTAGCAGGCCTGATTCAAATATATCGAAGATATTGAATTGTACAGTGTAGAGAAATGCCATTGGAAATGGGATTTTAGTGTATGTTGGTTTTTTGAAGATGTATCAAAACAATCAAAAGGAGGCTTGGCAGATCCCATAAAGTATATATAATATATGCTTGTTCAAGTCGACGATCTGACTCGATCTAGTCATGTCTGTCTATCCCTCAGTACCAGCTTATCATTTCTTTCGATAGCTCATCCCATTTTCTTGTTATCGATAAAAATCGATAATTTGATTTGGCTTTTCACTGTGATGAAAACATAAATTTTTTGATATTTTTGATATTGGTTAGCATTTAAGGATTGTTTAGTCTTAGATCTTTAAGCGTTTGACTTGCTTCTTAGCAGTTTCGTTTGAAAGCTTTATATTATGGATGTATTCTGTGTTGATGTAGCTCTTCATAGGGCTTTAGTATTTGTATTTGGAGCTCTTCTGTTTGTGGGGTTCCACATGCCAGATCCATGTTACCTCTCAGACACTTGAAGGCGATGTAATTACCATGATTGTTAGCCCGAATGAATTTCCCATTTCCACAAGTTGTTTGTTCATCTCGTATCGTAGATCTAGTTACACTTGAATATGTCGACTATTTGCTCAAATCGGTTGTAGGAATTGTATTGTTTCAGTATTTTTCCCTTTAAATTATTTATTTATTTATTTATTTATATATTTATTTAGTTGTTTTTTTTTTGTATACCTAAGCCTTGGTTTTGGATTAGCTCAATGGCCTTGTACCAGGATGAAGATTTGCACAAATTCACTGGGGAAGACTATGGTAAGTGAGCTGATCGATGCCCTCGACGAATACAATGCTAATGCCTCTATACAGTTCACCTTATAATGCGTCGCACGCATGTGCACGGGGAGAATTGCACGCTGCCATCGATAATCGAGTTTCCCAACATAATGCGCAAGAAGTCGATCGGTTATACGGTAGCTTGTTTACTGATTAGCATCTATATCTTCATCACCTTGGCCATTCTCTGCGAGAGCTATCTGGTGCCGGCCATGGAGCGCCTTTGCTACAGTAGGTATTTGCCTGTATTGGCTCAGCATAATCTGTTCCCGTTTCTGTGATCTACTTAGCTCTAAAAGTGCCCTATGATGTGGCTGGCGCCACGTTCATGGCAGCTGCCGCTTCGGCAGCGGAACTGTTTGTTAGCATTGTGGCCACGTTTGTTACCAAGGGCGACATCGGCATTGGAGCCATTGTCGGCTCCTCCGTCTTCAATATCCTCGCCATTCCGGCTCTGTGTGGCGTGTTTTCGGGTGTGGTGAGTTCTCTCTCTCTCTCTCTCTCTTTTTCTCTCTCTATCTCTCTCAATTTCTCTCTCTCTCTCTCTCTCTCTCAATTTCTCTATTTTGCTCTCTCTCAATTGCTCTCTTTCGCCTTTCTCTCTCCCTCTCTCTGTCTCTCTCTCTCTCTCTATCTTTCTCTCTCTCTCTCTCTCTCTCTCTATCTCTCTCTCTCTCTCTCTCTCTCTCTCTCAATTTCTCTATTTTTCTCTCAATGGCTCTCTCTCCCTCTCTCTCTCTCTCTGTCCCCTCTCTCTCTCTCTCAATTTCTCTATTTTTCTCTCTCTCTTTCTCTCAATTTCTCTATTTTTCTCTCTCTCAATTTCTGTCTCTCTTTTTCTCTTCCTCTTCCTCTCTTTTTCTTTCCCTTTCTCTCTCTATCTCTCTGTCTGTTTCTCTCTGACTTTCTCTATAACTTTCTCTCAATTTTTCTCTCTCTCTCTATCTTTTTGTCTTTCTCTATTATATCTCTCTCAGTTTCTCTCCCCTCTCTCTCTCTCTCTCTCTCTCTCTCTCAATTTCTCTTATTTTCTCTCTCTCTCTTTGTGTTTCTCTCTTTTTTTCTCTATAACTTTCTCTCTCTCTCTCTCTCTCACTCTCACTCTCTCACTTGCAGTCTGCGAAATTGGACTGGTGGCCGATAACAAGAGATTACTTCTGGTTTTTGGTATCGGTCTGTGCACTCATAGGAGTATTATACGATAACGTCGTTAAGCTCCACGAGGCCATCGTCTTGGTCGTGTTATATTTCGTATATTTGACAGGATTGATACTTGATCGCAAGATCCAGAGATTCTGTCGAAGTAAATCGATTTATATGAATATATATCGATAAATATACAATTTTAATATTAGTGAAATGTAAATTACAGAACGGGATACGGAGAGGGAATTACTTCATGAGAATCCCATGATGCGTGAGAAAGATCACCTGAAATCGTTCAAGGAAACCATTTGTGGCTTCCCAAAGAAAGAGGAGAACACCTGTCGCAAGATCTGGTTTGCTGTCAAATACCCAGCGATACTATTGCTGGCGATAACAACGCCCAGCGCTCGATCGATATTCTATCTCAGCTTGCTAATGGCCTTCGTCTGGATATGCACTCTATCGTATCTGGTCACCTGGTCACTCACCATCATTGGCTACAACATTGGCATACCCGATTCGATAATGGGATTCACCATTCTGGCAATCGGCACCAGCATACCCGAAGCTGTATCCTCATTCATTGTGTTCCGAAAAGGTATGCCTAGAAGCAGTTCATATTTCTCTATAAGTCTCACTTTCTCAATCATTTATTCAGTTAGTCCGAAATCATTTGGGCACGAAAGAGAAGTCCGAACAAAACAAAAAACAATAGAAATTATTTCGGACTACATTTTCATGCTTAAATGCGGAGTAAATTGAAAAACTTTTTCTAAAATCGTTAAATACTTTGAATAATTGAAATAGCCGCTGTGCGGTATCTGCTGGTCGGGCACTCCCCACTAGGAGAACTCTTACTGACTTGTTCTCATTATTCATTTGCTTCTCATTTGCTTAGGCTATGGCTCGATGGCAATGTGCAATTCAATCGCATCGAACACTTTTGACTTCTTCCTTTGTTTGGGTTTGCCTTGGCTAATTTCCATAGCGGTCGAAAAGAAAAATTATCAAGTTCACTCACATGGCATGGCCATGACCATTGGCATCCTGATCATAACTGGTGCAATTGTCTACTTCAGCTTGGTTGGCCTCAAGTTTGTGGTGGGCAAAGTTGTCGGCTTCATTTGCCTATTTAGCTATTTGGCCTTCTTTGCTGTCGCTATCCCTATGGAGGTCTTGACATTGAAGCCCATCTGTGATATCGAATCGGGGCGTTATTCAACCTTTACCAAAAATTAGTAATCCAAATTCAATGTAATAAAATCGATCTAGTTTCACTTTTGATGCCATTAAGGCACATTCTGTATTTCCATCTCACTCTCTTTCTTTCTCTCTCTCTCTCTGCTCACTTCTCTGGCAGCTTGTTGTGCCTTACTTTGCGATTCTCAACGCAGGTAAGTTTTTATTACAACTTTGTGCAAAAATCCATTTCGAATGGAAAACTTTGGCTTTTCGAACTCGCTGCCAAATCTAACGTGCGCCACCTTTTGCTGGACTCTGAAGGAAATCGTTTCCGAAGTCCGTAACTCGATCAAATTATGCCTAAATTTCGAAAGTTATAGCTATTCAAGCTCATTTGTATGTCCATTATTGCTGAACTCTAACTAGTCAAAGTCAAAGCTAACTATTTCATTCGGAGTGACTCCGAAAATGTATTTCGCATGCTTTTCGAATTGGTTAATTGATGCTCGAATTTCGAAAATAATGCATATTCGAACTTAGGTATATCTACTTCTCATAAATTTCATGATTTCATTACAAAATTTGGCCAATTTTAACTCTATTCCGAATTCGAATGCAACTTAAAAAGTCTATATCTTGATCAAATTCTGTCCAATCTTCGAAAGTTGTAGCTTTTCGAAGTCTACTTTGAATTGCCATTCAAAAATATGAACACTTTTTTTCGGACTAACTCCGAAAATGGTAATTTTTGTATTTCGAATAACAATAACATGACCAAATGATGTGTGGAGCTTTACCTTTTCGTCCTAGGCAAAATTTTGAGTCGACTCCGAAATCGCTTAACATTTATTAAAATGCACTCGAACTCCTCGAAAAGCATAAGCATTTCGAAAAAATAGGTATCAATTGGCAAGTGTACGAGTCGTATATGCAAATATATTAAAGAGTATCTGCGAGTCGTGCACTTTCCATATTTCAGCAGCTCTTAGCACTTGAAATTTCAATTAATTTCTTTGCTACTTTGTGGTAATTTCTATTGTCTTCCACTTCGATTCATGGCGCATTGTCCGCCATATTGTAAATATATATATATTGTATATATATATATATATAGGTATATATACCTATATATAATTGGATTGACGCATCTATCTGGTATATAGATCAGAATGTGCAGGTGTCTGCGGGGCACGCGCAAGGCAACGATGACGTCAATTCGAGGCGCTGTTATGACATCAAGACAGCTACTCGAATTGTCATTGTCAAATACATATACTAAAACACTAAGTATATACTATGTATAGTATATATACTATAACTATATGTGTGTGCGCACATAAATCTGAAGATAAGTGCACAAGTCTGTGCAGCTGTGTGCGTGTTTATAATTTATATTATTGATAAGACTTTCGCACGCACCATTTGAAAACCAAAACAGATACTCCAAGTATATATATATATATATATACATATAGATATAGATATGGCTGGTAGTATTTGAAAGGTTCCGTTTTAGATTTCGCACAACTATACGAGTTCTTTAAGCAATACCCTGAGACCCTAAACTTTATGTCATATCATATCTATGATATGATATTTTTTTTTATCATTTTACAGGGTATACCTGGGATTAGCAGCAGGCACATGGCAACTAAATCTGTCGTATCTGCCGATAAGCCATAATTCACAATTCGTTTATGGGCCAACTCGTGACCATAATCGTTATTTGAGAGTTTTGTGTGGGTGCTGATTGAAGTCAAGTCCTCTAAACCGTTTCCACTAATCTCGATTGCAGGCCCATTTACAGTGTCAAATTCGAGTGCTTTTCTCTGTTCGATAAGCAACAACACAGCCAAAAGTCAGCTTGACTTGCAGATGCCCTATATAATGAAAGTTATATAAGAAAACTTTGTATACGCTGCCTGAGTCTATATACCAAATTTGAAAGCTCTGACTTTTATAGTCTTCGAGATATGCGCATTTCTTGAATCGATATTTATCGATTTTTTAAGAAATTACAGAAGATTTATGTGTGTGTCTAGTATATATAGCTAGCTATGGGCGCATCAATCATATATCAATCTACAACCCATATTCATCTCCAATTTGATAGGGTATCAACAAAAAAAGTTGCCAGCTGAAAAGCAGGCCAAAGGCTGATTAAAGCAATACCTCCTTCGATAGTGTACCTAAGATTAAAATATGGTCTCATATATACTATATATATATACTTATATATACATATATATATATATATGCCAGATGTAATACAATCGATTCAGCTAAATTAAGATCAATCTAAATTATAATTGGCTTTTAGTCACAATAAATTTTTGTTTGTGTAGGTGGTTGGGCTGGTTGGGCAGCTCGGAATTCTTATCGACGGCACACGAACCATCGTACCGAAGTTTACGTGTTGCTCTTTCTTCAAATAGGGGCCCCGATTAAATATTACCAATAAATTAACTTCTTTTCATTATAGAAAAAAATCAATCTAGGCATAAATCTGAATTGTTATAATTGCCTGAGCTAATAATATACAACATTTAAAGTGCCTAAGTCGCATCTATCTAACTGAATATATATATATACTATATATAGCCTACAAGGTTAAGCGACAACGATGTTCGCAATTGGGATATATCAATCAGACCATCGTGAATAGATACAGTTGTATGTATTTGTTAGTCTATTATTAGTTTGTCCTCAGTGTCTGATTGACTCATCGTCTGGCTAGCTGATTTGATTGACTGACTGATAAGCCGAGTCAATGTTTTACTGACAGATTGAAAAAGTTACAAATTGTTGAATTGATTGACTACGATGATTCATAGACTGTATTGCATTGCACTTACTGATTGATTGATTGATGCAGTAACTAGTTAATGGATTTTCTGATTGACTGCTTGATGAAGCGATTAATAGATTGCCTAACTAACTGATTGATTGACTGACTGGCTAAATGATGGACTGTTTGATTGACGATTGACCAACGGACTGACTGTCAGTTAGTTGGATAAATTGACTGAATGATGAGCTGATTGATTGAATGGTTAATATATTGACTGAGTTCATTGGATTGCTAATTGAGAGATTAACTGAGGGACTGATAGATCGACTGACTGATTGAATGATTGCCTAACTTGACTGAGGAATTGATGATTTCAATGATGGGCTGACTGATGATCATTCACTTGATTGACCAGCTAATTGACTGATGCTTGATTAACTGATTGGCATATTGACATAATGATCAATAGACTATTTGATTGATTGACTAAATGGTCAGCCAAAGGCAGTAAATTTACTGCTAAACTGATTAATTGACTGATTGACTGAGAGATTGATGGTTTCAATGACTGACTGACTAATTAACTGATTGATTGACTGATTGATTGATAATATACGCAATTATGAATGGAATTATTATAAACTAAAGTTGCCTCAAGGTTTGTATGAAAGGCATAGCATGTGGTTGCTTGACCGAATCGTATCGAATCGAATCATGGCCTTTAAATCAGTCTCAAGTTGAAGGAAACGCTGACAGCAGTGTTGAATAATGGGTATAGAATAGTTTTGATGGACATATCTATCGATAATACTTAGCGGCCAGACATCTAGTCAAGTTTAGGGAACTGCCGCTAAGTCCGGTACTTAAACTGTCTATCAGCATTATATGCCCATATACTATCTGCAGTATTTATATTCTATAGCTCTTTGGGGGAGCTTATATGTTGCATGATATATGACAGGGGATGGGCGGCAACGAATACGCCATTGTTTGTGGAAGAAATGACGTCTATGCCATGGGCTCACAACAAGTATGATGACGTCCATTGAGAAAGAAGCCAACAATCGAAAATCGAAAATCGAAAGACTCTTGTACAATATTATAGAAAACAAAAGTACAATGTTAATCAATGGGTTGCAAGCCTGCCTGCCTGATTTGATTGTTTGCTAATCTCTCAGATATGATAAAAAACATATATATAAATAAACACATTCCATATACTAAATGAAATAGGCTAATTTACCGATTCACATTTCTCCTCCTCGAAAACTCTCAAAACTCCTTCAAAATTCCATCTGCATTCCATGTAGAGTTCGTATACCAAATCCAATTCTTATAGATCCTGAAATGGAATTAGAAAAGAGATTCTCAATGATGATGATGATATGATGATATGATGATATGATGATATGATAATATGATGATATGATGATATGATGTTATGATGATATGATGATATGATGATATGATGATATGATGATATGATGATATGATGATATGATGATATGATGATATGATGATGTGATGATATGATGATATGATGATATGATGATATGATGATATGATGATATGATGATATGATGATATGATGATATGATGATATGATGATATGATGATATGATGATATGATGATATGATGATATGATGATATGATGATATGATGATATGATGATATGATGATATGATGATATGATGATATGATGATATGATGATATGATGATATGATGATATGATGATATGATGATATGATGATATGATGATATGATGTGATGATATGATCTGAAAACTTTAAAATTTGTATTTTCATAAAGAATAAAGTTAGGCAGGCATAATATTTCTTAACTTATTCTTTATATAGAAATATTTTTATCATTCAGGAAGTACAAAGAACAACCTATTGAAAAAACACTTGTGATTAATAAAAATAAAAAAATATATAAAAAATAAAAAATGCGGCCAAGATTTTAGATTTCACAAACAATGAAACAAGTCAGAAAACTCTAGTCGGTGGTACCCGACTAGGAGATCCGCTGATCTCCGTCCGATCCGTCCGCGTTTTAAAATATACTCAATTAAGTATTGTAAAATTAAATTTAAAATTAAAAAAAAAAAATATCACTCAAAATTATATAAAATTCATATGAATCTAAAAACGAAATTTGGAGACTCTAGCTACAAAGATGTACGAGATATAATATAATAACTTGATTTTGATAAGGTTTTTTATCGCTACCAATAAAACGGGAATAGTTATCGATTTTTTAAAACAAACTTGTTCTGCGCGTGCTCTACAGGGAACTACAAAAAAAGCTTTAAGTCTCTAGCTCTTATAGGTTCTGAGATCGTAGCGTTATACATACGGACAGACGGACAGACGAACTGCCGGACAGACGGACATGGCTATATCGACTCAGCTCGTCACTCTGATCAAGAATATATAAACTTTATGGAGTCTGTCACGCCTCCTTCTGGCTGTTACATACATTTTCACAAAAACATTATACCCTGATTTCCCATTTTCAATGGGTTCACGGTATAAAAAAACATATATATATATAGGTATATAGTACACTAATCTGATATATAGTATAATATTATGGATTAAAATTAAATTTATGTATATTTGTTTTTTTTTATAGAGCTACAGCCAAAGAGGAGAGAACAAGTATGCGTCAGCCGGCAAAGTCAGGTAGTACCCACAATCAATATCATGTATATATAGATATATCTCTATATACCCATGTATTGTATATACACATATATATAATATATAGACAAGAATCTTTTGTCAATGAGGTATTTTACAAATGGTTTTTTAAATATTTTCCCCAATTTGTAATTGAAGGGAAATAAAGTTATCCCCCCGCCACAAATCGGATATATAACTATATATAGAAAGCTAAGCATCAGTGCTGATGCAGCACATTTGATCGACGTTCACTCGCCTCGAGCCGGCATTACGTACATATGTATGTATGGTAAAAGCACATTTTGAACTTAGCCCCATGCACAGGGAAGTACAATACAACAACAAACAAAAAGTAATTAATAGAGAGTTGTTCGATCGATCTATCGATCGATCGCTCGCTTTGTTGTTCAGGATCGCAAAATGCATGTTGATCTAATATATTTATATATGCATCTATGAAAGTGAAACTATTGAATGTGTTAGCCGCTGAGTCGATCAGCTGATCACACCTGATCAGCGAGAGGCTCGGAGCGACGCGACGCGACGCGACGATCACTGCTCAAATGTCGCACGTGAATCCTATAAATAGTTTCAGAGACGATCTTTCCAGTTAAGTATGAAAATACCCAAAGTCTTCCAATTGATTACACCCAACACACACACACACACACACACACACACACACACACACTCGCATACAAATGTGCTGGAGAGCTGGACGGCAATAGATTGATAAACATTGCATTGCAATTGTTGTTGTTTTTCTGTTGTTGTTTTTTTGCTCTTATCAGAATGGTAACGTCTATATTAATGAGTACACGTTACAAGCTGCGCTCTCTATGATACCTGTGTGTGTAAGTGAGTGCTACAGCTAGCTATAAATATGTAAGTGGCACGACTAGCAAATACCCTGTATTGATCATAGAATAGTCATAGATCAACTTGTTTTTCTGGTTCTCTGTCAAATTTGTTGTGCAATCAGCTGAATATGTTTCATATGACAATCGATATTTATCGATTTTAGAGCAGTTGTGTCACATTCACTCGAATTTAAAATACATAACACTTAAATGAACTTGGCGGAATATTTGAACAGCCTCTTGTATTAGGTATAGATATTTATATAGATTTTTATTGATCGTAATTAGATATATATCGATTACGTGTAATTTGACACTTATCGATGTTGACTGCATATGTATACATACATATATTGACTGGTATATGTATACTGATATCATATATATTTGTATATATGTATATATCGATATCATATAAGTCGATAAATATTGGTTTATACAATCCGATATATATCGATGTTGAGTAATTTGATATATGCCATCATAGAATTGAATTGGATCTCAATATTGTATAAAATAATATATATCGATTTCGATGTTTGATATGTATCGATTTTGTGTTATTTCGCATAGTTTGATGTATATCGATTTTATTTTATTTTATATTTATCGATTTCATTATATTTTATTTGATATTTATCGATTTTATTTTATTTGATATATATCGATTTTATTATATTTTTTGATATTTATCGATTTCTTATATCAAAATCTTGTATAATTTAATGAATACGGATTTTGTTTATATTGATTTCATGTAATTCGACGTATATCGATTTTGTTTGATTATTTATATAAATGTTGCATTTCCAATGTTCGATATATATCGGTTTTTTAAATTTGATCGATATGCCATTAAATGCTCTTAAAATCGATAAATATCGTTAGTTAGAAGTGACTTTTGTATGCTAATTGGCAAAATATAGATAGATTTGTTCTCACATTTTACAGTTTCCATACTTAATGCAAGCTCACACATTTGGCATCTATATAGAGAGACATGCTCTTAAAAAGTTCTTAAATATTGGATAATAATAATATCGAAATTATTCAGGAACACAATTTCCACTTTGTAGAGTAAAGTGTGCAGCATTACAGGGTATTGCACATGAAGGTCACAGTTAATAGTCAGAAGAAGTCGGTAAGTATAGAGAATATAGTCAGCTGGCCTGCTCTACCCCTGATGTCCGTCTGCTTGAGTCTACAGGGTATAAACAGCATAATGCGACAATTGATACCAAGAAGCAGCAACACACACACACACACACACACACACACACACACACACACACACACACCATTGCTCACCTGCGCAGCGAAATCAAAGAAAATCAAAGAATTAAAAATAATCGAAAATCGAAAAAAAACTCTAGTTGCGTGTAGCCGACTAGCAGATATCCTAAACCTAAGCCTAGATAACCTAAACACTCGCTGCTTATGCAGCGGCGCATCTGAAATTTTAAACTATGGAAAATGTGTGCTTGAATAACTTCGATATTTATTATTCGATTTTTATGTGAGTTTTTATTAGAGTTTTTTGAGTACATTGAGAGCGCTACGAAAAAATTAGATATACAAAATCTGACTATGCTTAATGCAAAAATGTATTATTCATACCAGCTTTGATGTCTGCAGATCTTATAGATTTCCAGTTATCGATATTTATTTATCGATAAAAAAAAACTGAAGAAGAGTCCTATCTACTGTGTTTAGCTGTATATGTATACAAAGTTTGTAAAGCCAAATTTCCATATTTTTATCGATATTTCGAAAATGTTAAGAGTTTAAATAAAAAGATTTTGTAGAATATAAATATATCAAATTTTGTAAAATTATTATAACTTTTATAGTTATCGAGATATGCCCTGAGTCATAATGTTTTGATTAGGTATTTTCCATGCTTTTTTAGGGTATTTGGTGAACGCAGAGCGCAAAACGGAAAACGAAAACGAAAACGTTGTCAAGTGTTCGAGACTTGACTGCACGCCAGGCAGAGATAAACTCTTTAAAATACAACAACAACAACAACAGCAGCAGCAGCAACAACAACAACAACAACAAGAACACAAAAATATAACCAATAACGGCTTTTGCCTCAGATAGCTCAGCTAGCGCTGGCAGCAGCGCTCAACAGCGTCGCAACGTTGACGGCAACGCCAACAGCGACGGCGACTGCGCCGCTGGCATCGCTGTTTATTATTAAGACGCGCGCGCGCTGGTCGCACTTAATTAGTTGTGCGCCACAATTCAAGCCAAGCGGTCGACGCAGCCGTCAGTCAGCGCAAAGAGACAGTGCAACACACACAAGAAGAGGGCGAAGAAGCTACAGCAGCAGCAGCACAAAATCAAAACAAAAAGCGAAAGAAAAAACCGGCGTTAGCAGGATTCGAAGTTCAGTTAAATGCATACAGCTGCGCCAGTCGAACAACAAATTCGAAGTTTCAAATTCGAAAACGAAAACGAAAACGCGCAAACAAACGTAACAAACGTAAACGTGAACGTTAACGTCAAAGCAAACGAATTCAATCGCGTTGCGCATACGCCGTGAGTGTAGCAACGAAAGAAAGAAAACAAAAGAAAACGAATTAAAAAAAAAATAAAATAAAAAATTTCAAAGAAAATTTTATTTATTCGGGGCGCACGTGTGGCACGTGTCGCGGTTTGTTTTAATTATCCAACGTAAATAACTTTTAATTCTGCTTCCTTTTTTTTGCCTAAAAATCAAAACAAAAAAAGTTTTTTTTTTTTTAAAGTTAAAGTTGCTTTTTTTACTTAACTGTTTCTGTTCGTATCATGTTGAGGAACGCGCGCCTTTTGCTCGGCGTTCTCATACTAATTGCCAGCAGCACAGCGGATACACAAGCCACAGGTGAGTAAATAGATCAAATTCTTCAAATTTGGTTAAATTACAAAAACCAAAAAAAAAAAAAAAAAGAAAATAAAAAAAAAATAAATTCTTCATACGCCTGGCAATTGCACAGAAATCCCCGAAACCTTCAATGAAACGTGAGCAAATACAATAAAAAAGCGGGAGTATGTGCTGTTGATCGACTTGTAGATACCCTAAGTGACAAGAGCGGTGCTGTTGATCAACTTGTAGATACTCTAAGTGGCAAGAGCTGTGCTATTGATCAACTAGTAGACACCCTAAGTGGCAAGAGCTGTGCTGTTGATCGACTTGTAGATACCCTAAGTGGCAAGAGCTGTGCTATTGATCAACTAGTAGATACCCTAAGTGACAAGAGCTGTGCTGTTGATCGACTTGTAGATACCCTAACTGGCAAGAGCTGTGCTGTTGATCGACTTGTAGATACCCTAAGCGGCAAGAGCTGTGCTGTTGATCAACTAGTAGATACCCTAAGTGGCAAGAGCTGTGCTATTGATCAACTTGTAGATACCCTAAGTGGCAAGAGCTGTGCTGTTGATCGACTTGTAGGTACCCTAAGTGGCAAGAGCTGTGCTGTTGATCGACTTGTAGATACCCTAAGTGGCAAGAGCTGTGCTATTGATCGACTTGTAGATACCCTAAGTGGCAAGAGCTGTGATGTTGATCGACTTGTAGATACCCTAAATGGCAAGAGCTGTGCTATTGATCGACTTGTAGATACCCTAAGTGGCAAGAGCTGTGCTGTTGATCGACTTGTAGATACCCTAAGCGGCAAGAGCTGTGCTGTTGATCAACTAGTAGATACCCTAAGTGGCAAGAGCTGTGCTGTTGATCGACTTGTAGGTACCCTAAGTGGCAAGAGCAAACTGAAAATGTCAATTATTCTACAGTTTAAGAGTTTCTCTCCCGTGTCGTTCAGTTAAATTGAAGCCTATAAAATACGATAACTGCCAAATCTCTGTAATATTGGCAAAAAAAGAAGGCATATAAATCATATATAAATACATATAATTTATATTTACGTAAACGTTTACGTCAAAGCAAACGAATTAACGTTCACGAAAGCAAGAGAATAAATTGAACAAAACTTTCAAAGAAAATTTATTATATTCCGGGCCTCAATTAAATAAATTTTAGTTGATTTTTTTCTTGTTTTTTCTTTTGCCAAAAAAAAATAATTAAAAACAAAGTTTATTATTAATAAATACAGCTGTGGTCATAAAAATAGTAGTGCGACTGAAATGTTGGACAACAAAACTTTGTGGTAAACATAATATTTTGAAAAGAAATTTAAAACGAGTATTACAATTAACATATTAAATTTTATATAGATAAATATTAAAAAAAAATTATTTTAATATAAATTCAAATATATAAATATATATTTCCTTTTAAATGAAGCCAAAGCACTTGCATAAATTTATCGATAGCAGCCAACATTTACAATATATCGATTCGCGAAAAAAATCGATTCCAGGAATGACAAATTTACAAATTAAAGACTCTGCCCATGCTTCGCTTAGCAGCTCATTTGGGTCATACTACATCAAGAGCAACAACAAATTTTAGATGCTTAAATAGAGTATACCTTGGCTGAGATGAACTAAGGATGATCTAAGCCAGTTCAAATAGACTTTTCATGCATTTTTTGTGGCAGTCTACTTATCTATATTACTAACTATAAAACTGATCTATTGAAAACTTCCCGTTTTTCCCCATTGCCTGAACAACTTTGATTGATCGTCCAATTATTCTGTTAAGCTTCAAGCCAGATAATTTGTAACTGACAAGTGTTTTAAGCATGTATTATCTTTGATATACAAATTGCCAGTTGAGTAGTTCAAATGTGTGCATCTGTGAGCTGAACTGGTTCGCCCTAATCAGCTGAAATAGGCATATCTTATGTCTCTCATACTGAATAATGCTCAGCTATTATATTTGACAGCTGCTTCTTCTTTTTGGGCGGACAGCTGTCAGATGCGACAGTAAAATATTGTACTTAAGATCTATGAATCAAAATGCAAGTGAGAGCTGGGCGTTAGCGACTGCCCAATACTCGTTCACAGTTCAAGTTTGAGTCCAAAGTAACTTAACATTCAAATTGTTTAGCTCTAGCTTCAAAATTTTGAAAGAAATAGTAATTTACCATTTGCCACGCCTCCTAAAGTTGACTAAGTTGTAAAGCTTCCACTTACTAGCGCTAGTTTTAGAAGTCCCTAAATAAGCGTAGCTATATCTACCATATATATTTCGGATCTAGAGATGTCTACACGACTTTCTATATGCCCAATTTCAAGTCTCTTGTCACCCAGTGAACACTTTCTAAGACTAGGCCATACTAAATGATATGTAAATATTCCAAATTTCGGCTGGACATGGCATAGCACCAATATGCTCTTTTCAGTCTTTGAGCGAGTATTGAAAAAAAGGTAAACAAGCAGCTGTTGACGGGCACACAGGAAAACCCTTTCTGGATGGGAGCTATCAGCCAACTTGATAACAACTCGCTAAGATTGAAAGATTGGCACAATCATAAATATATATATATATTGAAATATATATAGATATAGATATATATATAATATATATGTATATATTGGGCTCTCTACATCTTAATGCTATTATATATGGAGCAAGTTCAGCTGCGAACTGTTGCAGCTGTAATCAGTTCCATCAGCCGATAAAGAAATCAAACTACGAACTGATTTATATATTATATATATAATATATATTTATATATATATAATATATATATATATATATATATATATATATATATATATGAACTATATATACTATATATATAGTGTCAGTCATTTGATCGATGTGATTAGCTGACAGCTATTTAATTGATAAAAAAAAAAAACTGCTTTTTTTGGGCTAACTCGTGTGAGAGTTAAGAGCTGAGACCTGAGAGTGGGTGGCAAAGCCCCTTTGACCTTTGATACTTGAGTCTGTGGTTCGCCTCTGATAAAACTAAAATCCATATTGTTGCTGCTTAAAGCCAAGTGTTGATGCTGCAGCCACGCCTAGTTCAGGCAGTGCGAAAAGTGAAATTGAACTAGTTTGTCCAGAAAAAAAGGAAATTTAAACTAGCTGCGTTTACTTAATGAGCAGCTACAAACGAAATTTGAAGTCTCTAGCTTTTGGGCTTTTCGAGTTATGTCAAAAATGAGCGAAGTTCCTGAAATTTTATAAGATAAGAAGTAGAAGTGAAGAAAGAGAAGAAGAAATTGAATGAATATTGTGAAAAATGTAGATATACCTACAATATATAGGCATATACTGTCAGATATAGAGCTAACCATGCATATCTTATATAGACTCTTATAGAAATCAGGTGTGCTTAAGTATAAGAATACCAAAGCTGAAAGCAAAAAATGGCATCTAAACTTGAAAGTTGAAACTTTGAACAAGTCTAAGACAGCTTATCGATAACATATTGAAGGTAAATCGATTAGAATCGATCAAAATTGATCGATTGCATGTGATATTTGATGATAATTGATCTAGCATAACTCTAGTATCTATCTAGTACATACTGCACAGAGAGAATAACTTGGCATGCCCAAAACTTAGCTGGAGTTTGGAATGTCGATTAGAAATTCATGAGAATCTGTTTAGTTCCAAGAACTACTAATTGCACACATCAAATAATTCATCTGACCGAAAGAGCAAAAGAAACGCGCTGTCAAAAACAAAAGTACCATAAATAAGATAGGATCGAGCCACTTATAAAGATATGTATATGTACATGCATATGTACAGCTGTGTTCATGTAAATAGTAGTGTTCATAAAAATAGTAGTGCAAAATTTTGTGATTGACATAATATTTTTAAAACAGTTTGAATATGTATATGTATTTGAATATGAATATGAATATGAATATAAATATGAATATGAATATGAATATGAATATGAATATGAATATGAATATGAATATGAATATGAATATGAATATGAATATGAATATGAATATGAATATGAATATGAATATGAATATGAATATGAATATGAATATGAATATGTATATGAATATGAATATGCATATGAATATGCATATGAATGTAAATATGAATTTGAATATGAATATGAATATGAATATGAATATTAATATGAATATATATATGAATATGAATATGAATATGAATATATATATGAATATATATATGAATATGAATATGAATATGAATATGAATGTAAATATCAATATGAATATGAATAAGAATATGAATATGAATATGAATATAAATATGAATGTGAATATGAATATGAATATAAATATGAATATGAATATAAATATGAATATGAATAAGAATATGAATATGAATATGAATATGAATATGAATATGAATAAGAATATGAATATGAACATGAATATGTTAATCACAAAATTTTGCACTACTATTTTTATGAATACAGCTGTATGTACATATACATATATGTATGTATGTAAATGCATATAAAAATATATATATACGTATATTTATTTATTTATTTATTATGATTTTCACTAGAAATTTATATAGTGCTTGAGCAGCGTAAACCGCTTAAGAGCACTCGTGCTGCAATTATCGATTAGTAATACTCGCTCAAGCAACGAGAAACTAAGCATATTAGTTAAGCTCAACTTGAGACTTGAATATTAAGAAATGTGAATAACAAATGTTACAGATTATATATATATACATAGTATATCATATATCATATATCATATATAAAGTATATCATATATAAAGATTTAAAAGTCTGCTACAAAAACATTCATTAACTATCTTTAAGTGATCTGCAAGCGAGTGTGGCGCAGTTGCTAGGACTCGACTGTCTGTGTGGGTTCTTAATTGTTTTGTGCAAGGGTGGGGGATTTTATTACGTGGCGTTGCCACCCATTCATAATTGTTGCATAAACACAGTCGAGAGATGCCGACGTCATATGACAAGCGTTTTTTTTTTCTTTCTCTCTTTGCTTTTGCACTTTAGCCAGCTCCACTTCAGCATAAGCAATTGTATGGTCTATAGGTAGATGTGGATGTACATATACAATAAACACACACCTGTATATCAGATATATGACAGGGTGATTCCCGTGCTGTCTTGATTCACTGGCATTGATCCCGGCTCTCTATAAATAGTTTGTACTTCAATAGGATTCACCGGAAGCCAGCTGGTTATTCCCATTTTCGAATTCTCAATTCGAATACAAATTCCAAATCGAATTCCGATGTCAATTCCATTTAGCTGGGATATTTGAGCTTATGAGTTAATCTAAGAGCATAAGTAGAATAAAACTAAGAATGATTTTATAGGGTATCTGCAATTCGTGCATTTTTACCATATGGCTCTCGTCTCTCAGTTTCAGAACAGTGTGCATAAGCAACAAATGGAATGAAACTGCAAAATATTGAATGCAACTGTTTAGCTTGGCTTACAGGGTATCTTCTATTCGAGCAATGACCCATATGCTTATTAGCGGTTATTGCAAAAATTGCGTCTATAAGCTTAAAAAGTATGAACTTAAGCATTATTTTGGGCAGCAAACTTAACTTAGCTTGGCCTACAGGGTATTTGCCAGTCGAACACTTTTACTTGTTTAGTTGGCTATGATATATTTATATAGTTTTAAAGATATATATCACTATTTTCAGCGTCACACAAGTGAAGCTAAATGTATATTTCTGGTTTACAGGGTATCAGCTAGTCAAACGCACAAAAGCACTTTTATCTTTTATTGTTTTTTTTTTTTAATATATATTCCAATTTGTATTTCAGTTCATATTTTAAGCTAAAGTCGTTAAGGTAGCAGCTTCCTTCCTGGCTTACAGGGTATTTGCTAGTCGAGCACTTTATATATCTATATATATTTATTATTTGCATTTATTTGTTCAGTGTTTTGTTATTAATTTTACTATTTATATTGTTGTAATTGTTATTGTTATTATTATCATTATTATTGTTGTTGTTGTCGTTGTTCTGGTTGTTGCTGTTGTTGTTGTTGTTGTTGTTGTTGTTGTTGTTGCTGCTGCTGCCAGCTGACATATATATCATCGTCGCGGCGTCTCTCGCTATTTGGCGAACAAACAGTCAAACAAAAGATCGCGAGGCGACGGCGCTCGTCTTTGATGGCTAACACTGTCCGACACAAACGTTGCCCATTTGTTATCTAGTTTAGGTTTTTTACAAAACAAACAAAATATATATTATATATATAAAATTTAAATTATATGACATGAATATATAAATCAATCAACATAATCAATCATACTGATTGATTTATATTCATGTCATATAGTTTCAATTTTAACGAAACTTTATATTTATTTCTTTCTTCTTTGGGAAAACCTTTTTTTTGAAAATTTTTCTTAATTTATTTAAACTTTATTATTTCGAATTTTAAATATAAATTTTTTAAAATAATTTTTAGTTATTTTTATACATAAATTATGCTTACATTTCTAGTTTCGAAGCTTTGTCACGTGTTTCAATTCCATTTGCATATTCAGTCAGCTAGTAATTCCATTTGATTTTCACTTTCACTTTGACTGTGAAACACTTTTTTGTAGTGCTTCAATTCCAACATTCCCTTGCCATGGCAAAGCCAGTCAATCCAGTTCATTTTCATTTGATCTGATTTAATTAGTTTTCTTTGTTTGCAGTGTTACAATTGCGGCATTACCATTCCAAAGTATCGCTGTCAACAGTATTTAGCGTTTCAATTCCATTGTTCCGCTTATCTCTTTCTTTTATTGCCCTTTTATTCGATTGGTTATGTATTCACTCCAGGTTTTCATTTTAGATGTTTCAATTCCAGCATTCCATTTTGGGTTTTTCATGAACTTTTTAGTTTTAATGTTTCAATTCCATCGTTCCATGGTCAACTAATGTTACTCCATAGTAACAGCTCATTCCACATTGCTTGTCATTCGCTTTTCATGAATTTGCCAAATCAAAAATTTGAGTGTTTCAATTCCAACGTTCCATTGTCAACTAATGTTGCTCCATAGTATAGGTTAATTCCGCATTGCTTCGCTTTTCATGAATTTGCCAAATCAAAAATTTGAGTGTTTCAATTCCATCGTTCCATTGTCAACTTATGTTAGTCCATAGTATAGGTTAATTTCGCATTGCTTCGCTTTTCATGAATTTGTCAACTCAAAAATTTGAGTGTTTCAATTCCAACGTTCCATTGCCGACTTATGTTAGTCCATAGTAGTTTCATTCCACATTGCTTCGCTTTTCATGAATTTGTCAACTCAAAAATTTGAGTGTTTCAATTCCAACATTCCATTGCCATCCAATGTCACTTCATTCCACATCACTTCATGAGCTCCACTTCACTTCCAATTGTCACACTCCACATTGCAATTGATTGAAAATTGCTGATTCCATTCCGTTTCCGTTGACTAGTGTGGAGCAAGCTGCATTTGTTTATTTTAATAACAATCAACAAGATGTAAACAGCATTTAGCATTTTCTGTAGCTTGGGAAACGATGAATTGATTTGCATTGAGCCGCCCGCCACACGATCGGCTAAACAAGCTGCCAATTAAACAGAAATATTTAGAAGAATCAACTAAATAAATAAACAATTAAAAGCAGAAGATAAAATAACGAACTAACTGAACAAAATGCACTTTGCATTTTGGGCGTCGGCAACGCCTTGGCATTGGCATCAAATGATAAACGATCAAAACATTGTAAAATGCTTGGCGTTAGGGTTAGCGTTGGGGTTAGTGGTATTCCCGCAACTTTTCCAAGGGATGTGCTGGGATTTTCATACAATAACCGCTTGGGTATTTCTCTCATAGCCACAGCGCCAGAGCAAAGCAAAGGCCACGCCTCGACGCCTCGACGCCTCGACACCTCGACACCTCGACACCTGTCAACAGGTTCAATAAACTTGTTTAGATGCTTTAGCTGCCAACTCTCAGATATAAATATATATTGTATATAGATATATATATATACATATATATTTATAATCGTAATCACAGCTCACATATCACATAAATTCACACATTGCATTCGTTCTCAATGTGTGAGGTATGCCCACTAAATGTAAAAATATTGATACAAATTTTAGCTCAAATTATGCACTAAGAAAATACTCCTTAGTAATAGATATATACATAATATATCCAAAATTTGGTCACTTGCTTAACTCTTAGCTTAACTCTTATTTCCTACAGCTATACTTACAAGATCTATAAACAGTATTTTCCCTACTTTTACTTTTATTTTGTCTAAACTAATCTATTTAAGACTCTGCTCTATTAATACCCTATAATCAGGATAGCGCATCCTTCATTTTCTCTGTTCATGTTGAATATTTTCTATATTATTTAAGCTATAAACCTAAAATTTTGTTTTTTACTGAACTCTATTTTATGCTGCTTAAAATAAAATTGAATTGGGCTCTTAATCGTTTCAGCAAGTATTTTTTAAAATTTGTTGAAAAAAAGCTTATAAAAAACCTTACCAAAACAATTGTTCATCAGAATCGCACACTCAAATTCAATTGCGAATATCTGACTCGATTTGGCAGCCACAATTACCAACTTTTTTCTGATGCCCACAAAATTGATCTTCTTTAAGAAAAATAATACTTTTAGCAGATATAATTGTTAGTTTTTTGAGGAAAAATCGAAAATTGAAGCTTGCTTTGTACCAAAAATCACTATAAAAGCTGACAGATATGGGGAAAATTTTATTTATTTTCCTATATATAGTATTTATCCTAAAATCGGTTCAAAATTCTTTTGCTTAGTTGCTTCATTTCAATCTTAGTTCAGCTGCAGTTGCACTTACAGGGTATGCCACACGTCGTGCCTTGTATAACTTCGTTTGTGCTAAGTTTATCTAATTAGTAAATTATGTTTTGATTGCGGCTGTGGCATTTAGTTCTCTCTCATTGTTTCATTAGCGCCCAGCTGCAAGCGACATGCAATTCAGATCGTAACAATATATATATATACGATATATATATACGATATATATATACGATATATATATATCTATATAGTAAACAATAACGAATAATCTAAGCATAAACGAAGCGCTGGCCGAGCGTATCGCACGTGCTTCAAGAATTTCAATGCGAAAAATTTCAGCTAGCGCAAATTCCAGAAACTTAATTGTTGCAGCGTGCTCGACTTGTAGATACCCTGTGCATGCCACAAGGTTTTCTCATTCTAATTGGACAGCATACAAATATTTTATTTAATAATTGTTCAAATGTTTAGTATTTAGTAAAATGCTAATAAATTCTAATGCTATCATGATAGACTAGTAGACACCCTGTAAAACAGTTAATGTTATGATATTAACGTACAAATATATTTTTGCATAAATTAACAAAGTTTGGAATATGACATAATAATGATAGACTAGTGAGTATAAGAGTGATAAACTAGCAGATACCCTGTAAAGAGAGGTAACTTCAAATGATTGTTAGGTAAAAATATGCATGCTTCTCTTGCCTCTCATATAGCTCATAGCAACTAAATTGCACACATAATTTTAGAGTGATCGACTGATAGATACCCTTCTATTTGCTTACACTACAAGATACAAAAAGATTGCCTTAATATTAACTTAATGCTGACTAAGTGTTTTTCTAGCTGATACCCTACATTAAATAGTTGCTATGATATTAAAGTGATAGACTAGATACATACTCCCTTTTTTTAACAATTTTCTTTTTATACTTATCGTATATCCCTTAAATATGCCACACTCTTTCATAACACCCTGTATTTAGTTTCATATTGCATATTCCTAGGCTAGCTTTACGAACCGATATACCCCGTTTTGCTAGAAAAGAGTTTAGCCTACAGATAGTTAAGAAACGACTCGATTGCCATTCACGACTACCACAACTTTTGATATCCAATTGGCGATAAGACAAATCTGACTACAGGGTATATGCCAGACAGATGAATCACTTTGTATTGCGAGTAAAAGTTTTGTTTTGTTTTGCTTTGCTTTGCTTCACTGATAAGAGCGCAAAAAAGCCCATCAGACAGTGCGGCTAATTGTGAAGTACTTCTGTGGAATAATAACTAGATATATAGGTATGGTATATATATATCATATATAATGACAGACATCGTTATATGGCATTAGTTAAGACAAATTATGACCAACCATAAGCACTTAATCAGGCATTATAAAAGCTATGCCAAAGGAAAACAAAACAAAGCCCTAATGAAATGAGTCTACAGATTATTTTTGGATGACAAGTCAAATGCCAAGTCAAACTAGACGTCATCAGAGAGATAGAAAGAGAGAGAGATAGAGATAGAGATAGAGATAGAGATAGATAGAGATATAGATATATAAGCCTAAGCATCAGCTTCATCTTCTTCTTCTTCTACAAGTCTCATTTTGATGTTCAGTTCCGTTTGATTTGTTTGAAGCATTAGACATCTGACATCTGGCGTCTAATTGCTGGGCTATATAATTCTTTATCTTTTCACGATTTGTGGAAATTTTTTTTCTTTTTCTATTTTATTATTTTATTTTTTATTTTTTTTGTTGCGTGAGAAACAATTAAATTCAGTTAATGAGCGCAGTTAGAACTTTGCTAATAGCTTTTTAGCTTCGAAAAAAAAAACAAAACAAAAAACGTGCCCGACTCGTGAAAAACTTTTGTATTCGACAAATATTGTTTGCCGATGCGGGTGGCTACATCGTATCGGAGCTCCTGCTCCATGGTCATGGAAGCTAAGCTGGCTAACTATCTATATTATATATATGTATGTGTCTCAGATCTCATATAAATGTATATATATATATCTATAGTTAAATGTTCATTATGCTCTTCTCCATGTTTAGTTTTCCTCACATACAGCTGTGTTCATAAAAATAGTAGTGCGACTGAACTGATTGATATATATAGCTAGAATCGTATTCTTTCATACATCAGCTTGATCTTTCCATATTTGCAAAGAAATTTAAACCTGCTGGTGGGCATAATGAACACTTAACTATAGATTCACATATACAGCTGTGTTCATAGAAATAGTAGTGCGACTGAAATGTTGGAAATATTTTGGAAAACAATTTGAATAATCTTAATACTCGTTTCAAATTGTTTTTCAAATCTTTTATTTATCACAAAATTTTGCTGTGCAACATTTCAGTTGCACTACTATTTTTATGAACACAGCTGTATGTGTGAATCTATAGTTGAATGAAATATTAAGTTGATATATGAAAGGGTATGACTCTAGCTATATTTCTGACTATATTTCTAGCTATATTTCTAGCTATTTATAAAGAAATTTACTATATGATTTATCCTCCATGTAATAGATGTATTTATGTATATAGATATTTAGTCTAGATAATATTATGCTTTAGTGAACCAGTTCATATGAACGAAGTTAGCTTTTACTACAAAATCAGAGTAAAAGTAAGTAAATTTAAGAATGGCTTCAGCAGACTTTGTAAACTTACACGCATCAGTTGCCTAAGCTATTTATAGGGTATCTATAAGTCGTGCCAACTTGTCTACTAGTTTTATAATTGTGCATTTATGATTTTCAGGGTTGCAGTTTCAATCTTATCACAGTTTTGAGCGCTTATCTATAGTCTCTGTAACAGATATATCTACATATATAGAGATATATCTAGATATATATTTATATATATATATAAATATCATCACAATGATAGTTCTAAGAAGCTTAATATATTTCCAATTTATTCTTATATTTCTGTTTATCTTCTCTCTTGCAGTGAATAATGAAACGAGTTTCCTGGAAACATCGCTGAGATATTTTGATGAACAGCTGCTCTACGATATATTGCCACGTGCCAATTGCCCTGGTGATGAGGAAGATGCGCCGCTAGATGAGTTCCCCGATATATTTACAGGTAAGTGAGACGAGTCGAATCGCATAGAAGAGTTATACTCGCTCACTCTTTCTCTTGGCTGTGGAATTGTCCACTAGTTCTGGATCCAGTTCATTAAACAGCTAGCTCAAAGAATTCAGATGTTCAGATGAATCGCATAGAAGAGCGTTCTCTCACTCTCTTATAATATATGTGTAACAATTATTGTTCTAGTTCATTAACTAGTTCAATTAGCTCACTAGTTCACAAGTTCCATAGACTCAGCAACAAAGATATGCGTTTTCTTTTCCCGTCTATCCCTCTTCCTTCTCTCTCATTCACTATCTGTCTATCTATCTCTCCTTCTCTTCTGTCAATTCTTCTCCTTTTATCACTCTCTCTCCCTCTCCCTCTACTCTACGCCACCACATGTAATATCCCACAAACTTGAACTTGCTGACTATGTGGCCCCAAGGGTCTTCCTGGCCGCGCAGGTCTTATCACTGGGCCAGGGCCAAATCGAGTGCTAAGGCCCGCGATAAGCGAGACACCGTTCAGCGGGCCAATAAATCAATCGAGGCAAATATGTTTACACTGGGATATCAACTAAAGTATTGCCACAAGTACGAATCGAGTCCAGTTCGCGAACCAGTTCTAGTTCCAGTTACTACATCGTTTCGTCTAACTGCCTCATCAGCACTTTAGGCACTTTCAATGCGCCACTCTCGACTCGTATCTTCCATGAACACACACACATATACCATATGTATATCTATATCTATATATTTGCCTCTCTTCAAATCGCGCTTCTTATCGTGGAAAACCTTTAATTAAACTACAATACTTGGAACATGACAGATACGCATACTCAGAGCCATGACTGTACTTACCATGTAATAAATAGCAACAGTTTCTTTATCTCCGCAATATGCCAATCGAGTTCTGTATTTGGTGCATGCCCTGTAAACTCGAATTTATGTAGATTGTATCATCTCGCCTATCGTGTGGGTCGCAATCAATCAATTGTGATATGCCGCTTGGAAACCAAATTGACCAAAAAATAGATTAGAAATTTATTTAATTGCTAGAAGAATCATAAACTGTAATGGCAGAACTCTGAGCAAAGTTTAAGATTATATGGAAAAGTTTGATATATCTAAAGTGTTCCATGTGGAACTTGTCTTTCCCTATGCAGAACTTGACATCTCTGAGAGCTTCATTGCTCAAATTTGGCATATAACTTGGGATATACTTAAAAAAAAGGGAGAAACCCAAAGAAAACTTAGAGATTCTCTATAGCTAGTTGAGACTAATCTATGCAGAACTCAGCATCTATAAAAAAATATATCTTTAAAATTTTGTATACAACTTTAGATATGCTTAAAAATACGAAAAAACTAAGAAAATATATGTCAAAGCCAGGGCATCCCTTTATATTCCAACTAATCTATGTAGAACTTAGACACTATATAAGCTACATCCCCAAAATTAGGTACACAGCTTCAGACATGCCTAATAAGATGATAACTCAAAGAAAGCATATGCCGATATTAAGACATCCCTTTGTATTCCAACTATTCTATGTATAACTCAGACACTATAGAAGCTACATCCCCAAAATTTGGTACACAGCTTCAGACATGCCTAAAAAGATAATAACTCATAGGAAGCATTCGCCAAAATAAAGATTTCCTTTTGTATTCCAACTAATCTATGTATAACTCAGAGACTATAAGAGCCACACACCTAAAATTTGGTACACAGCTTCAGATATGCCTAAAAAGATAATAACTCAATGAAAACATATGTCAAAGGCACGACAACTAAACTATGTATAACTCAGAGTCTATAAGAGCTATATATCTTAAATTTGGTACACAGTCTCAGATATACCTATAAAGATAATAAATCAATGCCAAAATAAAGATATCCTTTTATATTCCAACTAATTTTTGTATAACTCGATACCTATAAGAGCTACATTCCAAAAATTTGGTACACAGCTGCAGCTCGGCCTAAGCAATAAAAAACCAAAAGAAATTTTAAAATATTTTATATAATTTCTTTATATTTATCATTCTTTCAATAGTGGATGAGTTGCGTCAGGGCTGGGTCGCACTGCACGTCTTCGCTGCGATCTATTTCTTCATATTGCTGGCCATCATATGCAACGATTACTTTTTGCCCACCGTCGAGTGCATTTGCGAGGATCTGAATCTGTCCAAAGATGTGGCGGCGGCGACGTTCATGGCGACAGCCACATCGATGCCGGAGTTTTTTACGAATACGATATCCACGCTGATATTGGAGTCGGATATGGGATTGGGCACCATCATTGGCTCACTGATGTTCAATACGCTTGGTGTGGCTGGCCTTGCAGCTTTGGCTATAAATAAGGTAAGCTAGAGGTGCTGCTTATGGGAGTCTTCACTGTACTTACAATTTGCAATTTGCATTTGCAGCCCGTGCAACTGGATTGGTGGCCCATAGCTCGGGACTGTTTCATTTATCTGTTCAATACAATCGTTTTGCTGGTACTCGCTTGGGGTGGCAGCATTAGCTTTGTTGAATCGTGCGTTATGATGGGCTTTCTGCTGCTCTACTATTTGATTACGTTCAACAACAATAAGTTTATGCCCGCCATACGTGTCTTTATCGAGGATCGCATGAACTGCTGCTTCTCCACGCGCTACGGTTGGTTTATCCTCACTTCGATTACCAAACACAACCAATTCACACAAGACTTTGTGTTTTTGAACTTTGAACAGATCTCACGGAGCCGCCAGAGAACAGCGCCAAAGCGCAGCTGCCTTTGAAGAAGGATCCACTTTCGGGCGATGGTCTGTTTGTGATCAATTTTCCGGAGAATACCTCATCCATGTCATCCACAGCCAATTTGACGCATTCCAAGCATTGTAAGTTCATATTTTTGAAGCTAAGCCTAAGCTAAGCAATTTGACATTTTGAAATGCGCGCCTTTAGAGATGTGCGATATATGCAAAGTTGACAGTCTTAAGGATCATCTGTTGTCTATCGATGAATTGAAATGCATATGCTAAACTGATACTTTTCAATGTTATCGATGAGCAATGAATTCAAATTCATATGCCAACTGATAATCGTGAGTGCTATCGATGGGCAATTAATTAGGCATCTTCTTTCATTACATATCTTTCCAGGGAATGGCGAGGATGACGATGACGATCAGATGCCGACAAGCATCTTTGCGTATCCACACAGTGCGACACGCTTCATGAAATGCTGGTGGGTCTTCACGTTTCCCATCAAGCTAGTGCTGCGCGTATGCATTCCCCACCCGATGCGACATCGTCGCCTCTATCCATTGTCCTTCATCATGTGCATCATTTGCATTGGCCTCAATGCCTACCTGATTGTCTGGATGTTGACGGCATTTGGTGTTGCGATACGTGTGCCCACAATTGTGATGGGCCTGACGTTCCTCGCCGCTGGCTCCACCATGCCAGAAGCGGTCTCCAGTCTCATTTCGCTGCGCAATGGTAAGGCATAAGGAAATGGCTAAATTCCTTTCGCTCACAGCTGGAACTAAATGTTTTGTTTTTCTGTGTGTTTTTCAGGTGAAAATGGCATTGGTGTCTCGAATTCGCTGGGCGCCAACTCGTTGGCCATTTTGCTGTCGCTGGGCGTGCCCTGGTTTGTGAAGAACTGCATGAACTATGGCACCGGCATCAAGCAGCAGGTGGGCACCGAGGGCATCGAGTACAACATACTGATCCTGATACTTTGCACCATTGGCCTGTTCATCATACTCAGCTGCAGCGGCTATCGGTTAACGAAACGCGTGGGCATTGCTCTATTTGCCGTTTACTTAGTATTTATAGTGCTGCAGATTCTGATTGAGATGCATGTGCTCTTCCCATTGGACTGCAGCAGCTAGTCAGAGCAACCTCACAACAACAACAGCAACGGCAGCCATACCCATTCCAGTTCCAGTTCCAGTTGGATTTGCATGCATACGAGCTTCTGGCTGACACCAGAGCTAAATAGTCTCTATTCTAATTGGATTACTGTATATACGAGAAGTTGGAAAGTTTTGAATTGGTTAGTTAAATGTTGTCAGGGTTGCCACCCAAGTGAAAACGAACAACGAAGCAACTTGCGATACTTCAGCTAAAACATATAGATATATATAGGATATATCCGTTTGTATTATAACAGATTTGTTGTTTTTTTTTTTTTTTTTTTTTGTTGCTTTACTAGCTTAGGTACGCCTTAAGACTGTCTACTATTTAGGTAAAAATAATTCATTGTTACGTACTTATCCTGTTGTACACTATTTATATATATATACAGACAAAAACAAAAACAAAACAAAACAAAAAATGAATCCTATGTTAGTCACAAATTTTTGAGCTGGTACCAAAAAAGCGCTAGATTCGATAGAGACCAAATGCTATATGTACTATATATAGGATATATCTATGTCTAAGCTATAATTAACGATTACGTAAGTGCCCCTGCGATATTTATGGCCAATCATCGGCTGGACTTTCCTTAACACACACACACACACACACGCACACACATACAACTGCATAGGGTATTATCACTGTTGATATTCTAGAATGTGTAGACTCTATAGACTCTATACAGTTAACCGTTACACAAACACACACACACACACACGCACACACACCTTACATTAATGCCGTTTGTTATTAATTTACGAATACAGCTAAACGACACAAATATCAACCCAAATGTGATTTTGAAACAATTTTGCTCAGATAGCAACAAGCACAACAAAAATAATGAAGAAAATATTATAAAATAAATTAAAATCGAAAGAAAAAAAAAACTACTCAAGTTGCCGCTCGAGTGGGCTGTGTGTGATTTACTGATTAGTGGTGCACCACATACTTATGTCGCACACTGTGCTGATAAAAAATAAAATATTAAAAAAAAACAAAGATTTTTTTATGGGGATTTTTCTCTGCTTTTTGTTTAATAACCCTTCTCGAATGGGCGAAATTCTTAAAAGTTTTCATCACATAAACAAGTTGACAAATGAGATCAAAAAACATACAAATATATATATGTATATATATATATATATACAGACACAGGTGTACGTATGTATATAGCTCAAGTGTATACACTGAGAGAAATGAAATTACAAATGATGGGCACAAAAATTTGATATCTTACAGTAGTAGCTGGGCTAGTAGTCGCCAGCTTTCAGTATGGTTAGTTGGTGCTAATTGAATGGCCGCCACTGTGTAGCAGTGGCGCCTACACTACGCTCCATAAAAAAGCTAACGACGCCCGCGTTGTGTTTGTCATATTGATATTTAACAATTAGTTGTTGTTGTTGGTGTTGTTTTGTTTGCTTTTGCTTACAATTCGTCATACATCATACATCGTACATCATACATCGTACATCGTACATCATACATCATACATCATACATAAATAAATACTTATAAATAGTTTGCTTGGTTTCCTTGTTTACCGTCATGTCTTACATAGTTTTCTTTGTTCATTTGGTATTCGAATGCAAATTCATTCACTTAACATTTCTCTCTTCACATGTCTTTTCCTTCGTCCGTCATGGTTAATTGGCATAAAATGCAGCAGCCAATTTCTACCATGAACAAATCAGTCTGAGCAATTACAAATACATAAATAAATTTCCTTGCGAATTACACGTTTACAATCAATACAAATGTTTTGCGGGGGCGGGAGCGGGCGGGTGAGCGGGGCGGTGAGGGTGTGTGGAACAATGTTCAAGACGCTTTACTTTAGCTTTTAGCTGCGCGCTTTCAACTACCAATTGGCACAATAAATCTTCTGAATGATAAATATATATACATAGAGTGTATATAGAACATGAATGAAAGTTAATCGATTTCAATATTATAAACTAAACAAAGCGCAAAACAAACAAAACAAAAAGTGACTTGGTCAGTTGCCTTGGGCCTGGTTAGGTTCTATGTCCTGCTTAGGTGCAACAGTGGTGGCCGTTTTTAACGTAATAGTTGTGCATGGCTACGGTGCCGTTTTTGCTGTAACTACCGCTGCCGCCACCATTGTAGTGAGCACTAGCGCCATTTATGATGCCGCTAGCTGTGCCGTTACTTCCATTATTCCCATTACTGCTGGCCGCTGCTGTTGCCGTTGCCGTTGCCGTTGCTGTTGCGGTGCCGTTATCCTCCACTCGGCTAGCCGCATCAAATACCTTTATGTGATTCTGTATAATTTTACACGTGAACTGGCGGTGCTGTCCCGGTTCCTATTACCGAAAATGGATATCTAATTAGTAGCTGGCACCTAACGTTCATACATATGCATACATACATACATCTTTGATTGAGCGTGCGTGTGTGTGTGTGTGTGTGTTTATTTGTGTGTGCGTGTGTGTGTGTGTGGTTGTGTGTCAGTGTTTGAAGGCGCGTTTGGGTATATTTTTACCTACCTTTGGCTGTATGGGAAAGCAACACCAGAGTATAAATGCTATGAAGGCCACCAATGTGCCCACAAGCAATATGAAATCCTCAATGGTCTAAATACGAGCATAAAAAAAATAAATGAAAATCAATTAAAAGTCCTCTTTGGATTTGTCTGGCAACGCCGCTGTATTTGTTGGTTTATTGTTGTTGCTGTTGCTGCTGCTGCTGCTACTTACCGGCTCTTCGCCAAGCAGCACGTGATTTATTAAATAGACAAAGTCATCAAATGGTGTCATTGTGAATGCCAAAATACGCCGTCCAAATGCAGTTTTACAGTTTGTTTGGGTTACGGTTTTATTTTTTTTTCTCTTCTTTCTTTCTTCTTTTATATATATTCTACTGCAGCTCCTGGGCGTTTTCGGTGCGCGTTTTTGGCTTATTGCGCGCACAGCAGTAACGTTAACATGGCTTTGGCTGTGCCAGCCCAACACAATCACAAAAATAAATAGTTAAATCAAAATCTTCAACCTTGCACAAAATTATGTGTTGAACGCAGCTGCAGCGGCAGCACAAGCACAGGCACAGCGCTTTGTGATGTGTATGGCGCGTTAAGCTTAGAATATCGATAGTATTGATTGGGGCACCCTAAAATATCGATCACATTTAATTGATATCGTAAGTTTTTCTTTTCAGTTACCGTGGATTTATTAAGTATGTTCAGAACTGTCAAGGCTTTAACAAATACACTATTGAACACTTAATAAGAATATAATTTATTAAATAAATTCAAATTGTGCATACTCACTATCCAGCATGGGTAACACTTGGCGATGAAGTTGTAAACTATCGCCAATGTTTTGAAATGAGCAAATGTGCGCGGCGCACAATCGAGTTGCACTATTTACGAATATCGCATTTTCGTTTTGGCGCTAATGTTTGATATTTAAAAATAATGTAAAAAAAATACAATTGACTTGCGCTACGAATGCTTATCTGAAAAAAGGCACTTAAAATGGGTGTTTATGATTGGAAAATAATTTGATGAGAGTTGTTATCTTTTGTGAGCAAGCAATCGATACGGCCATTCAAACTTAGCGCCCAACTATCGCTGCTGAAGTGATTTGTGAGGAGCACAGCAAACATATCGAATAGTCGGTATTGTACCCGTTACTTTAATTTGTGACTGCGCTTTTGGCGCGCTACATTAACTTTTGAAATTGAACAAATGGGAATTTCATTAAGTGTGCTATAAGAGGAGCTGGCAACGTATTAATTTTTAGGACAAACATATTTCATTGTGCACCTAAAAAATAATGATATCATATAGAAATGTTTTGCACACAAAAATTTTTTATTTAGGTGATTTGCCATTATTATGAATATAATTTGTAGAGCAGCTTTTCTTGGTTCTTAGGTGTGCTTCGTGTGAACGCACCCGTTAATCAACGCCTAAGCACACAAGCAACGTAAATGCCATAAATCACTGATACATATATTATATATGGTATATAAATATATTTTTTATACCAGTTGAAAACGTGTTCTTTTTTTTGTGTTTTTGTTTTGTTTTTTTTGCGTACTTTAATCGTGTGCAAAACGCAAGTCGAGCGAACGCAATTCAGTTGTATTAAGACCAGCGCACGGATTAGGCCACCAAGAAGCTCTCACACTCCCTCAGGTGACTTGATACGAGATGATCAACATGAGTCTAATGCGCATTCTAATGCTAATGCCAATGGCCATTATCATTGGCGCCAGCCAACAATCGAATGATGTCACTGATCGATTTCCGTTGTCCATTATACACATTAACGATTTACATGCCAGGTGAGTTAGCCCAGTTATGATAACTGTTAATCAGGCATAAACACATGCTGGACATACACACACACACACACATGTGTGTACCTATCGACACACACTCTTGGCATGACTTGTTGAGTGGGCAATGTCAGATATCATCATATAATCGACTCGAGTACCGTAAACACAATTATCGGAATCATGTGCGCCAAGCTTATCTGCAACAATTGTTTCCACATGGTCATCGCAGCGATAAGCAAACATTATCCCCATACATACATACACTATATATGTATGTATTTACCTGGCCAACTCTTCTCTGAAATTCCCACCTGATCGGACTCTAGATTCGAGCCAACGGACACCAGCGGCGGCACCTGTGATGAGGGCGAGCAATGCATCGGCGGATATGCGCGCACCGTCCACATGGTGAAGCGTCTGCTCGAAGAGCAGAAGGACCAGAATCCCATCTATATCAATGCGGGCGACAGCTTTCAGGGCACGCTCTGGTACAACATCGGACGCTGGAATGTCACCCAGGAGTTTCTCAATTTGCTGCCAGCCGATGCAATGGTTCGTTGAACAAGGATCTTTCGCTTAGCTCACCAGCCTCATCTACTTCTCTCTTCTTCTCCCTTAGACTCTGGGCAACCATGAGTTCGATCATGGCGTCGCGGGCGTGGTGCCCTTTCTGAAGACCGTGCAGACGAGCATGCTGGTCGCCAACATGGACTGCGCCCACGAGCCCACCATGGAAGGCCTCTATGAGAAATCGAAAATCTTGGAGCGCGGCGGCCGCAAGATCGGACTCATCGGCGTCATCTTGGAGACCACCAATGTAGCGCAACAGTCGCAGTTCAGTTTGTTTCTCTATTTTTAATACATTCGAACTGCTTTGCTTCTAGGACCTGGCCAACACTGGCCAACTGATCTTTCGCAACGAGAGCCAAACGATACGCGAGGAGGCGCGCTTCCTGTCGGAGCAGGGCGCCAACATTATCATCGTGATCTCGCATTGCGGCTACGATGTGGACAAACTGATTGCCGCACAGGCGGGCGATGTTATCGATGTCATTGTGGGCGCCCATTCGCATACGTTTCTCTATACGGGCGTGCCACCCGGACCGGACAGTGCACGGGGCAACTATCCCACCGAGGTGACCCACAGCAATGGGCATCGTGTGCTCATCGTTCAGGCGGGCGCCTATGCCAAATATGTTGGCAATCTAACCGTTTATTTCGATAGCAAAGGCGATGTTATCGACTTTGAGGGTCAACCCATCTACATGAGCCAGGATGTGCCACAGGGTGAGTACCACAATCATATTATAGTCCGGCTTTACCCTGTACTTAAGCCAGTGGTTGATAATATCAGCCACCATCATCGATATACCATGTACAGTGACCAACAAAATTATTGGCAGAGGAAGCTTTCTAAACTTGATAGCAACTTTTTAAGTCTGTATACCCTGAAACCATTGAAAATGGGAAATCTGGGTATAATGGTTTTGTTAAATGTATGTAACAGGCAGAAGGGGGCGTGGCAGACCCCATAAAGTATATATTATATATTCTTGATCAGGGTGACGAACTGAGTCGATTTAGCCCTGTCCGTCTGTCTGTCTGTCCGTCTGTCTGTCTGTCCGTCTGTCCGTATGTATGAACGCGTCGATCCCAGAACCTATAAGAGCTAGAGACTTGAGCCGTAAGCATGACTCATTTTTTCTATACATTGAGACATTTGAATGCGAGCATTCTTGTCTGTTCTAAGAATCACACTTGCAGCTGACACTGCTTGAATTTTGTTATAATTCTTAGCTGCCTTTAGTTTCGAATTTGTTACTGCTTGTCTAAGCAGTGCAGTGGTGGTGTTGATAGAAGCGAGGCACGCCGTGCAGATCTGGGTTCGAGTCCCGCCGATGGCAAAAATTGTTTATTGTTTTTTTTTCACACACACAATGGCGGTGTCGGTAGAGGTGATGCGCTTTGATCAGTAGACGATGGTTCAACTCAGATCAGAAAAGGAAAAATTTAATTTATTTTAATAGTTGTATTTATTTTGTACCCAAAAATCAATTGTTTTATTACATTTTCTTATTAGACCTTAATTTTCACAGACTTCCTTCATTTGGTATGTGTTGCTTTCTTGGCATTTTGCGCATGTTGTCCTTGTCATTCGTCGTTTGGCAGAAAGACAAATCGCGCATATCTTGCGTTTCTTGGTTCCTGAACTTGGCACCTTGTTTTCATCATTACTTCCAGGTTTATTTTGAAGATTATATTATGTATTTCTTGTTCTGTAGTGTTTCGTTTTTGTGCCTTATCCACTATTGCACTGTTTCAGAAACTATATCTTTAGTTCAAAACATTTGAAAGCATTCGAACGGATCGGTTATGTTCTTACATTGGCGTGTTGGCCCCCGACTTTGGTGAACAATATTTAAACCATAGTGATGGCTTTTTCCTTTGACCGAAGACCATTTAGAACCATGTTTCCCACGAAGAACAGTTTTTGTGCACGGTATAATGTTAGATTTAGCCTTTCAAATATTAAGAGGAATATCATCTTCATCCACGTCTGTTTCTTCCTCTGCAGAACTTGAGCTTTGAACAAAATTGTCTTGTTCTAAGTCATTATCTGAGTTTGATAAGAACAAATTTTCGATCTCGGAACCATTTAACGGCTTTGAAATTTTGCAATTTTACAATTTTATATTTATATATTTATTGTTAATAAAAAAAAATCAAATTTCTTTGTCATCATCGATGGTGTCCACGTCATTGCATCAGCTGGTCGTCGCCGGTTGGCCTTGCTGATGCTCCTTCGTAGGCGTAAAAGGCGGCCTGCCTTTCACGCTTGTTGATCCGTCCGCTGCTGTTTTCTCGTGCAGGTGTATTCACAGTGCATGCTTTCCAGTGGTCCAGGGCAGTCTATTGGGCACTCAGCTTTCTAGTCCAGAAAATTTCAAAAAAAAAACACACGTCGCTCCTCGACCATCGATACATCCATCTTCTCGGTTCAACATCTCACTTCAGTGTGCATGAAATCACACATCTACGATGATTCAAATTTGCATCTTCATCATCATCATAACTCGATATACACTTGATGTATATATTTTATGTCCACAACGAATTTCTGGACTGCTATCGGGTCGGTTCATGAAATAGACTCCGACCAAATTGCCAAAAACTAAAAGACTCTCTCTATGAAGACTAGAGATGAAAACAGAAACTAAATATAAAATACACAATAAAAAACTTGCAGGCATCCAAGACTTTATCAAGTGCCGTCAACTCCTTTACTTTCAAAATAATCGATGTAAGCCATCCAGAAAATGTTTAAAAAAAATATTTCAGCACATTTAATTTGTATGCACCAAAGAAATTTGTCGTTATTGAGATGATTTTTACAAAAAAAAAAACTTTTTTAAATACCTTCCGCAAAAAATTTGAAAAATATCAAATTCTGCAAACGCCCAGGCAGCCAGGCAGCCAGGCAGCCAGGCACACAGAACTCTTTATGAAAACCCGTCCACGCGTTATTATTAAAAAAATCGAAGTAAGCAAAGAAAAACAAATTCTGCAAACGCCCAGGCATTGAGGTCAAATCGGTCAGCTGAAGGCTCTGACTGCGAGCGTCTTGACTGTGGTCTGTATGAAACAAATTGGCAAATCACCACCACGAAAAATAGAAAATGGATGCCAACTGCTACGACATTTGCATGCCAAAAAGAGAAGCTATACAGCTATCCACCTATAGGTCCCCATGCCACTATCTGGCTCTATGAAGATTAGAGATGCCAACAGAAACTCTGTAATAAAACAAAGACACACATACGAAAAGAAACACTTTCTCAAGTCAAATTCATAGAATCAAAAAAAAAAAAAACATACGTCGCTCCTCGACCATCGATACATCCATCTTCTCGTTTCAACATCTCACTTCAAAGTGAAATCACACATCTACGATGATTCGAATTTGCATCTTCATCATCATCACAATTCGATATATACTTAATGTATGTATTTTATGTCCACAACGAATTTCTGGACTGATATCGGGTCGGTTCATGAAATAGACTCCGACCAAATTGCCAAAAACTAAAAGACTCTCTCTATGAAGACTAGAGATGAAAACAGAAACTAAATATAAAATACACAATAAAAAACTTCCAGGCATCCAAGTGCCGTCAACTCTTTACTTTCAAAATAATCGATGTAAGCCATCCAGAAAATATTTTAGCCCAGGCCCTTCGGCCTCTAGGCAGACAGGAGTCAGGAGTCTTTAACAAGAGCCGTCAACGCGTTACTATCGAAAAAATCGAAGTAAGCCATACAAAAAATGTTAAACATTTAATTTGTATGCACCAAAGACCAAATTTGTAGTCATTAAGGTGATTTTCAGTGAGCATAAGTCACAAAAAAAAAATGAGTAAATCAACAAAAAAAAAATGAGTAAATCAACAAAAAAAAAATGAATAAATTAACAAAAAAAAAAAATAAATGAACAAAAAAAAATACTTGCAGCTGATGTGCCTTATGAATTTATTGTAAGCGCACATCAAAAAAAAAAACAAAAAAAAGTGGAAGGTTTCAGCCAAAAAGTTGCAAAATTAAATTTTACAAAAACCATTCCAAAAAAAAATATTTGGAGTTAATAAGATGGAAGTGCATCTTAACTCAACGAGCTCCAAATGGAATATGACTGCTTGTGTTTCCTTTCGCTTAGTTGTCGACTCGTACAGAGCACAGCGGCACAGCGGCACAGGGTTGCAGTGGCGCTAAGCATTTTTAGGGATGCATATGACGATAATTTATCGAAATGTGTTCAAGCAGTTAAATGAACAGCTGATTTTGATTTGCCCAACAAATTTGAACATTTGTCGTTCTTTCGTCGTGCATACCTGACGCGTTGTTCTTGTTGTTATTGCTGCTGCAGATGAAACTGTGCTGAAAGCCATACAGCCCTGGAAGGAGATCATCGACAAGGAGGGCAAGGTGGTCGTCGGCCGAACCCTTGTCGATCTGACCAAGAAGGATTGCGGCGCACGCGAATGCAATTTGGGCAACTTCGTGTGCGACTCAATGCTGCATACGGTAAGCTAACATCTCGTATGTGATATTTGGACTATGGCCAAGTTGATTCGTCTTCTTTCAGTTTGTTGGCCTGACGCCCTTTGATCAGCCAGGCTGGACGAATGCTTCGATTGCGCTGGCTGCCACGGGCGGCCTGCGTGTGCCTCTGCTGCGCGGCAGTGAGTGAACCACGAAACTTGATAGTTACAGTGCAACATGCTTAAACTGAACTCTATATACATATGTATGTATATCTATTATAGATCTGACCTATGCGCATATGGTGAGCATGTCGCCGTTTGAGAACACACTGATGGCCTTCAATTTGCCCGGCCAGAACCTGCTCGATGCCTTCGAGTATGCAGCCAGCATAATTGATCTGGAGAATGGGGTGACCAGTTCGTACGTGATGCTGCAGGTGTCCGGCCTGAAGGTGACCTTCGACTATACGAAGCCCATCAATTCGCGTGTCATCTCTATGCTGGTCCGCTGTGCCGATTGCGATGTGCCCATCTATAAGCCACTCGATCCGGCTCAGACCTATCGCGTCATTGCTTCCAGTTTTTTGCAAGGCGGCGGCGATGGCTACAGCATGCTCAGTACGGGCACTGACATCCAGTGAGTGCTAATCCATCTATAGCTATCGCTATCATATCGGTATTTATCGAACATCTTTGCAGAGCGAGCATTACGGACATTGATGCTCTCATCTCGTACGCCAAAAATGTGGATCCGATCTACACGGGTCTCGAGGGTCGCATTACGGTGCTCAACGATCAATTTACAACGGAAACTTGAAACACAAAACAAATACTGGAAATATGCAAATTCTTAAGAGTTTGTTGCCGTTTGTCAAATACACAGATAGCAGGAAATCGATAATTATCGATAGTTACCAATATTAGCTTTGTCCCTCCATATACTTAACAACATTCAGATTCGCGTGAATCCAAATATTTGTGAATAAATTACAACAAAAAAAGATTTGTTTCTGATATAAAGAAATTTGTGTTTAAATATGCGATAGATCCGCAGGTCCAGATATGTCTATATTTTCTATATATCTGCAAGCTTAGTCTGAGAATGATTTAAATAATATTCTTTTCTTTTTAAACCATTCTTTCCATCTTATTGTCCCCGCTCTGACTAACCTTGTATATCTATATTCCCTCTGCCTTCCGTAGCTTTATTTAATCTTCGATACTTATAGCTATTCCTGATCGGTTTCCATTGATTGTGTTCAAAGAAATTAAACTCGAATTATTTTGTTTTGAACAAGTTTTGATAGCTTATCTAACTGGCGATATCACATTCAATTATTTCTATTAGTTCTTAACTGATGTGCGCTGAGGTTTCGGAAGCTTACTCAAATTAGAGGGAGAGAGAGAGAGAGCGAGGGAGGGAGGGAGAGAGAGAGTGAGAGAAAGATAGAGTGAGAGATAGAGAGAGATATAGATAGAGAGAGAGATGGAGCGATTGTGACATAGAGAGAGAGAGAGAGAGAGAGAGAGAGAGAGAGAGATAGAGAGAGAGGAAGAGAGAGCAAGATAGCGAGAAAGACAGAGACAGAAAGAGATACAGATACAAAGAGAAAGAGTGACAGATGGAGAGAGTGTGAGAGAGGCAGAGAGTGAGAGAAAGAAAGAGATAGAGACAGAGAAAGATAAAAAAAGAGAGAGATAGAGATAGAGAGAGAGAGACAGTGACAGAGGGAGGGAGAGAGACAGGAAGAGAGAAGGAGATTGAGAGATTGAGAGATTGAGAGAGAGAGAGAGAGAGAGAGAGAGAGAAGTAAATGCTAGCTGGTTTAAGGCTAACAATTATATCAGACATACGCCCGATTCATTGCTCAACAACAGCAAATGAAACAAGTAAGAAAACTCTAGTCGGGGGTACCCGACTAGGAGATCCCCTGAACCCCGTCCGATCTGCGTTTTTAAATATATATTGCGTATCTTGAATATATTACAAACTTATACAAAATTTAATTAAATTGCAATCTTGCACTTTCACAGTCAAATAGCATGTTTTTTTTTTAAAGAATATAATATAATTATTAAAAAGTAATAATAATTTAATAAAAGAAAAAAATAAAAAATTAAGAAAATACGACATAAAATATTTGACATCGGCGGGGTTCGATCCCAGATCTGCACGACATGGCGTGCCTCGCTTCTATCAACACCACCACTGCACTGCTTAGACAAGCAGTAACAAATTCGAAACTAAAGGCAGCTAAGAATTATAACAAAATTCAAGCAGTGTCAGCTGTAAGTGTGATTCTTAGAACAGACAAGAATGCTCGCATTCAAATGTCTCAATGTATAGAAAAAATGAGTCATGCTTATGGCTCAAGTCTCTAGCTCTTATAGGTTCTGGGATCGACGAGTTCATACATACGGACAGACGGACAGACAGACAGACGGACAGGGCTAAATCGACTCAGTTCGTCACCCTGATCAAGAATATATAATATATACTTTATGGGGTCTGCCACGCCTCCTTCTGCCTGTTACATACATTTAACAAAACCATTATACCCAGATTTCCCATTTTCAATGGGTTCAGGGTATAAAGACTTAAAAAGTTGCTATCAAGCTTAGAAAGCTTCCTCTGCCAATAATTTTGTTGGTCACTGTACATGGTATATCGATGATGGTGGCTGATATTATCAACCACTGGCTTAATACAGGGTAAAGCCGGACTATAATATGATTGTGGTACTCACCCTGTGGCACATCCTGGCTCATGTAGATGGGTTGACCCTCAAAGTCGATAACATCGCCTTTGCTATCGAAATAAACGGTTAGATTGCCAACATATTTGGCATAGGCGCCCGCCTGAACGATGAGCACACGATGCCCATTGCTATGGGTCACCTCGGTGGGATAGTTGTCCGGTCCGGGTGGCACGCCCGTATAGAGAAACGTATGCGAATGGGCGCCCATAATGACATCGATAACATCGCCCGCCTGCGCTAAACTAGTTAAAACTGCCTAATGGGTATATTAGTTGTATGCCTAGATATGTAACATGCAGTAGAAATAGGCTAAGCCGAGCTCTCACATATGTACATATGTGTAGTTGGTGCATACCCTGTAATAAGTGAAAATGACTAATGGGCATATGGTTTTGTGCCAATGTATGTAACAAGCAAGTGGTATATATAATATGAGATATTTTTAGTTTATGTCGTTATATACCAAGCTTAGTATACCCTGTAGATATTAAAAATGACTAATGGATAGTTCGTTTTGAGGATAACAAATGTTATGTTAGAGGTAAGAGAAAGCGACAAATAGAGTTTTTTATAGGTTATTTCTGAATGTTATGTTAGTCTATATACCCTGTAGTCCATGAAAATGGCTTGAGTTTTATGCAAATATGAATCAGGCTATATCCGAAAGGATAGAAGCTGCTCAAATGCTGCTTTGAAAAGTCATTTTTTGAGTATAGGGTATCTATCAGTCAGTCATTATCAACTTAAACTTATTTGTATTGCTGTCAAATCAATCAAATTGAAGCCTAGGAGAGAGAGAGAGAGAGAGAGAGAGAGAGAGAAATTGAAAATGTCAATTGGATATAGGGTAACTGCCAGTCGGTAACTTTTATCTTGAGCTCATTTCATTTGCTGTTGTTGAGCAATGAATCGGGCGTATGTCTGATATAATTGTTACCCTTAAACCAGCTAGCATTTACTTTACTCTCTCCCTCTCTCTCTCAATCTCTCAATCTCTTTCTCTCTTCCTGTCTCTCTCCCTCCCTCTTTCTCTGTCTCTCTCTCTCTATCTCTATCTCTCTATGTTTCTATCTTTCTCTGTCTCTATCTCTTTCTTCCTCTCACTCTCTGCCTCTCTCTCACTCTCTCCATCTGTCACTCTTTCTCTTTGTATCTGTACCTCTGTCTCTGCCTCTGTCTTTCTCGCTATCTTGCTCTTTCTTCCTCTCTCTAACTCCCTCCCTCTATATCTCTCTTTCACAATCTCTCTGTCACAATCGCTCCATCTCTTTCTCTATCTATATCTCTCTCTATCTCTCACTCTCTCTCTCTCCCTCCCTCTCTCTCTCTCTCTCCCTCTAATTTGAGTAAGCTTTCGAAACCTCAGCGCACATCAGTTAAGAACTAATAGAAATAATTGAATGTGATATCGCCAGTTAGATAAGCTATCAAAACTTGTTCAAAACAAAATAATTCGAGTTTAATTTCTTTGAACACAATCAATGGAAACCGATCAGGAATAGCTATAAGTATCGAAGATTAAATAAAGCTACGGAAGGCAGAGGGAATATAGATATACAAGGTTAGTCAGAGCGGGGACAATAAGATGGAAAGAATGGTTTAAAAAGAAAAGAATATTATTTAAATCATTCTCAGACTAAGCTTGCAGATATATAGAAAATATAGACATATCTGGACCTGCGGATCTATCGCATATTTAAACACAAATTTCTTTATATCAGAAACAAATCTTTTTTTGTTGTAATTTATTCACAAATATTTGGATTCACGCGAATCTGAATGTTGTTAAGTATATGGAGGGACAAAGCTAATATTGGTAACTATCGATAATTATCGATTTCCTGCTATCTGTGTATTTGACAAACGGCAACAAACTCTTAAGAATTTGCATATTTCCAGTATTTGTTTTGTGTTTCAAGTTTCCGTTGTAAATTGATCGTTGAGCACCGTAATGCGACCCTCGAGACCCGTGTAGATCGGATCCACATTTTTGGCGTACGAGATGAGAGCATCAATGTCCGTAATGCTCGCTCTGCAAAGATGTTCGATAAATACCGATATGATAGCGATAGCTATAGATGGATTAGCACTCACTGGATGTCAGTGCCCGTACTGAGCATGCTGTAGCCATCGCCGCCGCCTTGCAAAAAACTGGAAGCAATGACGCGATAGGTCTGAGCCGGATCGAGTGGCTTATAGATGGGCACATCGCAATCGGCACAGCGGACCAGCATAGAGATGACACGCGAATTGATGGGCTTCGTATAGTCGAAGGTCACCTTCAGGCCGGACACCTGCAGCATCACGTACGAACTGGTCACCCCATTCTCCAGATCAATTATGCTGGCTGCATACTCGAAGGCATCGAGCAGGTTCTGGCCGGGCAAATTGAAGGCCATCAGTGTGTTCTCAAACGGCGACATGCTCACCATATGCGCATAGGTCAGATCTATAATAGATATACATACATATGTATATAGAGTTCAGTTTAAGCATGTTGCACTGTAACTATCAAGTTTCGTGGTTCACTCACTGCCGCGCAGCAGAGGCACACGCAGGCCGCCCGTGGCAGCCAGCGCAATCGAAGCATTCGTCCAGCCTGGCTGATCAAAGGGCGTCAGGCCAACAAACTGAAAGAAGACGAATCAACTTGGCCATAGTCCAAATATCACATACGAGATGTTAGCTTACCGTATGCAGCATTGAGTCGCACACGAAGTTGCCCAAATTGCATTCGCGTGCGCCGCAATCCTTCTTGGTCAGATCGACAAGGGTTCGGCCGACGACCACCTTGCCCTCCTTGTCGATGATCTCCTTCCAGGGCTGTATGGCTTTCAGCACAGTTTCATCTGCAGCAGCAATAACAACAAGAACAACGCGTCAGGTATGCACGACGAAAGAACGACAAATGTTCAAATTTGTTGGGCAAATCAAAATCAGCTGTTCATTTAACTGCTTGAACACATTTCGATAAATTATCGTCATATGCATCCCTAAAAATGCTTAGCGCCACTGCAACCCTGTGCCGCTGTGCCGCTGTGCTCTGTACGAGTCGACAACTAAGCGAAAGGAAACACAAGCAGTCATATTCCATTTGGAGCTCGTTGAGTTAAGATGCACTTCCATCTTATTAACTCCAAATATTTTTTTTTGGAATGGTTTTTGTAAAATTTAATTTTGCAACTTTTTGGCTGAAACCTTCCACTTTTTTTTGTTTTTTTTTTGATGTGCGCTTACAATAAATTCATAAGGCACATCAGCTGCAAGTATTTTTTTTTGTTCATTTATTTTTTTTTTTTTGTTAATTTATTCATTTTTTTTTTGTTGATTTACTCATTTTTTTTTTGTTGATTTACTCATTTTTTTTTTGTGACTTATGCTCACTGAAAATCACCTTAATGACTACAAATTTGGTCTTTGGTGCATACAAATTAAATGTTTAACATTTTTTGTATGGCTTACTTCGATTTTTTCGATAGTAACGCGTTGACGGCTCTTGTTAAAGACTCCTGACTCCTGTCTGCCTAGAGGCCGAAGGGCCTGGGCTAAAATATTTTCTGGATGGCTTACATCGATTATTTTGAAAGTAAAGAGTTGACGGCACTTGGATGCCTGGAAGTTTTTTATTGTGTATTTTATATTTAGTTTCTGTTTTCATCTCTAGTCTTCATAGAGAGAGTCTTTTAGTTTTTGGCAATTTGGTCGGAGTCTATTTCATGAACCGACCCGATATCAGTCCAGAAATTCGTTGTGGACATAAAATACATACATTAAGTATATATCGAATTGTGATGATGATGAAGATGCAAATTCGAATCATCGTAGATGTGTGATTTCACTTTGAAGTGAGATGTTGAAACGAGAAGATGGATGTATCGATGGTCGAGGAGCGACGTATGTTTTTTTTTTTTTTTGATTCTATGAATTTGACTTGAGAAAGTGTTTCTTTTCGTATGTGTGTCTTTGTTTTATTACAGAGTTTCTGTTGGCATCTCTAATCTTCATAGAGCCAGATAGTGGCATGGGGACCTATAGGTGGATAGCTGTATAGCTTCTCTTTTTGGCATGCAAATGTCGTAGCAGTTGGCATCCATTTTCTATTTTTCGTGGTGGTGATTTGCCAATTTGTTTCATACAGACCACAGTCAAGACGCTCGCAGTCAGAGCCTTCAGCTGACCGATTTGACCTCAATGCCTGGGCGTTTGCAGAATTTGTTTTTCTTTGCTTACTTCGATTTTTTTAATAATAACGCGTGGACGGGTTTTCATAAAGAGTTCTGTGTGCCTGGCTGCCTGGCTGCCTGGCTGCCTGGGCGTTTGCAGAATTTGATATTTTTCAAATTTTTTGCGGAAGGTATTTAAAAAAGTTTTTTTTTTTGTAAAAATCATCTCAATAACGACAAATTTCTTTGGTGCATACAAATTAAATGTGCTGAAATATTTTTTTTAAACATTTTCTGGATGGCTTACATCGATTATTTTGAAAGTAAAGGAGTTGACGGCACTTGATAAAGTCTTGGATGCCTGCAAGTTTTTTATTGTGTATTTTATATTTAGTTTCTGTTTTCATCTCTAGTCTTCATAGAGAGAGTCTTTTAGTTTTTGGCAATTTGGTCGGAGTCTATTTCATGAACCGACCCGATAGCAGTCCAGAAATTCGTTGTGGACATAAAATATATACATCAAGTGTATATCGAGTTATGATGATGATGAAGATGCAAATTTGAATCATCGTAGATGTGTGATTTCATGCACACTGAAGTGAGATGTTGAACCGAGAAGATGGATGTATCGATGGTCGAGGAGCGACGTGTGTTTTTTTTTTGAAATTTTCTGGACTAGAAAGCTGAGTGCCCAATAGACTGCCCTGGACCACTGGAAAGCATGCACTGTGAATACACCTGCACGAGAAAACAGCAGCGGACGGATCAACAAGCGTGAAAGGCAGGCCGCCTTTTACGCCTACGAAGGAGCATCAGCAAGGCCAACCGGCGACGACCAGCTGATGCAATGACGTGGACACCATCGATGATGACAAAGAAATTTGATTTTTTTTTATTAACAATAAATATATAAATATAAAATTGTAAAATTGCAAAATTTCAAAGCCGTTAAATGGTTCCGAGATCGAAAATTTGTTCTTATCAAACTCAGATAATGACTTAGAACAAGACAATTTTGTTCAAAGCTCAAGTTCTGCAGAGGAAGAAACAGACGTGGATGAAGATGATATTCCTCTTAATATTTGAAAGGCTAAATCTAACATTATACCGTGCACAAAAACTGTTCTTCGTGGGAAACATGGTTCTAAATGGTCTTCGGTCAAAGGAAAAAGCCATCACTATGGTTTAAATATTGTTCACCAAAGTCGGGGGCCAACACGCCAATGTAAGAACATAACCGATCCGTTCGAATGCTTTCAAATGTTTTGAACTAAAGATATAGTTTCTGAAACAGTGCAATAGTGGATAAGGCACAAAAACGAAACACTACAGAACAAGAAATACATAATATAATCTTCAAAATAAACCTGGAAGTAATGATGAAAACAAGGTGCCAAGTTCAGGAACCAAGAAACGCAAGATATGCGCGATTTGTCTTTCTGCCAAACGACGAATGACAAGGACAACATGCGCAAAATGCCAAGAAAGCAACACATACCAAATGAAGGAAGTCTGTGAAAATTAAGGTCTAATAAGAAAATGTAATAAAACAATTGATTTTTGGGTACAAAATAAATACAACTATTAAAATAAATTAAATTTTTCCTTTTCTGATCTGAGTTGAACCATCGTCTACTGATCAAAGCGCATCACCTCTACCGACACCGCCATTGTGTGTGTGAAAAAAAAACAATAAACAATTTTTGCCATCGGCGGGACTCGAACCCAGATCTGCACGGCGTGCCTCGCTTCTATCAACACCACCACTGCACTGCTTAGACAAGCAGTAACAAATTCGAAACTAAAGGCAGCTAAGAATTATAACAAAATTCAAGCAGTGTCAGCTGCAAGTGTGATTCTTAGAACAGACAAGAATGCTCGCATTCAAATGTCTCAATGTATAGAAAAAATGAGTCATGCTTACGGGGGTGGGTTGCTGGTCACATGTGGTTGCAATTGACAAAACGTTTTGTTTAATTACTTCTGTGATACTTAATGGATGTCAATGAAATTTTCAGCATATGATCTGCATATTATATTGAATATTTTTCAGTTGTCTAGAATTGCAAACTCATTCACATATTGGCTATATTTGCAACTAAACTTCAATTTGAAAATTTTTGAAAAATTTTGAACCAATATCCAAAATATAACAAAAACCGAAATTGAATAAAATATAAATGAAACTAAATGCAAAATTTGGAGACTCTAGCTTCAAACATGTACGAGATATAATTTATTAACTTCATTTCGATAAGGTTTTTAATCGATAACAAAAGAACGGGAAAAGTTATCGATTTTTTAAAACAAACTCGATATGCGCGTGCTATACAGGGACTTCCAAAAAATTTCAAGTCTCTAGCTCTTATATGTTCTGAAATCGACGCGTTCATACATACGGACAGACGGACAGACAGACAGACGGACAGGGCTAAATCGACTCAGCTCGTCTCCCTGATCAAGAATATATACTTTATGTGGTCTGCCACGCCCCCTTCTTTCTGTTACATACATTTGACAGCTTAACAAAACCATTATACCCTGATTTCCCATTTTCAATGGGTTCAGGGTATAATGAGCTCAAGATAAAAGTTACCGACTGGCAGTTACCCTATATCCAATTGACATTTTCAATTTCTCTCTCTATCTCTCTCTCTCTCTCTCTCTCTCTCTCTCTCTCTCTCTCTCTCTCTCCTAGGCTTCAATTTGATTGATTTGACAGCAATACAAATAAGTTTAAGTTGATAATGACTGACTGATAGATACCCTATACTCAAAAAATGACTTTTCAAAGCAGCATTTGAGCAGCTTCTATCCTTTCGGATATAGCCTGATTCATATTTGCATAAAACTCAAGCCATTTTCATGGACTACAGGGTATATAGACTAACATAACATTCAGAAATAACCTATAAAAAACTCTATTTGTCGCTTTCTCTTACCTCTAACATAACATTTGTTATCCTCAAAACGAACTATCCATTAGTCATTTTTAATATCTACAGGGTATACTAAGCTTGGTATATAACGACATAAACTAAAAATATCTCATATTATATATACCACTTGCTTGTTACATACATTGGCACAAAACCAATATGCCCATTAGTCAGTTTCACATATTACAGGGTATGCACCAACTACACATATGTACATGCATATGTGAGAGCTCGGCTTAGCCTATTTCTACTGCATGTTACATATCTAGGCATACAACTAATATACCCATTAGGCAGTTTTAACTAGTTTAGCGCAGGCGGGCGATGTTATCGATGTCATTATGGGCGCCCATTCGCATACGTTTCTCTATACGGGCGTGCCACCCGGACCGGACAACTATCCCACCGAGGTGACCCATAGCAATGGGCATCGTGTGCTCATCGTTCAGGCGGGCGCCTATGCCAAATATGTTGGCAATCTAACCGTTTATTTCGATAGCAAAGGCGATGTTATCGACTTTGAGGGTCAACCCATCTACATGAGCCAGGATGTGCCACAGGGTGAGTACCACAATCATATTATAGTCCGGCTTTACCCTGTACTTAAGCCAGTGGTTGATAATATCAGCCACCATCATCGATATACCATGTACAGTGACCAACAAAATTATTGGCAGAGGAAGCTTTCTAAGCTTGATAGCAACTTTTTAAGTCTTTATACCCTGAACCCATTGAAAATGGGAAATCTGGGTATAATGGTTTTGTTAAATGTATGTAACAGGCAGAAGGAGGCGTGGCAGACCCCATAAAGTATATATATTCTTGATCAGGGTGACGAACTGAGTCGATTTGGCCTTGTCCGTCTGTCTGTCTGTCCGTCTGTCCGTATGTATGAACGCGTCGATCCCAGAACCTATAAGAGCTAGAGACTTGAGCCGTAAGCATGACTCATTTTTTCTATACATTGAGACATTTGAATGCGAGCATTCTTGTCTGTTCTAAGAATCACACTTGCAGCTGACACTGCTTGAATTTTGTTATAATTCTTAGCTGCCTTTAGTTTCGAATTTGTTACTGCTTGTCTAAGCAGTGCAGTGGTGGTGTTGATAGAAGCGAGGCACGCCGTGCAGATCTGGGTTCGAGTCCCGCCGATGGCAAAAATTGTTTATTGTTTTTTTTTCACACACACAATGGCGGTGTCGGTAGAGGTGATGCGCTTTGATCAGTAGACGATGGTTCAACTCAGATCAGAAAAGGAAAAATTTAATTTATTTTAATAGTTGTATTTATTTTGTACCCAAAAATCAATTGTTTTATTACATTTTCTTATTAGACCTTAATTTTCACAGACTTCCTTCATTTGGTATGTGTTGCTTTCTTGGCATTTTGCGCATGTTGTCCTTGTCATTCGTCGTTTGGCAGAAAGACAAATCGCGCATATCTTGCGTTTCTTGGTTCCTGAACTTGGCACCTTGTTTTCATCATTACTTCCAGGTTTATTTTGAAGATTATATTATGTATTTCTTGTTCTGTAGTGTTTCGTTTTTGTGCCTTATCCACTATTGCACTGTTTCAGAAACTATATCTTTAGTTCAAAACATTTGAAAGCATTCGAACGGATCGGTTATGTTCTTACATTGGCGTGTTGGCCCCCGACTTTGGTGAACAATATTTAAACCATAGTGATGGCTTTTTCCTTTGACCGAAGACCATTTAGAACCATGTTTCCCACGAAGAACAGTTTTTGTGCACGGTATAATGTTAGATTTAGCCTTTCAAATATTAAGAGGAATATCATCTTCATCCACGTCTGTTTCTTCCTCTGCAGAACTTGAGCTTTGAACAAAATTGTCTTGTTCTAAGTCATTATCTGAGTTTGATAAGAACAAATTTTCGATCTCGGAACCATTTAACGGCTTTGAAATTTTGCAATTTTACAATTTTATATTTATATATTTATTGTTAATAAAAAAAAATCAAATTTCTTTGTCATCATCGATGGTGTCCACGTCATTGCATCAGCTGGTCGTCGCCGGTTGGCCTTGCTGATGCTCCTTCGTAGGCGTAAAAGGCGGCCTGCCTTTCACGCTTGTTGATCCGTCCGCTGCTGTTTTCTCGTGCAGGTGTATTCACAGTGCATGCTTTCCAGTGGTCCAGGGCAGTCTATTGGGCACTCAGCTTTCTAGTCCAGAAAATTTCAAAAAAAAAACACACGTCGCTCCTCGACCATCGATACATCCATCTTCTCGGTTCAACATCTCACTTCAGTGTGCATGAAATCACACATCTACGATGATTCAAATTTGCATCTTCATCATCATCATAACTCGATATACACTTGATGTATATATTTTATGTCCACAACGAATTTCTGGACTGCTATCGGGTCGGTTCATGAAATAGACTCCGACCAAATTGCCAAAAACTAAAAGACTCTCTCTATGAAGACTAGAGATGAAAACAGAAACTAAATATAAAATACACAATAAAAAACTTGCAGGCATCCAAGACTTTATCAAGTGCCGTCAACTCCTTTACTTTCAAAATAATCGATGTAAGCCATCCAGAAAATGTTTAAAAAAATATTTCAGCACATTTAATTTGTATGCACCAAAGAAATTTGTCGTTATTGAGATGATTTTTACAAAAAAAAAAACTTTTTTAAATACCTTCCGCAAAAAATTTGAAAAATATCAAATTCTGCAAACGCCCAGGCAGCCAGGCAGCCAGGCAGCCAGGCACACAGAACTCTTTATGAAAACCCGTCCACGCGTTATTATTAAAAAAATCGAAGTAAGCAAAGAAAAACAAATTCTGCAAACGCCCAGGCATTGAGGTCAAATCGGTCAGCTGAAGGCTCTGACTGCGAGCGTCTTGACTGTGGTCTGTATGAAACAAATTGGCAAATCACCACCACAAAAAATAGAAAATGGACGCCAACTGCTACGACATTTGCATGCCAAAAAGAGAAGCTATACAGCTATCCACCTATAGGTCCCCATGCCACTATCTGGCTCTATGAAGATTAGAGATGCCAACAGAAACTCTGTAATAAAACAAAGACACACATACGAAAAGAAACACTTTCTCAAGTCAAATTCATAGAATCAAAAAAAAAAAAAAAACATACGTCGCTCCTCGACCATCGATACATCCATCTTCTCGTTTCAACATCTCACTTCAAAGTGAAATCACACATCTACGATGATTCGAATTTGCATCTTCATCATCATCACAATTCGATATATACTTAATGTATGTATTTTATGTCCACAACGAATTTCTGGACTGCTATCGGGTCGGTTCATGAAATAGACTCCGACCAAATTGCCAAAAACTAAAAGACTCTCTCTATGAAGACTAGAGATAAAAACAGAAACTAAATATAAAATACACAATAAAAAACTTCCAGGCATCCAAGTGCCGTCAACTCCTTTACTTTCAAAATAATCGATGTAAGCCATCCAGAAAATATTTTAGCCCAGGCCCTTCGGCCTCTAGGCAGACAGGAGACAGGAGTCTTTAACAAGAGCCGTCAACGCGTTACTATCGAAAAAATCGAAGTAAGCCATACAAAAAATGTTAAACATTTAATTTGTATGCACCAAAGACCAAATTTGTAGTCATTAAGGTGATTTTCAGTGAGCATAAGTCACAAAAAAAAATGAGTAAATCAACAAAAAAAAAAGAATAAATTAACAAAAAAAAAATGAATAAATGAACAAAAAAAAAATACTTGCAGCTGATGTGCCTTATGAATTTATTGTAAGCGCACATCAAAAAAAAAACAAAAAAAACAAAAAAAAGTGGAAGGTTTCAGCCAAAAAGTTGCAAAATTAAATTTTACAAAAACCGTTCCAAAAAAAAAATATTTGGAGTTAATAAGATGGAAGTGCATCTTAACTCAACGAGCTCCAAATGGAATATGACTGCTTGTGTTTCCTTTCGCTTAGTTGTCGACTCGTACAGAGCACAGCGGCACAGCGGCACAGGGTTGCAGTGGCGCTAAGCATTTTTAGGGATGCATATGACGATAATTTATCGAAATGTGTTCAAGCAGTTAAATGAACAGCTGATTTTGATTTGCCCAACAAATTTGAACATTTGTCGTTCTTTCGTCGTGCATACCTGACGCGTTGTTCTTGTTGTTATTGCTGCTGCAGATGAAACTGTGCTGAAAGCCATACAGCCCTGGAAGGAGATCATCGACAAGGAGGGCAAGGTGGTCGTCGGCCGAACCCTTGTCGATCTGACCAAGAAGGATTGCGGCGCACGCGAATGCAATTTGGGCAACTTCGTGTGCGACTCAATGCTGCATACGGTAAGCTAACATCTCGTATGTGATATTTGGACTATGGCCAAGCTGATTCGTCTTCTTTCAGTTTGTTGGCCTGACGCCCTTTGATCAGCCAGGCTGGACGAATGCTTCGATTGCGCTGGCTGCCACGGGCGGCCTGCGTGTGCCTCTGCTGCGCGGCAGTGAGTGAACCACGAAACTTGATAGTTACAGTGCAACATGCTTAAACTGAACTCTGTATACATATGTATGTATATCTATTATAGATCTGACCTATGCGCATATGGTGAGCATGTCGCCGTTTGAGAACACACTGATGGCCTTCAATTTGCCCGGCCAGAACCTGCTCGATGCCTTCGAGTATGCAGCCAGCATAATTGATCTGGAGAATGGGGTGACCAGTTCGTACGTGATGCTGCAGGTGTCCGGCCTGAAGGTGACCTTCGACTATACGAAGCCCATCAATTCGCGTGTCATCTCTATGCTGGTCCGCTGTGCCGATTGCGATGTGCCCATCTATAAGCCACTCGATCCGGCTCAGACCTATCGCGTCATTGCGTCCAGTTTTTTGCAAGGCGGCGGCGATGGCTACAGCATGCTCAGTACGGGCACTGACATCCAGTGAGTGCTAATCCATCTATAGCTATCGCTATCATATCGGTATTTATCGAACATCTTTGCAGAGCGAGCATTACGGACATTGATGCCCTCATCTCGTACGCCAAAAATGTGGATCCGATCTACACGGGTCTCGAGGGTCGCATTACGGTGCTCAACGATAAACTTACAACGGAAACTTGAAACACAAAAAAATACTGGCAATATGCAAATTCTTAAGAGTTTGTTGCCGTTTGTCAAATACACAGATAGCAGGAAATCGATAATTATCGATAGTTACCAATATTAGCTTTGTCCCTTCATATACTTAACAACATTCAGATTCGCGTGAATCCAAATATTTGTGAATAAATTACAACAAAAAAAGATTTGTTTCTGATACAAAGAAATTTGTGTTTAAATATGCGATAGATCCGCAGGTCCAGATATGTCTATATTTTCTATATATCTGCAAGCTTAGTCTGAGAATTATTTAAATAATATTCTTTTCTTTTTAAACCATTCTTTCCATCTTATTGTCCCCGCTCTGACTAACCTTGTATATCTATATTCCCTCTGCCTTCCGTAGCTTTATTTAATCTGCGATACTTATAGCTATTCCTGATCGGTTTCCATTGATTGTGTTCAAAGAAATTAAACTCGAATTATTTTGTTTTGAACAAGTTTTGATAGCTTATCTAACTGGCGATATCACATTCAATTATTTCTATTAGTTCTTAACTGATGTGCGCTGAGGTTTCGGAAGCTTACTCAAATTAGAGGGAGAGAGAGAGAGAGAGGGAGGGAGAGAGAGAGAGTGAGAGATAGAGAGAGATATAGATAGAGAAAGAGATGGAGCGATTGTGACAGAGAGATTGTGAAAGAGAGAGAGAGAGAGAGAGAGAAAGAGAGATATAGAGGGAGTGAGATAGAGAGAGGAAGAGAGAGCAAGATAGCGAGAAAGACAGAGACAGAGAAAGAGATACAGATACAAAGAGAAAGAGTGACAGATGGAGAGAGTGTGAGAGAGGCAGAGAGTGAGAGAAAGAAAGAGATAGAGACAGAAAAAGATAAAAAAAGAGAGAGATAGAGATAGAGAGAGAGAGACAGAGAAAGAGGGAGGGAGAGAGACAGGAAGAGAGAAAGAGATTGAGAGATTGAGAGAGAGAGAGGGAGAGAGCAAAGTAAATGCTAGATGGTTTAAGGGTAACAATTATATCAGACATACGCCCGATTCATTGCTCAACAACAGCAAATGAAATGAGCTCAAGATAAAAGTTACCGACTGGCAGTTACCCTATATCCAATTGACATTTTCAATTTCTCTCTCTCTCTCTCTCTCTCTCCTAGGCTTCAATTTGATTGATTTGACAGCAATACAAATAAGTTTAAGTTGATAATGACTGACTGATAGATACCCTATACTCAAAAAATGACTTTTCAAAGCAGCATTTGAGCAGCTTCTATCCTTTCGGATATAGCCTGATTCATATTTGCATAAAACTCAAGCCATTTTCATGGACTACAGGGTATATAGACTAACATAACATTCAGAAATAACCTATAAAAAACTCTATTTGTCGCTTTCTCTTACCTCTAACATAACATTTGTTATCCTCAAAACGAACTATCCATTAGTCATTTTTAATATCTACAGGGTATACTAAGCTTGGTATATAACGACATAAACTAAAAATATCTCATATTATATATACCACTTGCTTGTTACATACATTGGCACAAAACCATATGCCCATTAGTCATTTTCACTTATTACAGGGTATGCACCAACTACACATATGTACATATGTGAGAGCTCGGCTTAGCCTATTTCTACTGCATGTTACATATCTAGGCATACAACTAATATACCCATTAGGCAGTTTTAACTAGTTTAGCGCAGGCGGGCGATGTTATCGATGTCATTATGGGCGCCCATTCGCATACGTTTCTCTATACGGGCGTGCCACCCGGACCGGACAGTGCACGGGGCAACTATCCCACCGAGGTGACCCACAGCAATGGGCATCGAGTGCTCATCGTTCAGGCGGGCGCCTATGCCAAATATGTTGGCAATCTAACCGTTTATTTCGATAGCAAAGGCGATGCTATCGACTTTGAGGGTCAACCCATCTACATGAGCCAGGATGTGCCATAGGGTGAGTACCACAATCATATTATAGTCCGGCTTTACCCTGTACTTAAGCCAGTGGTTGATAATATCAGCCACCATCATCGATATACCATGTACAGTGACCAACAAAATTATTGGCAGAGGAAGCTTTCTAAAGTTGATAGCAACTTTTTAAGTCTTTATACCCTGAACCCATTGAAAATGGGAAATCAGGGTATAATGGTTTTGTTAAATGTATGTAACAGGCAGAAGGAGGCGTGGCAGACCCCATAAAGTATATATTCTTGATCAGGGAGACGAGCTGAGTCGATTTAGCCCTGTCCGTCTGTCTGTCTGTCCGTCTGTCCGTATGTATGAACGCGTCGATCCCAGAACCTATAAGAGCTAGAGACTTGAGCCGTAAGCATGACTCATTTTTTCTATACATTGAGACATTTGAATGAGAGCATTCTTGTCTGTTCTAAGAATCACACTTACAGCTGACACTGCTTGAATTTTGTTATAATTCTTAGCTGCCTTTAGTTTCGAATTTGTTACTGCTTGTCTAAGCAGTGCAGTGGTGGTGTTGATAGAAGCGAGGCACGCCATGCCGTGCAGATCTGGGATCGAACCCCGCCGATGTCAAATATTTTATGTCGTATTTTCTTAATTTTTTATTTTTTTCTTTTATTAAATTATTATTACTCTTTAAAAATTATATTATATTCTTTAAAAAAAAAAACATGCTATTTGACTGTGAAAGTTCAAGATTGCAATTTAATTAAATTTTGTATAAGTTTGTAATATATTCAAGATACGGAATATATTTAAAAACGCAGATCGGACGGGGTTCAGGGGATCTCCTAGTCGGGTACCCCCGACTAGAGTTTTCTTACTTGTTTCATTTGCTGTTGTTGAGCAATGAATCGGGCGTATGTCTGATATAATTGTTAGCCTTAAACCAGCTAGCATTTACTTCTCTCTCTCTCTCTCTCTCTCTCAATCTCTCAATCTCTCAATCTCTCAATCTCTTTCTCTCTTCCTGTCTCTCTCCCTCCCTCTTTCTCTGTCTCTCTCTCTCTATCTCTATCTCTCTCTTTTTTTATCTTTCTCTGTCTCTATCTCTTTCTTTCTCTCACTCTCTGCCTCTCTCACACTCTCTCCATCTGTCACTCTTTCTCTTTGTATCTGTATCTCTTTCTCTGTCTCTGTCTTTCTCGCTATCTTGCTCTCTCTTCCTCTCTCTATCTCACTCCCTCTATATCTCTCTTTCTCTCTCTCTCTCTCTCTCTCTTTCACAATCTCTCTGTCACAATCGCTCCATCTCTTTCTCTATCTATATCTCTCTCTATCTCTCACTCTCTCTCTCTCCCTCCTCCTCTCTCTCTCTCTCCCTCTAATTTGAGTAAGCTTCCGAAACCTCAGCGCACATCAGTTAAGAACTAATAGAAATAATTGAATGTGATATCGCCAGTTAGATAAGCTATCAAAACTTGTTCAAAACAAAATAATTCGAGTTTAATTTCTTTGAACACAATCAATGGAAACCGATCAGGAATAGCTATAAGTATCGCAGATTAAATAAAGCTACGGAAGGCAGAGGGAATATAGATATACAAGGTTAGTCAGAGCGGGGACAATAAGATGGAAAGAATGGTTTAAAAAGAAAAGAATATTATTTAAATAATTCTCAGACTAAGCTTGCAGATATATAGAAAATATAGACATATCTGGACCTGCGGATCTATCGCATATTTAAACACAAATTTCTTTGTATCAGAAACAAATCTTTTTTTGTTGTAATTTATTCACAAATATTTGGATTCACGCGAATCTGAATGTTGTTAAGTATATGGAGGGACAAAGCTAATATTGGTAACTATCGATAATTATCGATTTCCTGCTATCTGTGTATTTGACAAACGGCAACAAACTCTTAAGAATTTGCATATTGCCAGTATTTTTTTGTGTTTCAAGTTTCCGTTGTAAGTTTATCGTTGAGCACCGTAATGCGACCCTCGAGACCCGTGTAGATCGGATCCACATTTTTGGCGTACGAGATGAGGGCATCAATGTCCGTAATGCTCGCTCTGCAAAGATGTTCGATAAATACCGATATGATAGCGATAGCTATAGATGGATTAGCACTCACTGGATGTCAGTGCCCGTACTGAGCATGCTGTAGCCATCGCCGCCGCCTTGCAAAAAACTGGACGCAATGACGCGATAGGTCTGAGCCGGATCGAGTGGCTTATAGATGGGCACATCGCAATCGGCACAGCGGACCAGCATAGAGATGACACGCGAATTGATGGGCTTCGTATAGTCGAAGGTCACCTTCAGGCCGGACACCTGCAGCATCACGTACGAACTGGTCACCCCATTCTCCAGATCAATTATGCTGGCTGCATACTCGAAGGCATCGAGCAGGTTCTGGCCGGGCAAATTGAAGGCCATCAGTGTGTTCTCAAACGGCGACATGCTCACCATATGCGCATAGGTCAGATCTATAATAGATATACATACATATGTATACAGAGTTCAGTTTAAGCATGTTGCACTGTAACTATCAAGTTTCGTGGTTCACTCACTGCCGCGCAGCAGAGGCACACGCAGGCCGCCCGTGGCAGCCAGCGCAATCGAAGCATTCGTCCAGCCTGGCTGATCAAAGGGCGTCAGGCCAACAAACTGAAAGAAGACGAATCAGCTTGGCCATAGTCCAAATATCACATACGAGATGTTAGCTTACCGTATGCAGCATTGAGTCGCACACGAAGTTGCCCAAATTGCATTCGCGTGCGCCGCAATCCTTCTTGGTCAGATCGACAAGGGTTCGGCCGACGACCACCTTGCCCTCCTTGTCGATGATCTCCTTCCAGGGCTGTATGGCTTTCAGCACAGTTTCATCTGCAGCAGCAATAACAACAAGAACAACGCGTCAGGTATGCACGACGAAAGAACGACAAATGTTCAAATTTGTTGGGCAAATCAAAATCAGCTGTTCATTTAACTGCTTGAACACATTTCGATAAATTATCGTCATATGCATCCCTAAAAATGCTTAGCGCCACTGCAACCCTGTGCCGCTGTGCCGCTGTGCTCTGTACGAGTCGACAACTAAGCGAAAGGAAACACAAGCAGTCATATTCCATTTGGAGCTCGTTGAGTTAAGATGCACTTCCATCTTATTAACTCCAAATATTTTTTTTTTGGAACGGTTTTTGTAAAATTTAATTTTGCAACTTTTTGGCTGAAACCTTCCACTTTTTTTTGTTTTTTTTTTTGATGTGCGCTTACAATAAATTCATAAGGCACATCAGCTGCAAGTATTTTTTTTTTGTTCATTTATTCATTTTTTTTTTGTTAATTTATTCTTTTTTTTTTGTTGATTTACTCATTTTTTTTTGTGACTTATGCTCACTGAAAATCACCTTAATGACTACAAATTTGGTCTTTGGTGCATACAAATTAAATGTTAAACATTTTTTGTATGGCTTACTTCGATTTTTTCGATAGTAACGCGCTGACGGCTCTTGTTAAAGACTCCTGTCTCCTGTCTGCCTAGAGGCCGAAGGGCCTGGGCTAAAATATTTTCTGGATGGCTTACATCGATTATTTTGAAAGTAAAGGAGTTGACGGCACTTGGATGCCTGGAAGTTTTTTATTGTGTATTTTATATTTAGTTTCTGTTTTTATCTCTAGTCTTCATAGAGAGAGTCTTTTAGTTTTTGGCAATTTGGTCGGAGTCTATTTCATGAACCGACCCGATAGCAGTCCAGAAATTCGTTGTGGACATAAAATACATACATTAAGTATATATCGAATTGTGATGATGATGAAGATGCAAATTCGAATCATCGTAGATGTGTGATTTCACTTTGAAGTGAGATGTTGAAACGAGAAGATGGATGTATCGATGGTCGAGGAGCGACGTATGTTTTTTTTTTTTTTTTTGATTCTATGAATTTGACTTGAGAAAGTGTTTCTTTTCGTATGTGTGTCTTTGTTTTATTACAGAGTTTCTGTTGGCATCTCTAATCTTCATAGAGCCAGATAGTGGCATGGGGACCTATAGGTGGATAGCTGTATAGCTTCTCTTTTTGGCATGCAAATGTCGTAGCAGTTGGCGTCCATTTTCTATTTTTTGTGGTGGTGATTTGCCAATTTGTTTCATACAGACCACAGTCAAGACGCTCGCAGTCAGAGCCTTCAGCTGACCGATTTTACCTCAATGACTACAAATGCTTGGGAGTTTGCAGGATTTGATTTTTTTTTTTATTTTTGCATATTTGTGCATTCATTTTTTGTATGGCTTACTTCGATTTTTTTAATAATAACGCGTGGACGGGTTTTCATAAAGAGTTCTGTGTGCCTGGCTGCCTGAGCGTTTGCAGAATTTGATATTTTTCAAATTTTTTGCGGAAGGTATTTAAAAAAGTTTTTTTTTTGTAAAAATCATCTCAATAACGACAAATTTCTTTGGTGCATACAAATTAAATGTGCTGAAATATTTTTTTAAACATTTTCTGGATGGCTTACATCGATTATTTTGAAAGTAAAGGAGTTGACGGCACTTGATAAAGTCTTGGATGTCTGCAAGTTTTTTATTGTGTATTTTATATTTAGTTTCTGTTTTCATCTCTAGTCTTCATAGAGAGAGTCTTTTAGTTTTTGGCAATTTGGTCGGAGTCTATTTCATGAACCGACCCGATAGCAGTCCAGAAATTCGTTGTGGACATAAAATATATACATCAAGTGTATATCGAGTTATGATGATGATGAAGATGCAAATTTGAATCATCGTAGATGTGTGATTTCATGCACTTTGAAGTGAGATGTTGAACCGAGAAGATGGATGTATCGATGGTCGAGGAGCGACGTGTGTTTTTTTTGGAAATTTTCTGGACTAAAAAGCTGAGTGCCCAATAGACTGCCCTGGACCACTGGAAAGCATGCACTGTGAATACACCTGCACGAGAAAAGAGCAGCGGACGGATCAACAAGCGTGAAAGGCAGGCCGCCTTTTACGCCTACGAAGGAGCATCAGCAAGGCCAACCGGCGACGACCAGCTGATGCAATGACGAATAATGAATAAACCTGGAAGTAATGATGAAAACATGGTCCCAAGTTCAGGAACCAAGAAACGCAAGATATGCGCGATTTGTCCTTCTGCCAAACGACGAATGACAAGGACAACATGCGCAAAATGCCAAGAAAGCAACACATACCAAATGAAGGAAGTCTGTGAAAATTAAGGTCTAATAAGAAAATGAAATAAAACAATTGATTTTTGGGTACAAAATAAATACAACTATTAAAATAAATTAAATTTTTCCTTTTCTGATCTGAGTTGAACCATCGTCTACTGATCAAAGCGCATCACCTCTACCGACACCGCCATTGTGTGTGTGAAAAAAAAACAATAAACAATTTTTGCCATCGGCGGGGCTCGAACCCAGATCTGCACGGCATGTCGTGCCTCGCTTCTATCAACACCACCACTGCACTGCTTAGACAAGCAGTAACAAATTCGAAACTAAAGGCAGCTAAGAATTATAACAAAATTCCAGCAGTGTCAGCTGTAAGTGTGATTCTTAGAACAGACAAGAATGCTCGCATTCAAATGTCTCAATGTATAGAAAAAACAAGTAAGAGTGCTCTAGTCGAGACTGCTCGACTAAGAGATACCCTGAACCCTGCGAAGATGCGATATTCAAATCATTTTACGCTTCTTTTATACATATATACATATACACAAACAACACATACACACACACACACATGCACACGCACGCACAAGCACTTTCTCTGCTACTGCGCAGCTTACGCAGCGACTGCGCGCGGGCAGCGCTTGGGCTGCAGTAGGGGCTATATTTTGGGAACTTATTTGTTGAATAGGTTTGCTTCTAGATGGACTTTCGTAATCAAACTTTTACAGCGTAACAATGACATTCATATGTATGTATTTGCCAAAGCACAAGTCTCTAGTATTTGAAATACGTTTTTTTCAAATTTGGGGGAAAGGGGGCGTGGTATCCAAAATCCAAAAATTGCAAAATGTTTGTATTCATTACACGGATACACACAGTAAATCTGAAATCTATAGCTATAACGGTATTCGAAAACGAAGAAAAGTTATCGATTTTTATCGATAATAAGGAAATGGGATGAGTTATCGAAAAAAAATGATAAACTCGTACTGCGTAGGATATACACGAGTATACATTTCAAATTTCAGATCTCTAGCTTTTGTGGTTTGCGAGATCACTGCGTTCACACGGACGGACGGACGGACGGACGGACAGACGGACATGGCTATATCGACTCAGTTTGTCGAGCTGATCAAGAATATATATACTTTATGGGGTCTGCCATGTCTCCTTCTGCCTGTTACATACATTTTCACAAAAACATTATACCCTGATTTCCCATTTTCAATGGGTTCAGGGTATAATGAGTCATGCTTACGGGGGTGGGTTGCTGGTCACATGTGGTTGCAATTGACAACACGTTTTGTTTAATTACTTCTGTGATACTTAATGGATGTCAATGAAATTTTCAGCATATGATCTGCATATTATATTGAATATTTTTCAGTAGTATAAAATCGTAAACTTATAATCGATAACATTAAAACGGCAATAGCTATCGAATGTTTGTAACAAACTTGATCTGCGCCTGATATACAGGGACTTCCAAAAACTCAAGTCTCTAGCTCTTATAGGTTCTGGGATCGACGCGTTCATACATACGGACAGACGGACAGACAGACAGACGGACAGGGCTAAATCGACTCAGTTCGTCACCCTGATCAAGAATATATATACTTTATGGGGCTGCCACGCCTCCTTCTGCCTGTTACATACATTTAACAAAACCATTATACCCTGATTTCCCATTTTCAATGGGTTCAGGGTATAAGGAGCTCAAGATAAAAGTTACCGACTGGCAGTTACCCTATATCCAATTGACATTTTCAATTTCTCTCTCTATCTCTCTCTCTCTCTCTCTCTCTTTCTCTCTCTCTCTCTCTCTCTCTCTCTCTCTCTCTCTCTCTCTCTCTCTCTCTCTCCCTCTCTCTCTCTCCTAGGCTTCAATTTGATTGATTTGACAGCAATACAAATAAGTTTCAGTTGATAATGACTGACTGATAGATACCCTATACTCAAAAAATTACTTTTCAAAGCAGCATTTGAGCAGCTTCTATCCTTTCGGATATAGCCTGATTCATATTTGCATAAAACTCAAGCCATTTTCATGGACTACAGGGTATATAGACTAACATAACATTCAGAAATAACCTATAAAAAACTCTATTTGTCGCTTTCTCTTACCTCTAACATAACATTTGTTATCCTCAAAACGAACTATCCATTAGTCATTTTTAATATCTACAGGGTATACTAAGCTTGGTATATAACGACATAAACTAAAAATATCTCATATTATATATACCACTTGCTTGTTACATACATTGGCACAAAACCATATGCCCATTAGTCATTTCCACTTATTACAGGGTATGCACCAACTACACATATGTACATATGTGAGAGCTCGGCTTAGCCTATTTCTACTGCATGTTACATATCTAGGCATACAACTAATATACCCATTAGGCAGTTTTAACTAGTTTAGCGCAGGCGGGCGATGTTATCGATGTCATTATGGGCGCCCATTCGCATACGTTTCTCTATACGGGCGTGCCACCCGGACCGGACAGTGCACGGGGCAACTATCCCACCGAGGTGACCCACAGCAATGGGCATCGAGTGCTCATCGTTCAGGCGGGCGTCTATGCCAAATATGTTGGCAATCTAACCGTTTATTTCGATAGCAAAGGCGATGCTATCGACTTTGAGGGTCAACCCATCTACATGAGCCAGGATGTGCCATAGGGTGAGTACCACAATCATATTATAGTCCGGCTTTACCCTGTACTTAAGCCAGTGGTTGATAATATCAGCCACCATCATCGATATACCATGTACAGTGACCAACAAAATTATTGGCAGAGGAAGCTTTCTAAAGTTGATAGCAACTTTTTAAGTCTTTATACCCTGAACCCATTGAAAATGGGAAATCAGGGTATAATGGTTTTGTTAAATGTATGTAACAGGCAGAAGGAGGCGTGGCAGACCCCATAAAGTATATATTCTTGATCAGGGAGACGAGCTGAGTCGATTTAGCCCTGTCCGTCTGTCTGTCTGTCCGTCTGTCCGTATGTATGAACGCGTCGATTTCAGAACATATAAGAGCTAGAGACTTGAAATTTTTTGGAAGTCCCTGTATAGCACGCGCATATCGAGTTTGTTTTAAAAAATCGATAACTTTTCCCGTTCTTTTGTTATCGATTAAAAACCTTATCGAAATGAAGTTAATAAATTATATCTCGTACATGTTTGAAGCTAGAGTCTCCAAATTTTGCATTTAGTTTCATTTATATTTTATTCAATTTCGGTTTTTGTTATATTTTGGATATTGGTTCAAAATTTTTCAAAAATTTTCAAATTGAAGTTTAGTTGCAAATATAGCCAATATGTGAATGAGTTTGCAATTCTAGACAACTGAAAAATATTCAATATAATATGCAGATCATATGCTGAAAATTTCATTGACATCCATTAAGTATCACAGAAGTAATTAAACAAAACGTTTTGTCAATTGCAACCACATGTGACCAGCAACCCACCCCCGTAAGCATGACTCATTTTTTCTATACATTGAGACATTTGAATGCGAGCATTCTTGTCTGTTCTAAGAATCACACTTACAGCTGACACTGCTGGAATTTTGTTATAATTCTTAGCTGCCTTTAGTTTCGAATTTGTTACTGCTTGTCTAAGCAGTGCAGTGGTGGTGTTGATAGAAGCGAGGCACGACATGCCGTGCAGATCTGGGTTCGAGCCCCGCCGATGGCAAAAATTGTTTATTGTTTTTTTTTCACACACACAATGGCGGTGTCGGTAGAGGTGATGCGCTTTGATCAGTAGACGATGGTTCAACTCAGATCAGAAAAGGAAAAATTTAATTTATTTTAATAGTTGTATTTATTTTGTACCCAAAAATCAATTGTTTTATTTCATTTTCTTATTAGACCTTAATTTTCACAGACTTCCTTCATTTGGTATGTGTTGCTTTCTTGGCATTTTGCGCATGTTGTCCTTGTCATTCGTCGTTTGGCAGAAGGACAAATCGCGCATATCTTGCGTTTCTTGGTTCCTGAACTTGGGACCATGTTTTCATCATTACTTCCAGGTTTATTCATTATTCGTCATTGCATCAGCTGGTCGTCGCCGGTTGGCCTTGCTGATGCTCCTTCGTAGGCGTAAAAGGCGGCCTGCCTTTCACGCTTGTTGATCCGTCCGCTGCTCTTTTCTCGTGCAGGTGTATTCACAGTGCATGCTTTCCAGTGGTCCAGGGCAGTCTATTGGGCACTCAGCTTTTTAGTCCAGAAAATTTCCAAAAAAAACACACGTCGCTCCTCGACCATCGATACATCCATCTTCTCGGTTCAACATCTCACTTCAAAGTGCATGAAATCACACATCTACGATGATTCAAATTTGCATCTTCATCATCATCATAACTCGATATACACTTGATGTATATATTTTATGTCCACAACGAATTTCTGGACTGCTATCGGGTCGGTTCATGAAATAGACTCCGACCAAATTGCCAAAAACTAAAAGACTCTCTCTATGAAGACTAGAGATGAAAACAGAAACTAAATATAAAATACACAATAAAAAACTTGCAGACATCCAAGACTTTATCAAGTGCCGTCAACTCCTTTACTTTCAAAATAATCGATGTAAGCCATCCAGAAAATGTTTAAAAAAATATTTCAGCACATTTAATTTGTATGCACCAAAGAAATTTGTCGTTATTGAGATGATTTTTACAAAAAAAAAAACTTTTTTAAATACCTTCCGCAAAAAATTTGAAAAATATCAAATTCTGCAAACGCTCAGGCAGCCAGGCACACAGAACTCTTTATGAAAACCCGTCCACGCGTTATTATTAAAAAAATCGAAGTAAGCCATACAAAAAATGAATGCACAAATATGCAAAAATAAAAAAAAAAATCAAATCCTGCAAACTCCCAAGCATTTGTAGTCATTGAGGTAAAATCGGTCAGCTGAAGGCTCTGACTGCGAGCGTCTTGACTGTGGTCTGTATGAAACAAATTGGCAAATCACCACCACAAAAAATAGAAAATGGACGCCAACTGCTACGACATTTGCATGCCAAAAAGAGAAGCTATACAGCTATCCACCTATAGGTCCCCATGCCACTATCTGGCTCTATGAAGATTAGAGATGCCAACAGAAACTCTGTAATAAAACAAAGACACACATACGAAAAGAAACACTTTCTCAAGTCAAATTCATAGAATCAAAAAAAAAAAAAAAAACATACGTCGCTCCTCGACCATCGATACATCCATCTTCTCGTTTCAACATCTCACTTCAAAGTGAAATCACACATCTACGATGATTCGAATTTGCATCTTCATCATCATCACAATTCGATATATACTTAATGTATGTATTTTATGTCCACAACGAATTTCTGGACTGCTATCGGGTCGGTTCATGAAATAGACTCCGACCAAATTGCCAAAAACTAAAAGACTCTCTCTATGAAGACTAGAGATAAAAACAGAAACTAAATATAAAATACACAATAAAAAACTTCCAGGCATCCAAGTGCCGTCAACTCCTTTACTTTCAAAATAATCGATGTAAGCCATCCAGAAAATATTTTAGCCCAGGCCCTTCGGCCTCTAGGCAGACAGGAGACAGGAGTCTTTAACAAGAGCCGTCAGCGCGTTACTATCGAAAAAATCGAAGTAAGCCATACAAAAAATGTTTAACATTTAATTTGTATGCACCAAAGACCAAATTTGTAGTCATTAAGGTGATTTTCAGTGAGCATAAGTCACAAAAAAAAATGAGTAAATCAACAAAAAAAAAAGAATAAATTAACAAAAAAAAAATGAATAAATGAACAAAAAAAAAATACTTGCAGCTGATGTGCCTTATGAATTTATTGTAAGCGCACATCAAAAAAAAAAACAAAAAAAAGTGGAAGGTTTCAGCCAAAAAGTTGCAAAATTAAATTTTACAAAAACCGTTCCAAAAAAAAAATATTTGGAGTTAATAAGATGGAAGTGCATCTTAACTCAACGAGCTCCAAATGGAATATGACTGCTTGTGTTTCCTTTCGCTTAGTTGTCGACTCGTACAGAGCACAGCGGCACAGCGGCACAGCGGCACAGGGTTGCAGTGGCGCTAAGCATTTTTAGGGATGCATATGACGATAATTTATCGAAATGTGTTCAAGCAGTTAAATGAACAGCTGATTTTGATTTGCCCAACAAATTTGAACATTTGTCGTTCTTTCGTCGTGCATACCTGACGCGTTGTTCTTGTTGTTATTGCTGCTGCAGATGAAACTGTGCTGAAAGCCATACAGCCCTGGAAGGAGATCATCGACAAGGAGGGCAAGGTGGTCGTCGGCCGAACCCTTGTCGATCTGACCAAGAAGGATTGCGGCGCACGCGAATGCAATTTGGGCAACTTCGTGTGCGACTCAATGCTGCATACGGTAAGCTAACATCTCGTATGTGATATTTGGACTATGGCCAAGCTGATTCGTCTTCTTTCAGTTTGTTGGCCTGACGCCCTTTGATCAGCCAGGCTGGACGAATGCTTCGATTGCGCTGGCTGCCACGGGCGGCCTGCGTGTGCCTCTGCTGCGCGGCAGTGAGTGAACCACGAAACTTGATAGTTACAGTGCAACATGCTTAAACTGAACTCTGTATACATATGTATGTATATCTATTATAGATCTGACCTATGCGCATATGGTGAGCATGTCGCCGTTTGAGAACACACTGATGGCCTTCAATTTGCCCGGCCAGAACCTGCTCGATGCCTTCGAGTATGCAGCCAGCATAATTGATCTGGAGAATGGGGTGACCAGTTCGTACGTGATGCTGCAGGTGTCCGGCCTGAAGGTGACCTTCGACTATACGAAGCCCATCAATTCGCGTGTCATCTCTATGCTGGTCCGCTGTGCCGATTGCGATGTGCCCATCTATAAGCCACTCGATCCGGCTCAGACCTATCGCGTCATTGCGTCCAGTTTTTTGCAAGGCGGCGGCGATGGCTACAGCATGCTCAGTACGGGCACTGACATCCAGTGAGTGCTAATCCATCTATAGCTATCGCTATCATATCGGTATTTATCGAACATCTTTGCAGAGCGAGCATTACGGACATTGATGCCCTCATCTCGTACGCCAAAAATGTGGATCCGATCTACACGGGTCTCGAGGGTCGCATTACGGTGCTCAACGATAAACTTACAACGGAAACTTGAAACACAAAAAAATACTGGCAATATGCAAATTCTTAAGAGTTTGTTGCCGTTTGTCAAATACACAGATAGCAGGAAATCGATAATTATCGATAGTTACCAATATTAGCTTTGTCCCTCCATATACTTAACAACATTCAGATTCGCGTGAATCCAAATATTTGTGAATAAATTACAACAAAAAAAGATTTGTTTCTGATATAAAGAAATTTGTGTTTAAATATGCGATAGATCCGCAGGTCCAGATATGTCTATATTTTCTATATATCTACAAGTTTAGAGAGAGAGGGAGGGAGTGAGAGAGAGAGTGAGAGAAAGATAGAGTGAGAGATAGAGAGAGATATAGACAGAGAGATATAGATAGAGAGAGAGATGGAGCGATTGTGACAGAGAGAGAGAGAGAGAGAGATAGAGAGAGGAAGAGAGAGCAAGATGGCGAGAAAGACAGAGACAGAGAAAGAGGTACAGATACAAAGAGAAAGAGTGACAGATAGAGAGAGTTAGAGAGAGGCAGAGAGTGAGAGAAAGAAAGAGATAGAGACAGAGAAAGATAAAAACAGAGAGAGATAGAGATAGAGAGAGAGAGACAGAGACAGAGGGAGGGAGAGAGACAGGAAGAGAGAACGAGATTGAGAGATTGAGAGAGAGAGCAAAGTAAATGCTAGCTGGTTTAAGGCTAACAATTATATCAGACATACGCCCGATTCATTGCTCAACAACAGCAAATGAAATTAGCTCAAGATAAAAGTTACCGACTGGCAGTTACCCTATATCCAATTGACATTTTCAATTGCTCTCCCTCTCTCTCTCTCTTTCCTAGGTTTCAATTTGATTGATTTGACAGCAATAGAAATAAGTTTCAGTTGATAATGACTGACTGATAGATACCCTATACTCAAAAAATTACTTTTCAAATCAGCATTTGAGCAGCTTCTATCCTCTCGGATATAGTCTGATTCATATTTGCATAAAACTCAAGCCATTTTCATGGACTACAGGGTAAATAGACTAACATAACATTCAGAAATAACCTATAAAATACTCTATTTGTCGCTTTCTCTTACCTCTAACATAACATTTGTTATCCTCGAAACGAACTATCCATTAGTCATTTTTAATATCTACAGGGTATACTAAGCTTGGTATATAACGACATAAACTAAAAATATCTCATATTATATATACCACTTGCTTGTTACATACATTGGCACAAAACCATATGCCCATTAGTCATTTTCACTTATTACAGGGTATGCACCAACTACACATATGTACATGCATATGTGAGAGCTCGGCTTAGCCTATTTCTACTGCATGTTACATATCTAGGCATTAAAGTAATATACCCATTAGGCAGTTTTAACTATTAGTGGGTATGCATTCATTTCTGCCATGTATGTATAAGTAAGTCAGCTGAGAACGATTTGAACCACTTCCTCTTACATGTCACATGTTTTGTATATAAATATACCCATTATTCATATTGACCAAGTACAGGGTATGCTTAACCATGAATAAATAAATGAGAGTTTCTCCTTCTTTCTTTTCCCTTTTCCTGACCTTTGCTAATGCAAGATAGGGAGGTGCTTCTCACTCTACAGCCGTGGCAGGCACAGCTGGAGGAGTCATCCAATCGCATTGTGGACATCAGTCGCGTCCACTTGCAGCCAGTCGAGTGTGTGCGTGGCGAATGCAATTTGGGCAATCTCTACACAGATGCCATGTTGGATGCCGTGAGTAGTTTGTCTTGCCTCTCTCTCTCTCTGTGTCTCTCTGTCTCTCTGTAATCCTCAAGCAGCTGCTGGAGGATAGCGTAGCACCGATGAAGTCCAGCCTCACGTTGCCCACATCCAAACGTTTTCTTCAAGTCTCCAGCATGAGGATTATCTATAATCCAAAAGCTAATCCCGGCGAGCGGGTGAGCCAGATACTAGTGCGTTGCTCCAATTGTCCAGTACCTGAATACCAGCATCTGCAACGGACACAGCATTATCGGCTGGTGGTCATGGAGTATCTGGCCAATGGCAAAAATGGTTTCTCTCCGATCAGCAATCATGCCCAAGAACTTGAGTGAGCTTTGCCAAAGATATTATGCCCTAATGGACTATATGAGTGTAATTGGGGCCATAACTGTTGGTCTAGAGCAGCGAATACAATTTACAACTAAGTGAACAAACTGTAATTTCAAATAAACGTTTACAAAATTGTAATTATCGAATTATCAAAAAATATCGAACTATCGAGCTTTCGTATACAATACGTGAAGTTGGTTGTCTTTGGTATTTTTCATTTGATTTACATTAGCACTTTTTGTAGCTTACGCGCTGCGGTCACACTGCGCCCACAGTCACTCATTCAAAAGTCTTGTTAAGGTTAGGAGTCCGCCTGCGGTACATTTCGAGCAAGTGAGCTTGTTAATTTACATCAACTCAAATCGGAAGTGTTTCAACACACAGCTTTATTTTTGATTATTAAACCTATTACAATCAAGTAAAAAACAAACCAAAAACAGTAAGTAAAACTCAACAAATTTATTATTTAACGTACGCGCACCGCATGTGCACAAGTATTCGGATTATCATTGTTGTGTGTGTGAGTGTGTCTCTCTGTGTATGTGTGTGTGTGTGCATTGCTGTGTTATATAAGATAACCGGCAAAGCGAGCAAGCGGCGAGCTTCTTTCTAGAATCTTCTGTAAAATCAAACGTGAATTGAAATGAAAGTAAATGCATGTTAATTATATTTACAATTGACAACTCGTGCGCGCTTTCTCTTTGACATTCCATTGATAAACGTAGATTTTCAAATTGGAATTACTTTCCAGCGGCACACACACACACACACACACACACACATAGACTCACGTAACAGCAGCGAGCGCACATGTTTTCTTTATTCTTTCCATTTCACAATTTTGTTATTGGACTTTACATCTAGGTGTGTATGGCAGGACCATGCACTTGGCCCACATTTCATAACAACCGCAAACATTGCAACAGCATGAGCACTTCAGGGGGTGGGGGTGGGGGTCGTGGCTTGATTACATAAATCAGCTAATTTTCTGGAAGACTTGGCAGGGGGTCGCCCGTATGCTTATCAATGATTTAATATGAACTGAAGTGGCAATCAAATTCCATATTCCATTAATTAGTGTTATGCACGTGTTTTTCTTTTCTTTATTTTCCCCATTTGACTACTTTATCGATTATTGCAGATGTTCCGTTTACCCGTTTCACTTGCACGCACCTCCATCAGCCGGCAGCTGGCGATGCAGCGCAGCTATGCAAAGGATGTCAAATTTGGTGCCGAGGTGCGCGCCATGATGCTGCAGGGCGTCGATGTGCTGGCCGATGCTGTGGCCGTGACCATGGGACCCAAGGGTCGCAACGTCATCATTGAGCAGTCGTGGGGCTCACCAAAGATCACCAAGGATGGTGTGACGGTGGCCAAGGCCATTGAGCTGAAGGACAAGTTCCAGAATATTGGCGCCAAACTGGTGCAGGATGTAGCCAACAATACCAATGAGGAGGCCGGCGATGGCACCACCACGGCCACCGTGCTGGCACGTGCCATTGCCAAGGAGGGCTTCGAGAAGATCTCGAAGGGTGCCAATCCCGTTGAGATTCGTCGCGGCGTTATGGTCGCCGTTGAGACCGTCAAGGAGAACCTAAAGAGCATGTCGCGTCCCGTCAAGACGCCCGAAGAGATTGCCCAGGTGGCAACCATCTCGGCGAACGGTGACCAGGCCATTGGCAAACTGATCAGCGATGCTATGAAGCGTGTTGGCCGCGATGGTGTCATTACCGTCAAGGATGGCAAGACCCTTATCGATGAGCTGGAGGTGATCGAGGGCATGAAGTTCGATCGCGGCTACATTTCGCCCTATTTCATCAACTCGTCGAAGGGCGCCAAGGTTGAATTCCAGGATGCTTTGCTGCTGCTCTCGGAGAAGAAGATCTCCTCAGTGCAGAGCATTATTCCAGCTTTGGAGCTGGCCAACTCACAGCGCAAGCCACTGGTCATCATTGCCGAGGACATCGATGGTGAGGCTCTGAGCACTCTGGTCGTCAATCGCTTGAAGATTGGCCTCCAAGTGGCTGCCGTCAAGGCGCCCGGCTTCGGCGACAATCGCAAATCCACACTCACCGACATGGCCATCGCCTCCGGTGGCATCGTGTTCGGTGATGATGCTGATCTGGTTAAGCTGGAGGATGTTAAGGTCAGCGATTTGGGCCAAGTGGGCGAGGTGGTCATCACCAAGGACGATACACTTCTGCTGAAGGGCAAGGGCAAGAAGGACGATGTGCAGCGTCGCGTTGACCAGATCAAGGATCAGATTACAGACACCACCTCTGAATACGAGAAGGAGAAACTGCAGGAGCGTCTGGCTCGCCTCGCCTCTGGCGTTGCTCTGCTGCGCGTCGGTGGCTCCAGCGAGGTGGAGGTCAATGAGAAGAAGGATCGTGTCCATGATGCTCTGAATGCCACACGCGCTGCCGTCGAAGAGGGCATCGTGCCCGGTGGTGGCACCGCTCTGCTGCGCTGCATCGAGAAACTGGACGCAGTGAACACACAGAACGAGGATCAGGTAAGATCTGGCAGCACTCAACCAATCTTCTTAATCTCTACCATTTGGTTCTGCTATAGAAACTCGGCGTGGATATTGTGCGTCGTGCTCTGCGCATGCCCTGCATGACGATTGCCAAGAATGCGGGCGTTGATGGCGCCATGGTTGTGGCCAAGGTGGAAACCCAGGCCGGCGATTATGGCTATGATGCACTGAAAGGCGAATATGGCAATCTGATTGAGAAGGGCATCATTGATCCCACCAAGGTGGTGCGCACGGCCATCACCGATGCTGCTGGCGTTGCCTCGCTGCTGACAACCGCTGAGGCTGTGGTCACTGAGACGCCCAAGGATGATGCTGCTCCTGGCATGGGCGGCATGGGTGGTATGGGCGGTATGGGAGGCATGGGTGGTATGGGTGGCATGATGTAAGCGCCATCAATGAACCACATGGACTTCCATGCGCACTCATACACACACACACACAGACACACACACCATTCATATGTTTAGGCTCATGATGCACAATGCCAGAGTAGGGGATGGGCTTAGCCACATTCTTTTAACCTGTTGTAGTTAACTTCCTTTATACAACACACAAACACACACACACAGACACAGTCACACACTCATGCATTTGGGGGTCGCCGCCGCCGTGTGCTTTGTTTCGCATTTATATCCTTTTTTGAACAATTCGCTGTGTCGGAGTTGCTGTCCATCCCATACGCTCGCATTGCTGCAATCATGTTTCACATTATCTTTTTCAATTTTTTCTTATGATTTGCATTTGTTTATTATTTGTGAACTATTGAAACTATTCCTAAATACTATTTTTTACATGTTATATATGTAAAGGCAACAAATAGCGTTAGTTGTAAAAATAACAATAAAAAATACAAAATTATTCAAGAGAAATGGTTTCTTCTATTCCTATGTGAGGTGGGCAGGGGCAGATGGAAGTCTGGAGAAGCTATAAGAGATATGGATTTGTACTAGAGAAGAACCTATATATATATTACTATATATGCATACTATACCTGCATATATAAGGTATATATACAGCTGTGTTCATGAAAATAGTAGTGCGTTCATAAAAATAGTAGTGCATTCATGAAAATAGTAGTGCGTTCATGAAAATAGTAGCTTGACTGAAATGTTGCACAGCAACAATTTTGTGATAAACATAATAATTTTGAAACGGGTATTAAGATTATTCAAAATATTTTTGTTAAAAAATTGTTGCTGTGCAATATTTCAGTTGCACTACTATTTTTATGAACACAACATTTCAGTTGCACTACTATTTTTATGAACACAACATTTCAGTTGCACTACTATTTTTATGAACACAACATTTCAGTTGCACTACTATTTTTATGAACACAACATTTCAGTTGCACTACTATTTTAATGAACACAGCAGTACATAGACGAGATGTGCTCAAAAAGTAAAGTTCATGCTGAAGTTCCGCTAGCTACGTATATTCGAAATTTAGCTGGCGTTACATTGGTACTCATATCCCTCACTTATGCCGACGAGCTTTATTTGGAATGGTTTTTGCTCTTCTTCGATATTTGGCCATTCCATGAAGTGAAGCAAAGAAACTGCATTGAGCCTGCAAGCCACCCGAGAGCTGATCACCGCTGTGACTTTTGCTTGCTGGAGGATGAGCTTGAAGTGCTTCGAGGATGGAGGCGCTTCTGATGGGGAATTAAATGAAACACTTGAAAAACTGTATAAATGTTGCTTTACTTTGGAACAAATCTCGCATATTAAAGAGTTTTATTTACAGTTGAATCAGTTGAGCTCGGGGTGTAAAGCATTTATTGATAGCGCTCTAATTTAGAGGTACAAATGTATTTCCAACAAATATACATAATCGTTGAGATACGTAACAAAATCTTCTCGTAAAAATAGATTTGAACTTGGGACATCGCAACTGAATAACTCTAGATACAGCTACAGATATATATCGATATATAGATATATATATTTACAGTATATATATATATTTAATAGAGTTCCGCCTTTTGCATGACCGCTTCGACAAGTGCTTTGAAAGCATCCTCGATCATAGTAATATGTAGCTGGGCATCGCGATAGGAGCAGAGCTTGGCGCTCTCTGTTAGCGGCATTTGCATTGTGGTAACACCGAGGGAGGACTGTGAGTGGAGGCTGCGTCCGGTGTTCATCAGGATATTGACACAATCGTCCGCTAGAATGGGAAACGTTTCGACGAATCGCACCATGGCGGGCAGTACATGGCGCAGGAATTTACATTTGGTCGATGCGGTGAGCAGCGAGAGCGTCGTCTGTATCACATTCAAACAGAACTTGGAGACGCCCAAGCTCTTGGGTATCGAATAGTTTAAGACCAGGTGCGACGTCAGCTCGATGGTGAAGATCTGTTTATCCATCTCAGTTACATTGAGGAATTCGTGCACGAAGTCAATGCAAATGTGCATCGATGGTACGCTGGCCACAATCATGGGTATGACGGACTTGGGATAGGTCTGGAAGTGCACAAGCTTGGCCAGCGATGGCTCCGTTATGAACGCCTGATGCACATAGGTGCCAATGATGCCCTGCAGCTCGCGCAGCTCCAGCTTCGCCACACGCGTATCCGCCTTGCTGTCCATATAGTCCAGCACCTCGAGCAGCATGTGCACGGCTGCACTCTCCTGCGATGCAATCAGCGTTGTCTTCAGCTCCTCCCGATCCGCATCCGTTTGCACCAAGCCATTCTTGTCCACCACCTGCTTTTGCAGCATGTACACGTTCAGGTAGATTTTCGATGCGGCCAGGCTGCCCTTCAGGATTCGCAACAGCACGACCAACATGTACGGAGAGCAGAACACCTCACGCGGACATCTGAAAAGATGAGATGAGATGAGACAATGGGTATCTAGAGTTGGACTATGATGTATAAGGGATGGGCTAGAGAAAGAGAGAGAGAAGGGGGAAGAAAAGGAATGGGTATCTATAGTATATGTAAGGCTTTTACGGGTGGTATATAGAGCATATAAGACTTGAGTCTGTGAATATTACGCAGAATAGAAAGAGAGAGAGAGAGAGAGAGAGAGAGAGATCTACATACATAGTCAGAATTTCGTGATAAATGAACTTGAGTTAACAATTGCAGGGTATCTTAAAGTCTGTATGAAAGTGGACTACAGCAAGCACAAAGTAGAAGACTTCTAAAGCAGGCTGTAAAGGACTGCAAACAACTCAAGCTGTAGCATATATTAGAAGAAAACAGAATGAGAGAGGAAGAGGGAGAGAGAGAGAGAGACAGAGAGAGAGAGAGAGAGCTAGAGACAGAGTGTGGTAAGGTAAGCAGTCACTGATATATGAAATTAATTTCTACAGTCGCAAATCTTATCAATTTTACAATTAATGGGTATCTATAGTCAGTCTATGTAGAAGTAACTCTGTAAGGGTTCAAGATCTCGCCGAAGCAGACAACAGAGCAATAGAGAGCGAGGGCGAGAGAGAGCGAGAGCGAGAGGGTGATGGTGATGCTTTATGGTTTTTCCACTTTACTTTGCTCTCCCATTTTTTAGCAACTCGAGCTGAACATACCCCAGCACATCCATTGGCTCCAGCGGACACTCATTGGCGAGCGTGCGTTGATTGAGTATATCCGAGTCGTTGGTAATGGCGCGCAGCGACATGATCCAAAAGGTGGTGGGCAGCACGGCATTCAGTCTGAGCCAGAGATCATTGTAGAGATCCTTGACATAGCGCGCCACATCCTTGCAAAAGACATGCGGCAGATGCTGGACCAGCTGATGGGCATGCTGGGCTAGCGCCTCGGGCGGCAGCTGCAGCAGCCGCTTGAACAGGCGTATGGCCAGGCGCGGCTTCGTCTGGACATTTTGCAGGGCGCGCGTCAACAGCTCCGGCTTCAGTTCGTACGCTCGATGGTGATCGAGATCTATTGTGGAGGCCAAATAGTGCTCCTCGAGCCAATCGTCCACCATGCTCAAGTGTGGATAGTTGGAGATGATGAGCCGCAGCAACGGATGGAACAGCGACAGATAATCATTGTGATAATGATGCGCCTTCTGCAGCAAATACTTCAGTGGCAGGCCGCCTAGGAAATTATTGGAATACTCCTTCTGCTTACGTCCGCCCAAGGCACTTAGATTCATGAGGCGTGTGTCCTCGTACAGCATCAGATAGTAGATGATGAGTAGTTGGGAGGTCAACGGACAGGCCACCTCCACCTGATTGAGCTCCTCGTTGGCGACGGACGGCTGTAGCTCCTCGGCGAAGAAGGTGAGCGGTGAGGTGCGAAAGACATGGAGAATCTCTTGTTCAGTGAACGGGCGATGCATATGATCGACGCTGATCTTGCCCGTGGGATTGGGTATGATCAGCGTATTGACAAAGACCTCAACCAGGGCGGGCATCACCGGATGCACCGGTCGTACGGAGCTGCAGATCTGTTTGAAGATCCACGACTTGATGGGCACCTTGTGCTTGAGGAAGGTGCGCGATTTGAGCAATTGATGAATGCAATGCACCGGCAAATACCCTGGAATTGTGCCATTCAGATTGGGTGTGACGGGCACACGCACCGCATGCAATGCCACCACCTGTTCCGTGAACAGATCCTGCGTAAACAGCTGCTTAATGCGATTCGTACTGTTCGGCCGGATCGGTATCTTCATGGCCAGCGTGGAGCAGACCATTTCGCTAATGGCCGTTATCTGATTGCTGTGAAAGTGTATGGCCAGCAGCAGCAGCATCTCGCCCAAGGAGCTGTTCGTGCCCGAACGCTTGCAGAAGAAGGCATCCTCGCGTATGAGCCACTGCAGCCACTCCACAGCCTTGTTCTCTAATGGAATCGTTGAAACCAGCGACGGACACGCAATCAGCATGCACAGCGCCAATGTGACGAAGCGAACACCCGATGCCGTCGGCTGGGGGCAACTGGTGACCAGCTGAGACAATGCATTGATCTCATCATCATTGAACTTCAATCCTCCGATTCCCCTCAGCGCACAATACAAACGCAACAGGACAGAGCCTTGCAAGTTGAAATCCTTCAGCTCCGAAGCACTGCTGGTAATCTGCAGTATCTTCTGCAGCAATTCGATCCGCACTAGATTCAGTGCATCGCCTTTCCGCTTCTGACTGGTGCGTATATACAATGCGAACCAGGAGCGTAGGTTCTGATCGTTGCCCAGCAGCAAGCCCGTCAGGAAGGCAATCTGTGAATGATAAGAGATGAGATTAGACTTAGGCTGGATTAGAGTGGGCGTCCAGTTACCAAATCCTCGGAATGCTTGAGCGCCAGCTTGAGCATAAACGATGGCACCTTCAGCATGTCCACGCACATGGAACGATTGGCCAGCGCCTGTGATGGATTCATTTCGCTGAGTGACATCAATAGTGCCAGACGCTGTTTGCCCTCGGCGCCCTCCTCATCACAATTGGCAATCACATGCGAGACCACATCCCGATAGCAATCCGGGAAATTGGCTACCAACGCGCAAACGATGCGATAACCATTTGGCACATGCACCAGAGCATCTGTCAGCTCCAAGATGTTCAGCAGGGAGGGTAGCTCGGCGAGAGCAATGCACAGTATGTCCACCACCTCCTCCAAGTAGATGCCATCATCCAGGATTTCCGAATGGCTGGACACGCCTGCAGAGGCGCCCGACGATGGCTTCTGCTCGGCGGCGGCTGCAACCTGTTGCTGCAGATTGAAGATTTCGGATAGCACGACACGGACTTTGCGTGCCACATCCGCACGCTCGAAGCCGAGCGCAATGCCCGACTGGAGCCCGTATTCCGGCTGCGGTTGGGGCTGACCTTGGCCATCGAAAAAGCTGGTCACACTGCTGGTCTTTTGGCGCGTCAGCAACTCCTTCTTTAGGTCATTCTCCAGCTCATGGTAGTTGACCTGGAGATAGGAGACGATGCTATTCACCACTTCGATGCCAATGAGTACGGCGAGTATCTGTTTGCGCGACTCCATCGACGATTCGGTATTGTCCAGCGGCGAAAGCAGGCTCATTCGCACTAGCGACGGCAGCACCGGTCGAATCTCCGTCTCCGGATAGCTGGCGAGAGATGTGATGTCCAGATTTTGCATGGCGCCAAACACGCGGGCCGTCACGTCGTACATCTTGACCGGCATCGTGACAGGCGCACCTGTTGTCAACTTAATGACAATTATTTTGATTTTTTTTTTGTCTGTCTGTTGGATGCGTCTCTGGGCAGGCGACGAACCAAACACTCTACGACTGAGGCATCGATATTGGCATCGATGCTGGCACTCACTTATCGATAAGTTTTGGATTATTCCGTCACTTCCAATACAAATTAGGTAATTCTACTTTATTTACTTAGGCAAAGAATTTCTATGCAAACTATTCGCAATGCAAAGTATTTTGTTGATCACCGGTGGTTCGTCTTGTGAGTGCTGCCAACTTGGTTTTTTCTTCAATGAATGAACTATCGGGTGATTGTTTTGTCAGCGGCTTCGATGTATCGAAGTATCGCTGTATCGATGCTTCGATGTTTTTCTTTTACTGATACACACATTTTCCATTCCGTATTCAGCAGTCACTTTTTTTTTTACTCGCAAGTGAAGTTCGGCCGCAAAGAATAAATGTGAATAAAAATAAATATATCGTGAAGCATCTATATGAATTGTGTATTTTATGAATCAATTAGGGAAAATTGAACAGCAAATTTGCCGAGTAGGTAAGTGAAAGTGCAATGCAAACAGGCGGCAAATAAAATTAAAATCAAATGTCGGAAAGAAAAAAAGAAAAAAAAATAGACCAACGCCCCAGTGCTCAGTGCCGTGTGCCTCTAGTGAGACGAAGAAGCAGCAGCAGCAGCAGCAGCAGCAGCAGCAGTAATAGTAGTATTAGTAGTAGTTGTAGTTGTAGTTGTCGCTGTCGTTGTAGTAGCAGAGGAGTCGGAAAAAGTATCTCAAAATCGAAATGTGGGCCAGTTGTGGATGCAGTGTTAAATAACTGATGGATATATAATCCACGTATATATGCATGCATAGATACATGATCGAACCTACTTATGTATATATCTATCTACATATGTATCTCGATGTATATGTATGCGTGTGAATACGTACATACATAATAAAAACATCATCGATTAAAATTGCCTGCCCCCGTCTATCGCAGTCGCAGTCACAGTACGTTCGCTGCTGGCGTTGATGACATCATTCGGTGTTATTTTTTTTTTCAGTTCGTTTAGTCTGTGCGATGTCAGAGCGTAGCGCAGGGTCGTGCGTGTGAGTGTATCTATGTGTGTGTGCCTGTGAGTGTGTGTGTGTGTACTGCTCCGTTACTGTATGAATACGTGCGTGTAAACGAATATTTGAATTAACTCGAATCAAAACAAAAAAGAAGTATGAGAAAAGGGAAAAATTGAATTAATTTCTATTAAAGCAGCGAAATGAAAGAAACTTGAGTTAAATTTGCGTCACCGCTCAATAAAAATGTGCGATAAAAGCAATATATTTAATCAAGATATACATATACACATGCATGTGAACATTAAAAAAAATGTTTTTAATCATACACACACACACAAACACCTAATATCTATCTCTTACTCCCTTTCTCGCCTTGCTACTTTTTATACTCTCACTCACTCACACGCATACACTAACAGCAAAATGCACTTTGAAATACAGTTACGTGCACACACACACACACACACATGAACACACGGCCCATGTAAAAATAGGAAATCCTTCCAAGAGGTCACGAGTTGAATTTGAAGTTGTTTATCGATACATGGAAATGGGTGGAAAACAGAACGAGAAACTGTGCTGCACTTGTCCATATATGCTTTGAGTGTGTGTGTGTGTGTGCGGCATTTGTGAGAGTGTGTTAGCGTTAAGGTTTGGCCCACCTTCTTGATGAACGCCGCTGTCGGCTGCCTTAAAAAAACAAAAATGACAAATCAACGGCCATAACTCAAATTGTACAGTTGTAAGGTAATAAGCACGTACTGCTGTATGTGTGTACGCATGTGTGCATGTGTGTGTGTGTGTGTTAACTTGTGAGCTGGAGAAGCCTCATAGTAAAAACAACAGCAACAACAAACACACACACACACACATCGAAAACAGGTTTTCCATATTGTAAGAGAAAAAAAAGCAACATATAATTAAACATTGAAGTTTTCACTGCTGTAATGGCTGCCCTGGTTAATTGAATTTGAACGACATCTCAATTGCACAACTCCAACGCCCCAAAAGAAAAACCGCGCCTTTTGCTTGCTAATCGAATCAATGTGATGAACTCACTTCCAGCAAGATCAACTGAAGACACACACACAGAGAGATACACGCACGCACAACAAAAGTAAATATGTATGTGTGTATGCAATCATAATTGCAAAGCTGGTCGAGCTGAGTTCAAAACCTACCCCATTTAGTGGGCTTGCTGAATACGACGACGACTCTGCCTTCCACTCCCACTCCCGCCCGCAGTCGTTCGAGTCAGTTTTTTTTTCCACTTCGTTCTCATTAGCTCTCTTTGAGTTACACAGTTATGCGCTCACGCGCTCTCTTTATGTGCGTGTGCCGCCTGTTTGTTTGTTTGCTGTTGTTGTTTTTGTTGTGCTCTCTCTCGCTCTCGCTCACTGTCACTCTTTTACGTTCATCTCTCAGTCGCCTGTCGGCGGCGAGTTTTAAGCTTCGTTTTCGTTATAATCAGCAAAATATTACGTAATAGATAATAGAGCCGCGTGAATCTGAATGCGAATGTGTGCTATGCGCTCATAAATATATGTATGTAAATAAAGATGTGTGCTAAATTCCCTATTGTTTTCGTTTTGTCGCTTTTTGTTAGTTGTTTGTTGTTGCAAAATTAGCTCATGCCCATTCAGAGCGTAAATTAAATCAGCATAGGAAACAAAAAAAAAACAACATTTTTGAGTGCAATTTTTAAGAGTGATGTGTTAAATAGATGAGAAAAAAAAACATAATTGCCTCAACTAATGTATGTGCGTGTATGTGTGTGTACGTGTGTGTGTGTGTGTGTGTGTATAGAGCGTGAAGGGAATGACCTGCACAGCTTGGAATAAAGGTCAAAATACACTTGCCTGCATAGCTGTATGTTGTATGTTTGTATGTGTGCAGTGGTTCCCATAGGTATACAGATAAAACTCACACACACACACACACACACACATGCATACATACATATATATGCGCTTATATGTATTTGTGTTTCTTTTTTATTTTTCGGTCATGCCAATAGTTTTTTTTATACTCATTTTGAATTGAATTTCCTGCAATTTCACCAGCAAGCGATTTAAATCAGTGCGTCCCGCCCACTTTGTGTTGCCGCCCACAACCTGTCACACATTATTATTTTTTTTTTTAAATGAGAATGAGAATCGCAGTGCGGATGGGCCGTGATGTAATCGCGTTAACTATAAAGCCAAAATAATGAATTGACAAACACACACACACACAAACACACACACACACACACATACACATTCACACACACACACACACATACATATGCATATGTATATGTATATCTTTATATACAGTGAGCGACAATTGTGATCGGACTTGTTAGCCAGTTGACCCAGGCGACCCGCGTGCCACTCAATGTGACGCCATTGTGTCTTATGAATCATCAAGAGGGCAGGAAAGCGTAGTGAAAACCACCCACCCAGGCGTGAATGAATATATTTATATATTTTGATGCAGAAAAGTTTACCATGAACAAAAACTGACAACAAAACTTGATCAACAATGAAAATACAGTGAAAGCTCTGTCGAGTGAACATCTACAGGAAAAATAAGCCATTAAAGAACTGTTGCAAAAGCGAATGTATACAAAATGTGTTAATTAAAAACTGTTATATGGGACTAAAGACAAATATAACAGTTGTTTTTTAAATTTATAGTAAAGGTTTTATTCATTAATGCTTTTGTTAAAGGTGGAAAATGTGTAATTTACAGAAACATTTGGAATATAGAGCATGCCAAATGCAGCTGTCCATTAATGGAGCTACCATTTTATACGAGTACTCGAATGTGAATATTGCTGTTCTTTATAACATTGCTAATCTAATCGAGTGAATTGCTCACAAGGCAGCAGGTGAAAACGTTGCTGTGCAGCATAAGCGACTGCGTAATGCCCGCTTGTATTACACAAAGTGCTGCAAATAGTAGTAAAGAATTTTATTTAATTTACTCCTTTCGAATTCCTAAGTCTTACAATCTATATATATGGCCAGCCTATATAGTCTTTACCTTCACTGAAGAAGCATTTGCCGTACAAAGAAAACTTTAAGAATGTTTTAAAGTATTATAAAGTTAAACTATGCTTAAAGAGTATTAAATAAAATAAAATTCCATTAGTTTTCAAGTTTTCAATAATTTTTTTTATAGATTATATTTATCATTTATTTATTTTTACGTGCGAACGTAAGATAAGAAAACATGGAAACAAGAAAGACAAAAACAAGTAAGAAAATTCTAGTCGGTGGTGCCCGACTAGGAGATCCCCTGAACCCCGTCCGATGTGCGTTTTTAAATATACTCAGTTATGTATTTATTAAGGCAGAAGAGATTTAAGCTTGTAAAATAAAATAATAAAAAAAATAAATAAAATATAACAAAAATCGAAATTGTATAAAATTTAAATTAATCTAAATACAAAATTTGGAGACTCTAGCTTGAAAGATGTACGAGATATAATATAATAATTGTATGTCGATAAGGTTTTTAATCGATAACAATCAAACGGAAAAAGTTATCGATTACAAAAAAAAATTTCAAGTTTTTAGTTCTTATATGTTCTGAGATCGACGGGTTCATACATACGGACAGACGGACGGACATGTCTAAATCGACTCAGCTCGTCGCCCTGATCAAGAATATATACTTTATGGGGTCTGCCACGCCCCCTGCTGCCTGTTACATACATTTGACACTTTAACAAAACCATTATACCCTGATTTCCCATTTTCAATGGGTTCATGGTATAAAAAGTAGAAAAGTATTGAAAATGAAATAGGCAAAATTATATGTTAAATTATATTATATTGCATATATATATCTACATATATCTATATTTTAATATATATTTTCTATGTTTGTTCCACTCTTTGCAGTTATTCTTTGAGGTTTATTTTCGGTTCGGAATTGGGGGGATACAAAATTAAATTCTTTGCGGTGGTGAGAATTGTGGACAATCTAAACAAGGAGAGCTGACAAAATGACGACGGACATTTCAATTGTTCGATGGGACCCCAGCCAGGGTCCAGGCAACGAATATATCGATGAATACGAATACGATGGCGGCAATTCCAGTTCGCGACTATTTGAGAGGTCGCGCATCAAGGCGCTTGCGGAGGAGCGTGAGAGCGTACAGAAGAAGACGTTCACCAAATGGGTGAATTCGCATCTCTGCCGGGTCAATTGTCGCATTTCCGATCTCTATGTGGATATGCGGGATGGCAAGCATTTGATCAAGCTGCTGGAAGTGCTATCCGGCGAACGACTGCCCAAGCCCACCAAGGGCAAGATGCGTATACACTGCCTCGAGAATGTCGACAAGGCGCTTCAGTTTTTGCGCGAACAGCGCGTCCATCTCGAGAACATTGGCTCCCACGACATTGTCGATGGCAATGCCTCACTCAATCTCGGTCTCATTTGGACGATTATCTTGCGCTTCCAGGTATGTTAACTACAGTTACAGTTACAGTTCAAGTTATGTTAAGCAGTGTAGTTTAGTGAGAGTTCAGTTTAATTAACAGCTAAAATGTTAAATGTTAAGTCAATGTTAAAATTTACAATTTATGTTAGTTAAAAGTGATAAATGTTGAAGATTAATTTAATACAATTTGCTGTTCATTTCGGATATTATTATTAACATGTTTATGTTATGAATAGCATATGTTAGTTAACATTATGTGAGAAAATAAACTTTGATAACAGTTGAGGGTTAACATATGTTAACTATGCGATATGTATGTATAGAATAATAGCTTAGCATACAGCATATGTTAGTTTACATAGGTACATTATAGCTTACACTAAATGTTAGTTATGACAACTGTTAAATAGATAACATTATATGTTAGTTAACATGGTGTGAACATATTTCTAGTTTACAGTCAATGTTAATATAATCTTAGCATACAGCAAATGTTAGTTTACATAGGTGCATCATAGCTTACACTTAATGTTAGTTATGGCAACTGTTAAATAGATAACAGTAAATGTTAGTTAACATGAAATTAACATGTAGCTGACAGTCAATTTTAATGTAATCAGATAGAGTATTAAACCCAATTGAAGAAGAAAATGAGATTCTATTATATTTTTCACCTGAAATTCTTAAATTTTCAACTCCAAACTTTCGATCAGAAAGCCTTGCTAGTCATAGAGTTCTAGAATTATATTTAGTTTGTTATCATGTGATAAGGTCTGAACTTGATCTAGATATAGAACAGATCTATATATGCATAAGTAGGTCTGATCTTGGTCCATATCTGTAGCTCTACGATGCATTCTATTAGATATATGAACAATTTGTATATTATGCTCGTCAATAGATTCAAGATATCACCATCGAGGAGGTGGACAACAAGGAGACAAAGTCAGCCAAGGATGCGCTGCTGCTGTGGTGCCAGATGAAGACCGCTGGCTATCACAATGTGAATGTGAGAAACTTTACGACCTCGTGGCGGGATGGATTGGCCTTCAATGCGATCATACACAAACACCGTCCAGATCTAGTGCAATTTGAGAAGCTATCGAAGACCAATGCCATACACAATCTAAACAATGCATTCGATGTGGCTGAGGATAAGCTTGGATTGGCCAAGCTCCTCGATGCCGAGGATGTGTTCGTTGATCATCCGGATGAGAAGTCGATCATAACCTATGTGGTCACATACTATCACTACTTCAGCAAGCTGAAGCAGGAGACGGTGCAGGGCAAGCGTATTGGCAAAGTGGTTGGCATTGCCATGGAGAACGATAAGATGATCCATGATTATGAGCACTTCACCAGCGATCTGCTGAAATGGATCGAAACGACAATACAATCGCTGGGTGAACGCGAATTCGAGAACTCTCTGGCTGGCGTCCAAGGTCAACTGGCGCAGTTCTCCAACTATCGCACCATCGAGAAGCCGCCCAAATTTGTGGAGAAGGGCAATCTGGAGGTGTTGCTTTTTACGCTGCAATCAAAGATGCGAGCCAACAACCAGAAACCCTATACACCCAAAGAGGGCAAAATGATATCGGACATTAACAAGGCCTGGGAGCGTTTGGAGAAGGCCGAGCATGAACGTGAGCTGGCGCTGCGCGAGGAGCTGATCCGTCAGGAGAAACTGGAACAGTTGGCGGCACGTTTCGATCGCAAGGCATCGATGCGTGAGACCTGGTTGTCGGAGAATCAGCGACTCGTTAGCCAGGATAACTTTGGCTTCGATCTGGCCGCTGTGGAGGCGGCTGCCAAGAAGCACGAAGCCATCGAAACAGACATCTTTGCGTACGAGGAGCGCGTCCAGGCCGTTGTCGCTGTTTGCGATGAACTGGAATCGGAGCGTTATCACGATGTGAAACGCATTCTGTTGCGCAAGGACAATGTGATGCGTCTGTGGACGTATCTGTTGGAGCTGTTGCGTGCTCGTCGCATGCGTCTGGAGATCTCGCTGCAATTGCAGCAGAACTTCCAGGAGATGCTCTACATCCTGGACAATATGGAGGAAATCAAACAGCTGCTGATGACCGATGACTATGGCAAGCATTTGATGGGTGTGGAGGATCTGCTCCAGAAGCATTCGCTAGTTGAGGCTGACATCAATATATTGGGTGAGCGTGTCAAGGTCGTTGTGCAGAACTCACAAAAGTTCCTCAGCGAGGATCCCGAATCGTATAAGCCATGCGATCCCGAAATCATTGTCAGCCGCGTTCAGCAGTTGGAGGATGCCTATGCTGAGCTGGTGCGTCGGGCTGTTGAGCGTCGCAGCCATTTGGAGGAGAGCCGCAAGCTGTGGCAATTCTATTGGGATACCGCCGATGAGGAGAACTGGATCAAGGAGAAGGAACAGATTGTGTCAACCGATGAGATTGGTCACGATCTGACCACTGTCAATCTGTTGCTGAGCAAGCACAAGGCTCTCGAATCGGAGATCACATCGCATGATCCTCAGCTCCAGAATGTGGCTAAGGTGGGTGCCGAGCTCATAACCGAGGGTCATTTGGGCGCCGATCGCATTAAGGATCGTCTCAAGGAGATATTGTCCAAGTGGGATCATCTGCTCGACTTGACCAAGTATCGGCGCCAGCGCCTGGAGAACGCTGTCGAATACTTCCAGCTGTTTGCCGATGCCGACGATGTGGACAACTGGATGTTGGACACGCTACGCATTGTCTCCAGCGAAGATGTGGGTCGCGATGAGGCCAACGTTCAGTCGCTGCTGAAGAAGCACAAGGATGTCGCCGATGAGCTGAAGAACTATGCCGAGGTGATTGATGCCCTGCACAAACAGGCCGAGACACTGAAACTCAACGAGCCGGAGAAGGCGAATGTGGACAAGCGTCTGGAGGCGATCGATACACGCTACAAGGAGCTAACCGAGCTGGCCAAGCTGCGCAAGCAGCGTCTGCTCGACGCACTCAGCTTGTACAAGCTGATGTCCGAGGCAGATGGTGTGGAGCAATGGATCAAGGAGAAGACCAAGATGTTGGACACTATGGTGCCTGGCAAGGATATCGAAGATGTGGAGATCATGAAGCATCGCTTCGAGGGCTTCGACAAGGAAATGAATGCGAATGCGTCACGTGTGGCCGTTGTCAATCAGCTCGCCCGCCAGCTACTCCACGTCGAGCATCCGAATTCGGATGAGATTCTCGATCGCCAGAATCATCTCAACCAGGAGTGGTCGACGCTGCGCGAAAAGGCCGAAGCCAAGATGGATGACCTGAAGTCGGCGCATGGTGTGCAGACCTTCTACATTGAGTGCCGTGAGACAATCTCATGGATTGAGGACAAGAAGCGCATCCTTACCGAAACGGACAGCCTGGAGATGGATTTGACCGGCGTGATGACGCTACAGCGCCGTCTCAGCGGCATGGATCGCGATCTGGCTGCCATACAGGCGAAACTCTCCAGCCTGGGGCGCGAAGCCGATAGCATTGAGGTGGAGCATCCAGAGGAGGCCCAACTGATCCGTAATCGTATCGCACAAATCGAACTGATCTGGGAGCAATTGACACAGATGCTAAAGGAGCGCGACTCCAAGTTGGAGGAGGCTGGCGATCTGCATCGTTTCCTGCGCGATCTGGATCACTTCCAGACCTGGTTGACCAAGACCCAGACAGATGTTGCTTCCGAAGATACGCCCACATCGCTGCCAGAGGCCGAGAAGCTGTTGAATCAGCATCAATCCATACGCGAGGAGATCGACAACTATACCGAGGACTACAAATCCATGATGGAGTACGGCGAGCGTTTAACCTCCGAGGGCAACACGTCCGAGGATCCGCAATATATGTTCTTGCGTGAGCGCTTGAACGCCTTGAAGGACGGCTGGGAGGAGCTGCATCAGATGTGGGAGAATCGTCAAGTCTTGCTCTCACAGAGCCTCGATCAGCAGCTCTTCAATCGGGATGCACGCCAGACGGAGGTGCTGCTCAGCCAACAGGAGCATTTCCTCAGCAAGGACGACACGCCGGTTAATCTCGAACAGGCCGAGAATCAATTGAAGCGTCACGAAGCCTTCCTCACCACCATGGAGGCCAACGATGATAAGATCAATACTCTGCTCCAGGTGGCCGACACCCTTGTGGAGAAGGAGCACTTCGATGCGGACAAGATTGGCAAGCGGGCCGAGAACATAACCGGACGTCGTGATGATAATCGCCAGCGGGCGCTCGATCAGCACGAGAAGCTAAAGAACCAGGTGAAGTTGCACGAATTCCTGCAGGATCTGGAAGAGTTGGCCGAATGGGTGCAAGAGAAGTATGTCACGTCGCAGGATGAGACCTATCGCAGCGCCAAGACCATTCACTCCAAATGGACACGGCATCAGGCATTCGAGGCAGAGATTGCTGCCAACAAGGAGCGCCTGTACGAGGCCGAGAAGTCCGCCCAGGAGCTGTCCAAGGAGAAGCCCGAATTCAAGGATGTCATCGAGCCGAAACTCAAGGAGCTGGCCAAGCAATTCGATGACCTCGAGGTGCACACCAAGGAGAAGGGCGCCCTGCTCTTCGATGCAAATCGCGAGGTGCTCGTCCAGCAGACATGCGACGACATCGACTCGTACATTACAGATCTGGAGAAGCAGATCGTGAGCGGTGACACTGCCAACGATCTGACCTCCGTCAATATACTCATGCAAAAGCAACAGGTCATCCAGACCCAGATGGCGGTCAAGGCACGCCAAGTCGAAGAGATTGACAAGCAGACCGAATATCTGCAGAAGACAGTGCCCGAGGAGAAGATCGAGCCAATTGTCGTCAAGAAGACGGCAGTGCTCGAACGCTTCGAGAAGATCAAGGCGCCGTTGCTTGAACGCCAGAAGCAGCTGGAGAAGAAGAAGGAGGCCTTCCAGTTCTGTCGCGATGTCGAGGATGAGAAACTCTGGATCAATGAAAAGCTGCCCGTGGCCAATTCCACAGACTATGGCAATTCCCTCTTCAATGTGCATGTTCTGAAGAAGAAGAACCAATCGCTGGCCACCGAAATTGATAACCACGAGCCACGCATCAATGCCATCTGCAACAATGGACGCAAGCTGATCGATGAAGGTCACGAGGATGCAAAGAAATTCGAGGCATTGATCAGCGACCTAACAGCCAAATGGCAGGAGCTGAAGGACGCTATCGAGAATCGCAAACGTCATCTGCTCGAGTCGGAGAAGGTGCAACAGTATTTCTTCGATGCCCAGGAGGCTGAGTCATGGATGAGCGAACAGGAGCTGTACATGATGGTCGAGGATCGCGGCAAGGACGAGATCAGTGCCCAAAATCTGATGAAGAAACATGAAAATCTTGAGCAATCCGTGGAGGACTATGCCAACACCATTCGTCAGCTGGGCGAGGTGGCACGACAATTTAGCAGCGATGATGTGTCCAGCGGCGATGCCGTTGCCGTCAAGCAATCCCAGCTGGACAAGCTGTACGCAGGTCTCAAGGATCTGGCCGGTGAGCGTCGCGCTCGCCTGAATGAGGCGCTGCAGCTGTTCATGCTGAGCCGCGAGGTGGACGATCTAGAGCAATGGATTACCGATCGCGAGGTGGTTGCCGGCTCCCAGGAACTTGGCCAGGACTATGATCATGTTACGCTGCTGTCTGAACGCTTCAATGAGTTTGCCCGCGACACCGAGGCCGTAGGTGGAGAACGTGTGGCCAAGGTCAATGGCATTGCCGATAATCTGATACAGGCGGGACATTCGGACTCGGCAACGATTGCCGAATGGAAGGATAATCTGAATGAGTCGTGGCAGGATCTGTTGGAGCTGATTGAGACACGCACCCAGATGTTGGCCGCATCGCGGGAGTTGCACAAATTCTTCCATGACTGCAAGGATGTCCTGGGACGCATACTCGAGAAGCAGCACGGCGTCTCCGATGAGCTGGGCCGTGATGCTGGCTCCGTGTCAACGTTGCAGCGCAAACACTACAACTTCCTGCAAGATCTGACAACACTGTATTCGCAAGTGCAGCAGATTCAGGAGGAATCTGCCAAGCTGCAGGATGCCTATGCCGGTGACAAGGCCAAGGAGATAACCAATCGCGAGCAGGAAGTACTCCATGCCTGGGACAATCTGCAGGCCATGTGCGATGCACGCAAACAAAAGCTGGCCGACACTGGCGATCTGTTCCGGTTCTTTAATATGGTGCGCATACTCACCATCTGGATGGAGGATCTGGTGCGCCAGATGAACACCTCGGAGAAGCCGCGCGACGTATCCGGCGTCGAGCTGCTCATGAATAACCATCAGAGTCTAAAGGCCGAGATCGATACGCGCGAGGATAATTTCAGTGCGTGCATATCTCTGGGCAAGGAGCTGTTGACGCGCAATCATTATGCCTCCGCTGACATCAAGGATCGCCTGAAGCAGCTGAACAACAGTCGCAATGCCCTGCTCCTACGCTGGGAGGAACGTTGGGAGAATCTGCAATTGAGTATGTTGCGAATAGAAACGAATCTCTTAACTTATACCAATTTAATTAACAATCCACATCCAAAATTCTTATTTTGCAGTTCTGGAAGTTTACCAGTTTGCCCGAGATGCTGCCGTTGCCGAGGCTTGGCTAATTGCCCAAGAGCCATATCTGCTCTCCTCCGAGCTGGGACACACCATCGATGAGGTTGAGAATCTGATTAAAAAGCACGAGGCATTTGAGAAGTCCGCCGCCGCCCAGGAGGAGCGCTTCAGCGCACTTGAGCGTTTAACAACAGTAAGCCATGAAATTTGAATTGTCAAATTGCTTGTAGTCATTTGATTGTTATGTGATTCTCACTTAATTCTCATTCGACTGTCGTTCGACACACACTCTATTATTCTATTCTAAACATAAAATTTTTGTCGTGCAGTTTGAGCTTAAAGAAATGAAGCGGCGCCAAGAGAAAGCGGAGGAGGCTGAACGCCAGCGCATCAAGGAGGAACAGGAGGCTAAGGCTGCATCCGAGGCAGCGGAGTTGGCCAAGCGTGAGGCCGAGCGTCGCGATGATGTCGATGTGGGCATTGGAGCCCATGATGAAGCAGGTAGGATTAGATGGGAATGGAAGCACAAATAAACTCTTACCTCTTACCTCACCTGTCTATCTGTCTATCTATCATTATTATATTAACAATCTATGATCTATTGTCGTTTGTATGTACATAACCCCGATTAAAATCTGAACATTACATCTCATTCATTCATGCTTACTATATATATATATATATATATATATATATATATATATATATATATATCTATCTATATATATTTATATACATATATATATATATACAACGACGGATTAACAACCCTCATCAACTAACCTAAACTAAACGCAGCAGCTGCAGACACAGCCGTCGACTCCGAGCGCGTTATCGAGACCCAAACAGGTATAGCTTGCTTGTTGCTTGTCCACATCCAGGTCAAGGAGCGCTCTAACTAACTATCACTATCTCTATCTCTATCTAACTATATGTAATCATATGCATCTTGCTCATATCGAACTATATATATCTATATCTATATCTGTCTGTTATGTTGTCAACTGAAACTAATCGAAGTCTCTTATGTAGAGCGTGGCGCCACACCAGCTGCTGGAGATGGTCAGGAGGGATATGTGACACGAAAGCATGAATGGGAGTCGGCCACCAAGAAGGCCTCCAATAGATCCTGGGATAAGGTAAACAACAGCAAGTCAAGATATTTGGAGTTGGAAGAGGATGCCTCCCAAGTGGAACAGAGATTGAGAATGAATAACTTTATTATATTTATAAATCTAATATGTTTTCTGTATTGACAGGTTTACATGGCTGCACGAAGCGGACGCGTTTCGTTCTTCAAAGATCAGAAGGGTTGCAAGAGTAATCCCGAATTGACCTTCCGCGGCGAGCCCAGCTACGATCTGCAGGGCGCTGCCATCGAAATAGCCAGTGATTATACCAAGAAGAAGCACGTGCTGCGAGTCAAGTGAGTTTGAAATACGAAATGAAATTCAAGAATCTCAATTAACAATTCTCTCTCTCTCTCTTCAAGGCTCGCTAGTGGCGCTGAGTTCTTGCTGCAGGCCCACGATGATACCGAGATGTCACAGTGGGTGTCCGCTTTGAAGGCCCAGAGCGAATCGGCAGCTGTGGCGGCTAGCAGATCCCAAACTTTGCCAGCTACTTCACAAAAGGACGAACCAAAGCGCAGATCGTTTTTTACTTTAAAGAAAAAGTAAATGCAATTATATAAGAGCAGCTAATTAAAACAATACAAAAAAAAAAAAAAAACAACAAAAATACATATATTTTTTTCATATATTTAATGCAAAAACTTATTTCATAAAAAAAACAAAACAAAAACAAAAAAGAAATCTTGCAAGAGAGAAAGAGCAAAACGTAAACGTAAAATATTATTATGCTTATCAAATTTGCACGATAAATACTGCTATTATTGATTAAACGTATGTATCTTATTTATTTAAACAAATACAAAGTAATATAAATATAAAAAACAAAACAAAAAAACACAAAAAACAAAAACAACAAATTGAGAACAACTCGTGTATGCATTTCAATGTATTCGATAAATAAACGAATTATTCCTCTACAGTACACACACAAATTGTTGCCATTGAATATATATAGTACATATAACCCACCCATAAAACTCGGTCAGCACAAAGGCGGGCTTTACTGTACCAGACAGTAATTGAGGGTTGATTTATGCTTGAAATTGGGTTGAGCTGCGATGAGGTCATAATAACAGCAAGAAAACAACAACAACAAAAATAGCAAATTTTCGTTAAGCCGACTGGCTGAGCGTAGTCTCGGAAAGGTCATCCAGCTGCAGCTACTGACAAGTTGTATATATGCATTTATTTTTAGTATATTTGACCTGGTTTTTGAAAAGCTGTTCGCTGCCCGCAATTGCAGTTTTCAAAAAGAGCAAAAAAAGTGGGCAATCAGCCAGTGCTGCCAGATGCTGTCGCTCGATAAGTTGGGCGAAAAATTGCAACATGATTAATCGATAATTGTTTTTGTTTCTTCTTTTGCAAGCAGGTTGGCAGCCTCGCGTATCCAGCAGAACAACGGCGACTATTAATTGATTAAATATATTTCACTTAACTTAAGAAATGCATAACAAACTAACTTGAATTCCTGTTGGCCTAAATCAATAATGTAAAGCATATTAGTGAGATAAGTGCATTCAATCAGCTCAAGAAGTATATTGTTTTTTTTTGTTTTTTTTTTTTTGTTTTTACGCACACACACACAGGGGCAACGAAAATGAAAACTACGATTCATTCTAAGCCACTATTTGTGCGTGTGTCTCCTGTCTGCCCGTGTGCATGAGAGGGGTGTTCGTGTGTGGGTGTGTTGGTTAGTTGGTCTGACGACATTGACTGAGCGAGCGCCTGCAACTGGGCCGACCGCCGACCGTCGCCCGCTGCCCGCCGCCCGCTGCCCGCTGCCTCTCGTTCCAGCAGCTAGTAACCGTTACTCTGCTTCTTCTAATCGAGTGTCTTGCCACAACAGAAAGAACTAGAGAAAAATAATAAGAAAAAGATTAAAAGAAAAAAAAAACAAAGAAACAGAGTATTAAAAAAACAAAAGTCTTGGAAGAAAAGAAAAGAAAAGAAAAAACAATTGTGCCATGTTATTGTTGGAAGCGGCAGCGCTTGCTGGATTCCAGTGCTGTGAACACTTAAACTAAGGACACACATTCCCTCCCACTCTAGTGCACAGGGGGCGCGCGCGCGATCTCTTTCTCTCTCTCTCTCGCCCTCCCATCCAAACATGTTCAATCGGCTGGGCAACGCTGGAACAGCTTCTGCTGCCGCTGCTGCTGGCGTCGCTGCCTCAGAAGCCCCGGCACATGTTTCCAGTTCCAGTTCCAGTGGCCATGCCAGTGTTGCCACACCCATCAGTGATCTCTATTTGCGCCCACTGCCCTATCTGGACGCGAAATGGCTGCGCGCCGATCTCATTGCCTGCCTGCGCAACGGTGCCGAGGGCGCCATACTCTGGAATCATCTAATACAGGATTGCGAGCTGGTATCCTCGCCAACGGCCCCGCTGCTCAATGCACGCGGCCAGCTGTCCTACTTGGGCGACGATGGCAAACACTATTGTGGCGCCCAGGCGCTGCAGTGCGCCTGCTGCCAGCCCGAATACTGTGGCCCGCTCTCTGCCTGCAACTGCGACGGCTGCCGGCCGCTCGACTCGGACATGGCCATCAAGAAGCTCACCTCGGCAGCGGCACAGCAGGCAACAGCCGGACAGCTGCATGCCACGGAGCTAACGCTCAGCAGCTGGATGTGGAGCCAGCCACCCAATCAGCTGGCCAAACACGATTGCCAGCGCACCATGATCGCTGAGCTCCATGAGCTGGCGCTGCGTGCCGCCGGCAATTGCCTCTCGGCGCAGCAACTGCGCCAACAGCTCTTCATCTACGAAAGATATTTTGTGGCTCTCAAGCGAAACCAACAGCAGCAGCAGCAGCAATCAACGCATCCTACGCCGCCCACGCAACAACAGTCGGAGGAGTGCACTGGGCCCGTTCCATCGGAGCAGGAGCAGCCACGTCGCACACAGCAGCTGGAGCCGGAGCATGCGGCGCTCGGCCTGGCACGCGTCGGCACACGAGCTGCTCTCAATTTTAGCTTCGCCTTCTTACGTCGCGCCTGGCGCTCTGGCGAGGATATGGAAATGTGCAGCGAGCTGCTAAGCGAGGCACTGGAATCCTTGCAGGAGCTGCCCGAGGCAACGCTCTTCGATGCGGCCGCCCAGGTGTCGCCGCTCTGGCTGGAGGTCATGGAGCGTTCAATTAAGTTTTTGCGTCTCGTCGCCCTAGGAGATCCCATGGGTGGGCGCTGCTTGGCGCCGCTGGCCGACAGGCATACGGCTCTATGTCTGCTGCTCGAGCTGGGCGTGCAGAAGGGTACGCTGGCTGCCACGCTGGAGTGTGTGGTGCTGTTGCTGCTGCTCTGGGAGAAGGACAACGACAATGGCCATGGACATGGACATGGACATGGCCATGTGAATGGCGATAATCGTGATATGCCACGCAAATCGGGTGCTCCTTTGCTGCGCATCCTGCAACGCTATCAGCGCCTGGGCGCGGAGCCACTCAATCCCAGCCACAGTCACAATGGCTGCTCCAATCCGAATGTGGAGCTGCCGACGCCACTGGCCAGTGCCACCGAAACATTTCTGCGCTTTCTCATGCTGCCCAAGAGCTCGGCGGCCATTGTGGATTTGCGACGTGCCGCTGTGGTCATCATCTCACACTTGGATCGGCTGGTGCAGCCGCATATGCCGCAGCTGACCCATCTCATGCCCAGCTGCATGTTGAGGACAACAGCCACAGCCACAGCCACGGCCACGCCCACGAACATGTGGGAGCAACAGCGCGTGTATGCATTGGGCTGGCCAGCGCTCAACAAGGAGCAGCAGGGCTTCAATGTGGAACCCGCCTTGAGCTGGACAAATGCAGCCACACAGCAGCCGGCGCCACCGCCGCCGGCGCTGCTCAACTGCAAGTTTCAGCTGGAGCAGGTGGCCTGCAGCGAGGATGTGGTGCTGCTGCTTAGCAAGGAGGGCAAACTCTACAATTGGCATATTGCCAAGCCGGAGGCGGAGCCGCAGCAGCTCGACTTTACGGAAATAGCCAACGAGACGTTCATCTCCATAGCCGCCCACTGCGAGGGTCGCCACTTTCTGGCTGTGGACAGCAATTGTAAGTGGAGTGAACCAAGTCTCAAACAGCCTGACTAATCCTTCCTCCCTCTCTCACAGACAATGCATATTCCTGGGGCGTCGGTGATAGCCGGCGTTTGGGTCACGGCGACTGTCATGCCCGCGAGCTGCCCACCAAGATCGAGAGCCTGGTGCGCCTGGTCAAGGCTGTCTACTGCGGCTGCTCGTACAGCGCGGCCATCACTTTGGGCGGCAATCTCTACACCTGGGGCCGTGGCACCTATGGCCGCCTGGGCCATGGCAATTCCGACGATCAGTGCCTGCCCGCCATGGTGATGGCTCTCAAAGATCATCAGGTGGTGGATGTGGCACTGGGCAGTGGTGATGCCCATACGCTATGCTTGACCAACGAGGGTCTGGTCTATGCCTGGGGCGATGGCGACTATGGCAAGCTGGGCAATGGCAGCTGCAATAGCAGCCTCCAGCCGCTGCTTATCGACTGTCTGCCGCGGGTGCAGCGCGTCTTTGCGGGCGCCCAATTCTCGCTGGCGCTCAGCTGCGAGGGTCAGCTTTACAGCTGGGGCAAGGCCTCGTGTCTGGGCCATCAGCTGGTCGAGCGCAATGTGCAGGGCTGCAGTGTGCCCAGATTGATAAGCAGCCTGCAGGTGAGACTGACTTGGACTTGGACTTGGCTCATCTTCATCTATTGATTTTCGTTTCGTTTGCAGCACAAACGCATTGTGGACGTGGCCGTGGGCGTGGCCCATTGCCTGGCACTGAGCAGCAGCGGCGAAATCTTTGGCTGGGGTCGCAACGACAATCAACAGATTTGTCCCGCCTCCGTGTGCAGCGAACCCTTGTTGAGGCAACCCATTTTGGTGACGCTGCCCACATTGCCGGCCAGCGGCATTGCCTGCACCGCCACCCAGAGCCTGATCTGGACGCAGAGCACACGCCAGGGCGTGCCGTTGCGTGCCCCGTTTGTCATCGATCTGGGCGAACCGACATTCCGGCTGCTCGACCAGCTGCTGGGCATGTGCAGTGCCAGCACGGCGCAGGATAATCGTCAGACGCCGAACCAGGAGTCGGAGTGCATCGCTGTCGCCTGCCTCAATCTGGTGCGTCTCCAGCTGCTGGCGCTCATCGCCAACGGCGTGGAGCCGCGCAGCGTGGGCCTCGCCAGCGGCGGGCGACTGCTCAACAGCCTGAAGACACGCATTCTCAGTCTCGCTGGCGGCAGCCAGGTTTTGCGCACCATCCAGATAGCCGCCCAGCAGGCGCTCCAGGTACTTGACTGTGATCCGTGCAAGAAAACATAATAAATTCAGCTTTGCCCCATTGCAGGATGGCTGGAGTGTGCTTCTGCCAACGGCAGCGGAGCGTGCACAGACGCTAACAGCGCTGCTGCCGTCGGAGCCGGGGCAGGCCTGTTCGCCCGGACATCGTTTCATGACAGATCTGCTGGTCAGCTCACTGATGGCTGAGGGTGGCCTGGAGACGGCCTTGCAGCATGCCATACGACTGGAGAGCAGCTCCTGCTCCACAGATTGCACTGATGGCGCACACTTGCCGCTGCTGCAGTTGATCACTCGGCTGCTGGGCAACAATGCGGCGCTTACCCAAAGTCGTCTGTCCTTGACGCTGCTGGTCAAACAGCAGCAGCAGCAGCAACAACAGCCTGCAGAGGAGGATCACCATCACCATCATCACCATCACCAACACCATCACCATCATCACCATCAGCAACAGCAGCAGCAGCAGCAGCAGCACCAGCAGCAGCAACAGCAACAGTTGCTGTTGCAGCAACAACAACAGCCTGGCACCAGTCCCAGTCTCTGTTTGCTGCATCGCTTTCAGCGGCTGCTCTTGGCGCACATTCATCAGGCGGGCGCCGAGGAGGATACCACAGGTGCCGAGGCGCTGCTCTCTCAATATCTGCACAGCCTGATTCCCGCCTGCGTCAGCACACTGCAGCAGGCACAGGAATTGGCTTTGCAGTGTCGCGAGTCCGGCGAATTGGTGACGCTGGGCGCCCAGCTGCTGGGCGCCGCACTGAATCGTGTGCTGCAGTCGGACATCTCGGATGCGCTGCTGCACGAGCTGCTGGTGGGTCTGGTGCTGCTAAAGCGTGATCGTCCCCAGTGCTTGGCCAGCTTGCGTTGGGCACGCCTCTGCTTGCCGCTGCTGCGCGTGCTCGATCGCCTGAATCGCGCCCTGGGCGAGGGCGAACTGCGCGACGGCGACGACATGGGCTGGCCGGGCATCATTTGTCGCGGTGGCCCCAAAGGCGCAGCACCACCACCAGCCGCCGATCCCGAAACCCATTACGTGCGACGCTCCGACATGGATAATCTGCTGCTCGATGGCAGCCGCTGCATCATTGTGGCCGGCTACGTTTGCGATCTCAATGGCTACAAGTGAGTGGGGCTTTACTCATAATACCCTGAACCCATTGAAAATGGGAAATCAGAGTAGAATGTTTTTGTGAAAATGTATGTAACAGACGTGGCAGACCCCATAAAGTATATACATTCTTGCTCAGGGAGACGAGCTGAGTCGATTTCCCTATCCGTCTGTCTGTATGTCTGTTTGTCCGTCCGTCCGTCCGTCTGTCTGTGTGAACGCAGCGATCTCGTAAACCACAAAAGCTAGAGATCTGAAATTTGAAATGTATACTCGTGTACACCCTACGCAGTACGAGTTTATCATTTTCTTTCGATAACTCAACCCATTTCCAAATTATCGATGAAAATCGATTATTTTGCTGAGTTTTTCAAGCGTAACTTGAATGCCGTTAATGCTATAGATTTCAGACTTACTGTGTATATTTGTGTAAGGAATACAAACATTTTGCAATTTTTGGATTTTAGATACCACGCCCCCTTACGCCCAAATTGGAAAAAATAATTCAAATACTAGAGACTTGTGCTTTGGCAAATACATACATATGAAAGTCATTGACACGCTGTAAAAGTTAGATTACGAAAGTGTATCTAGAAAAAAACTTATTCAACAAATAAGTTTCCATAATATTGCCCATGCTGCAGCCCAAGCGCAGTAGCAGAGCAAGTGCGTGTGCGTGCGTATACATGTGTATGTGTGAGTGTATGTGTTGTTTGTATATATGTATACATAAAAGAAGCGTAAAGTGATTTGAATATCGCATCTTCGCAGGGTTCAGGGTATCTCTTAGTCGAGCAGTCTCGACTAGAGCACTCTTACTTGTATTTAGTTATATCTAGCGTGGATTTACATGGCCTACTTTCCTTTATAGCTGTGAATCGGATAATATGCGAGCTTTGCTGGATCTGGGTCTGGGCAAGGATCTGAGCGCCGAGTTGAGCACGCCAGCGCATCGCAGCGCCATGGAGCAGCTGCTGCAGCATCACAAACTGGGCAAATATCTAGCCAATCAGAGCGCCAGCGAGGAGAAGGTAAAACCAACTACCAACTGAAACTCGATCTCAATCCTAATCACATTCCAAAACTATGCCTTTTGCAGACTGCCACGCCAGGTGCCACACGCCTGACCCACTTCAGCTCGGAGTGTGCACTGGCGCAGCTCCTGGGTCTGGTGGCCAATCTCATGTGCAGCGGCCCGAGCTTGCAGCCAGCCGAGCTGCAGTGTCGCCAACTGGACAAATCCTCGCTGCTTAGCGGTGGCTTGCTTATGCTGCAGCCCAGCAATCCATTTGACGAGGAGAAGGGCGAGGCGCGCAGCAGCCATAGCACAGCGGGCAATACGCCGACAGAGGCACCGCTACCACCGCCGCCCAAGGCGCAGCTGCAGAATCGTGTGGACAGCTTCATTGCGGGCCTGGCGGAGGCGCGCCTCAGTGAGCCGCTGGTGGCCAATTGGCTGGCGCTGACCGAACGCTATTGCAAGGCGCACAATTTGATGTGGCATCAGGAGTTCGCCAACGAGCATCCGGTGCAGGAGCTGGAGCGCCTGCTAAGCGCAGTACTCTTACGCCATCAATGCCTGGGTGGCCTGGTGCTCAATGCTCTGGAAGCCATGCCTCTGGGCGAGCACCAGCAACAGTCGCTGCCCAAGCAGCTGTGCGAGATTATACGCTTGGTGCATCAGGCCAAGTGGTCGGTGGTGCGTACACGACAGCAGCTCAATCGCAGCTACAAGGAGGTCTGTGCGCCCGTGCTCGAACGTCTGCGCTTTCTGCTGTACGAGGTGCGTCCCGCAATCAGTCCACAGCAGCGCGGGTTGCGTCGTCTGCCCATTTTGCAGCGTTTGCCACGATTTCGGCTGCTGGTGCGACGCCTGCTGCAGGAGTTACGCGCCGCCAAGCAGCAGCCGGCGGCCAAGCCCGAGGATCTGCTCAATGCCAGCATTCAACAACAGCAACAACAACAGCAGCAGCAGCAGCAGCAACAAACAGTTGCAACAGAGCTGCTGATTTATGAGCAACACGACCAGCAGCAGCAGGAGGAGGAGGAGGAGGAGAAGAAAAAGCCCAAGCAGCAGAAGCAACTGGATGAGGAGGAATCGCTGCTGCGTCGCTTGAACGAGCGGCAGCTGCACACGGACATCGAACTGGATGCAACGCTCATGCAGGACATTGTGGACTTTGCGCTCCAGGACAGCTGCGATGTGGAGACGGTGCGTCGTGCCATGTACTGTCAAATGCAACGCTTTCAGCTGCGCCTGGCCGGGCTGCAGCTGGTGCAGCAGCTGCTCGAGCACGAGCACGGCCTGCTCGATGCCGGCCAGTATAGCCTGCTCAATGGCTATTTGGGGCTGCATCTGAAGGCGGCGGCCAGTGGAGCCTCGCCACAGCATGTGCTCGGCCAGCTGAACATGGTGAGCGCCTATCAGAAGGCTCGCCTGCTGCTCGCCCAGTCTCGTGTCCTCGACTGGGCTGTGCGTGAGCTGCGGCGCCTGGTCAATCAGGAGCAGCAGGGCGCTGCTCGTGGTAAGGATAGCTGCAACCTGAGCACCTATGTGCTGCTCAAGCGTTTGCCGCGTGCGCGCTTCCTGATCAGTGTCTTTGGCCTGCTGGCCAAGGAGCTGGGCGCCAATGAGCTCGGCCTGCTCATCAACTCTGGCCTGCTGGGCACTGTCCTGGGTCTGTTGGCTCAAACGGGCGGCGAGGGCAACACCAAATCGAATAACTGCGAGCTGAGCGTTTTGTACGAGGACAGCGTGCTGAAGCAGAAGTCCAGCAAGGCGCAGCTGAGCGGACCAGATCTGGCCAAGCTCATGAAGATTGGCACACGCATTGTGCGTGGCTCGGATTGGAAATGGGGCGATCAGGATGGCAATCCGCCGGGTGAGGGGCGCATCATTAGCGAGGTGGGCGAGGATGGGTGAGTAGTGATACACAATTGCTCCATGCAAAACAGTTGCTAATGATTCCACTTAATAGCTGGGTGCGCGTCGAATGGTATACAGGCGCCACCAACTCCTATCGCATGGGCAAGGAGGGTCAATATGATCTGCAATTGGCGGACAGTGCCTTGAATGTCGCCTCACCTATGGAACCGGAGCGTGAGGAGCTGGGCACATTGGAGCCACCGCCCAGCAGTGAATCACATCCCACGAAGCTGTTGCGCCACTGTGCCGCCAAGCTCTTGCAAATCCTGGCCGTGGGCAGTGGCCTGCATGGCGCCCATCTGGATAAATATGCGCTGCGTGGCATCACCAGCATGTTTCGTGCCATGCTCGATCCGAAGCCAGCCTTGGCCAATGTGGTGCACTGCCTCAACTGGCTGAATCTGGGCTTTATACGCGCCATAGCAGGTGAGCCGCAGCCATAGCACCTTAGCAATGATGCCATTATGGATATATATCATTTTTTTGGGTTTCTTCCAGGTGATTGTCCACGCTTGTGCCTGGAGCTGAGCGCTCCGAATTGGCTGTCGCATTACTTTGCGCTGCTGGAGCAGCCAGCGGGCACGGAACGTGGTGTCTATCGCCAGCTGCATTGCTTGCGCCTGCTGCAGTGCATTTTGAGCTCGTGGAGCGTGGAGCAGGAGCCGCGCATGGCCGGGCTGGTGCGTCAGCTGTTTGCCACACTCGGACGCATCGCCTTGCATTGCCCGGGCGATGCGACACTGCAGCCGATGCAGGAAGGTGGCAAGGCGCGTGTCCTGCTGACTGCCTCGCACTCGGGCAGCGTGGCCGAGGAGCTGGTCGCCTTGCTGCGTCGCCTGCACACGCTGCCGCATTGGAATGCGGTCATCAACTCGTTCCTGGCACAGAAACTTTGCGTAGCCGCCGAATTGCTGCAGGGCGAATCGCAATTGCTGCAGACGCCACTGGACACGGAGCACAGTCTGGTGCTGGGCGTGCTGAGCGCCATGGGTGGCTATGATTTGCGTCCGCGTGTCGGCCTACATTGCTTCCACGAGGGCAGTCACATGATCATCGCTAGCTTCACCCACAAGGGACGCTGCCTGCTGGCCTTTAGCGCACCGCCCGCTGTTGCCAATCTGGCGCAGGGCTTGGTGAAGGTGCCACTGGCGACGGTGCTGCCACAGCTGGATCACAGTGTGTTTAGCCTAACGCGTTTGCCCATGAACGAAATGCTGCTCAATGCTTGGACGGTGCTGCTCTATGGCGCTGCCAGTTCCAGCTCCAGCGCCGGCAACTGGGACCTGCTTAATGCGGGTGAGGGAAAGCTGGATGTGCGCTTACTGCGCAGCCAGCAGCTACAGCTGGCGGTGCTGCACACCAACGGAGTACTCTATCGCCATCAGGCAGCATTGCGCAAAATACTCAAACAGCGAGCGCCGGCCAGCGGCTACAGCAGCAACGAGTGCAACGAGGAGGCGGAGGCAGAGATGGAGGTGGAGTTGGAGGCGCTTAATGAAGCGGAACAGCAGCTGCAGTCAGAGCAAACGGAGGTCAGCAACAACAACAACAATGGCAACAACAATGGCAACATTAATACAGCTAACAGGTAAAGATTGATTGCATTTCTGGACAGGATCAAGGTCTACTCTAACTATCTCTTTCTCTGTCTTGCCAGCCATCAACAGTCGGAGCAGCTGCTCATTCAGTGCCTGCTGCTGCGCGCCACACAACCGTCGCCAGTGAAGGCGTGCTATGGCTATACAGATCTGGCCACGGCGGCGCTCAACTGCGTCCAGACGCTGGCCAGCCAGGCGCATCAGCAGCTTAACGTGGAGAATGAGCTGCAGCCGGTGGCTTTAGCCAGTCCAGCACAGCCGACAATGGTGCATGGCATAGCCGTTTATAATGTGGCCAAGGAGCAGCCAATGGCCGTGCAAACAGAGCAACTGAATCAGGCAACGCCGCCAGCTAGCGATGCACAGCTCATTGAGCAGATTATGGAAATGGGCTTTACGCGACGCAATGTGGAGCTGGCATTGAAGCAGCTATCGCTGCAGGCCGAGGCTGTGCCGACGCCAGAGCAAATCGTGCAATGGATACTGGAGCATCCGGATGTCTGTGCGAATACCATTGATGTGGAGGCAGTGGAGCCAACAGTCAATGGCAGCAGCAGTCGCAGCAGCAGCAGCAACACCACCACCACCACCACCACAAGCACCACCACCAGCAGCAGCTCCTCATCCTCAGACACAGTCGAGGATCAGCAATTGATGCAGAAATTTGACACACGCAAAGATTTTCCCACAGCCGATCATTACGCCCTGTATGTGCGTGGATTGGTGCGTCCTGGCATGCTGGTGCGCTGTTGTCGCGACTTCGAGGAGATCAAGCAAGGCGACATGGGCACTGTACTCATTGTGGACACGGAAGGACTACACGATCTGAATGTGCAGGTGGATTGGCGCAATCATGGCAGCACTTATTGGGTGTGCTTCGTGCACATCGAACTGGTGGAGTCGGGACAGGCTGGAGCACATTTGTTGCCACTGCCACGGCCGCCGCCGCCAATAGCTGTGGGCGCCCGGGTAAGGCAACTGATGCGGCTGGGCGGCTCACGAGGTCAGCTGGAGTATGGATTGGTGACGGCCATGCGTGGCAAGCAGCTGACAGTGGAGTTTCCCGATCAGCCCAATTGGCAGGGTCACATCAATGATGTGGAGCCGAGTCCAGCAGCGATAGCAACAGCAACAGCTGCAGCTGCAGCTACGGTAGCGACACCTCAAACGGACCTGATTGAGGACTGGTCACGTTGCATACGCTCGCTGAGCGTCAGCTCCAATGAGACGGCAGCCAAGCATCTGCTCGATGGCAGCGGCCTGGCCTGGCAGAGCTGCTCGAGCGGACCCTGCCGGCACTGGATACGTCTGGAGTTGCACGATCGTGTCCTGGTGCATAGCCTGGCGCTGCGTGTCAGTCCGGAGGATCATTCGCATATGCCATCACTGTTGGAGGTGCGTGTGGGCGAGTGCATTGATAGCCTCAAGGAATACACCTGGATACCGGTGGGAGCGGGCGCCAGTCGAGTCCTGCTCATGCAGCAGGCGGTGCAGTATTATCCCTGGATCGAAATCGTGATCAAGCAGTGCCAGAACAATGGCATCCAGTGCAAGGTGCATGGCCTGGAGTTCGTCGGACGTCGCCAGCAGCCGGACATTCAGCATATGCTGGCCAATGCCCAGTTCTTGGCTTGTGAGTATGGCGGCACGAGTGGAGCCGCAGCGGGCGGTGCAGGAGCAGCAACAGCAGCCATAGCAGCAGCTGCAGCGGCAGCCGCAGCAGCAGCAACAGCAGTTGGCAGTGGAGCAACAGCAACAGCAGCAGCAGCAGCTCCTTCGACCAGTGCGCCAACGAGTGAGAGTCTAACGGGGCATGCCGAACAGGAGCTACCCTGCACGGTCATGGTGTGGGGCCTCAACGACAAGGAGCAGCTGGGCGGCCTCAAAGGCTCCAAGGTGAAGGTGCCCACCTTCTCGCAGACAATAAGCCGCCTGCGTCCCATACACATAGCCGGCGGATCGAAATCCCTCTTTGTGGTTAGTCAGGATGGCAAGGTGTATGCCTGCGGCGAGGGCACCAATGGACGACTGGGCCTCGGTGTCACACACAATGTGCCGCTGCCGCATCAGCTGCCGGTGCTGCATCAGTATGTGGTAAAGAAGGTAGCGGTGCACTCGGGCGGCAAACATGCGCTCGCCCTAACGCTGGACGGCAAGGTGTTTAGCTGGGGCGAGGGCGAGGATGGCAAGCTGGGGCATGGCAATCGCAGTACGCTGGACAAGCCGCGTCTGCTGGAATCGCTGCGTGCCAAGAAGATACGCGACATCGCATGCGGCTCATCCCATTCGGCGGCCATTAGCAGCCAGGGTGAGCTCTATACCTGGGGCCTGGGCGAATACGGACGCCTGGGCCATGGTGACAATGCCACACAGCTGAAGCCCAAGCTAGTGGCTGCTTTGAGTGGACGTCGTGTCATCCAAGTGGCCTGCGGCAGCCGGGATGCCCAGACGCTGGCCCTGACCGAGGATGGTGCCGTCTTCAGCTGGGGCGATGGCGACTTTGGCAAGCTGGGACGCGGCGGCAGTGAGGGCTCATCGACGCCGCACGAGATCGAACGCCTGTCGGGCATCGGTGTCATCCAGATCGAGTGTGGCGCCCAGTTCAGCTTGGCACTGACGCGTGCCGGCGAGGTCTGGACCTGGGGCAAGGGTGACTACTATCGCCTTGGCCATGGCGGTGATCAGCATGTCCGCAAGCCTCAGCCAATTGCCGGACTGCGTGGACATCGTGTCATACATGTGGCTGTCGGTGCGCTGCACTGCCTGGCCGTCACGGACGCCGGACAGGTCTATGCTTGGGGCGACAACGATCATGGCCAGCAGGGCAGCGGGAATACGTTTGTGAACAAGAAGCCGGCACTGGTCATCGGCTTGGATGCGGTGATTGTGAATCGTGTGGCCTGTGGCAGCTCCCACTCCATGGCCTGGGGTCTGCCCAACGCCAGTTTGGATGAGGAGAAGCGCGGCCCGGTGCCATTTGGCAGCACTCGTGACCCACTCGGTGGCAGCAGCCTGGGCATCTACGAGGCGGAGACACAGCAGCATACGCACACCACACCCGACGTGGCCGGCAAGCCGGATGTGAGGCCGAGCACCTCAGCTGCGGCGGCGGCAGCAGCAGCGGCAGCAGCTGCTGCAGCTGCATCCTGCTCCTCTGCAGGCTCCGGCTCCTGCTCCGGCTCAGCTCTGGCCAGTCTGAGCGAGAGCTTGGCACTGGAAACGCCAGCGGCACGTCAGGCGGCACTGGGACATGTACTGCGTGCCATGAGCATCTTGCAGGCGAGGCAGCTCATTGTCGCCGCACTCACCAGCCACAGCAAGGTCAACTACAAGGAGTCGGCAGCCCGACATGCGGGCGCACACATCGAGCTGGAGGAGCAGCTGAATACGGCAGCCGGCACTGGCAGCGGAGCAGCAGCAGCAGCAGCAACGACAACAACAACAGCGGCAGCCGCTGCATCAGGAGCCACAACAATTGCCCAGGGTGGAGGCGAGGCGCCAGCGGATGCTAGCGATGTGGAGCAGCAGCAGCAGCACAGTCCAGAGGAGATGCCAGGACTGCCAGCCGCTGTGCTGAGCTCGGGTTTGAGCGCCTTCCAGAGCTTGACCGGCTCACTGTCCATGTCGGGCATGTCGGCAGGCTCCCATTCGCGGATGTCCGCCAGCGCGATGTCCGTGATGGCGGCCACAATGACACAGCAGGAGGAGATGTTGGCCCAGTTCAGTCACAACCATGGACTGGATGATTTTGGTGCACTGCTGCAGGAGTCGGAGGCGAAGAGTCTGGTCGAGCTGCTCAAGCTGGCGGTATGTGGACGCTGTGGCCCACCCAGCACAGCCCAGACCATAGCCGAGACCCTGATCTCGCTGAGCAGCAATGCGGGCATTGCAGCCATGCTGCTCGAGACCTGCATCACGGAGCTGGAGGATCTATGCACATCACGCCACTGCCTAGGCAAGCTGCCCAAACCGGTGATGCAGGAGAGCAGCCATCCCTATGTGGACAACATGAATGTGAGTGGCACGGTGCGTATACCGGGCGCCGAGATGCTGCGCCTCGAGTTCGATAGCCAGTGCAGCACAGAGAAACGCAACGATCCGCTGGTGATCATGGATGCAGCTGGTCGCATGTTGGCCATGCGCTCGGGCCGTGAGTTTTCGCATTGGGCGCCCGAGATTCGGGTGCCAGGCGATGAGCTACGCTGGAAATTCTGCTCGGACAGCTCGGTGAATGGTTGGGGCTGGCGCTTCTGGGTGCACGCGATCATGCCGGCTGCAACGCTGGGCGAGAGCGGCTCGGATCGTGCCGTATTGTCGCAGCCATCGATGGCCTTGGTGATGGCGCTGCTCGATGCACGACTCGCGCCACGGCAGCCCCAGGTGCTGCTACGCCTGGCCGCGGCGCTGGCAGCCTGCGCCCAACTGGGCGCCCTAAGCACGGCCCAGCGCATCTGGGCGTTGAAGAAGCTGCACGCGGTGCTGCTGCTGGAGCAGGCGCCCAAGCCACAAGAACCCGCCCTGGCTGCCATCCTGTTGCCCCTGATACCGGAGCTACTGCGTCAGTATGAGTACGAGGAGCCGCAGGTGCGCGGAGGCATCCATCTGATGCATTCGGATTACTTCAAGACGCTGGCGGCGCTTGCGTGCGACATGCAGCTAGACGCCGCGCTGCCCACCACTGGCATCGCTGGCAGCAGCACAAGTGGCACATGCGCCGGAGCTGGAGCTGTCGGCGGCGGTGGCGGTGGCGGCGTCGGCGGCGGCAGCAGCAGCAGCCTCAACTCGAATGCTTCAGGGGATCTGCACAAGTGGGCGTGGTTCAAGCGATACTGCATTGCGGTGCGTGTAGCCCAATCCCTGATTAGACGCACGGAGCTGCCGCGTCAATTCTGCCTGGAGGTGCGCAAGAAGTTTGCCGAGATGCTGCCGGCACCAGCGGCGCCAGCTGGCACAGCTGGCAGCTGCCAGTCACCGGGCGCCTCACTGATCAACTCAGCCACATCGTTGTCCTCCAGCACGGTGAGCAATGCATCCGCCACGGACCAACAGCAGCAGCAGCAGGCGCAGCAAATGCAGGCGCAGGAGTTGCTGCTGCTGGAGCAACTGCAGCCGTTGCAGCTGCTGCTGCACGAGGATCACACACTATTCCAGGCACCACACGATGCCCAGCTGCTGCAGTGGCTCAATCGTCGGCCAGATGATTGGGCCTTGAGCTGGGGCGGCGCCAGCACCATTTACGGCTGGGGACACAATCATCGCGGCCAGCTGGGCGGCCTGGAAGGTAGCAGAATCAAGACGCCCACGCCCTGTGAGGCGCTCAGCCTGCTGCGTCCGGTGCAGCTAGCTGGCGGCGAGCAATCGCTGTTTGCCGTGACGCCAGATGGCAAACTGTTCGCCACGGGCTATGGCTCCGGCGGACGTCTGGGCGTCGGTGGCAGCGACTCCTGGGCCATACCCACGCTGCTGGGCTCCCTGCAGCATGTGTTCGTCAAGAAGGTGGCCGTCAATTCGGGTGGCAAGCATTGCCTCGCCCTGACTACCGATGGCGAGGTTTATGCCTGGGGCGAGGGCGAGGATGGCAAGCTGGGACATGGCAATCGAATGAGCTACGATCGACCCAAGCTGCTGGAGCATCTCAATGGCATGAGCGTGGCGGACATTGCCTGTGGCAGTGCCCACTCGGCGGCCATAACGGCCAGTGGACACGTGCTGACCTGGGGCAAGGGTCGCTACGGTCGGCTGGGCCATGGCGATTCGGAGGATCAGCTGCGACCCAAACTGGTGGAGGCGCTGCTGGGCTATCGGGCCATTGATATTGCCTGCGGCTCGGGTGATGCCCAGACGCTGTGCATCACGGACGACGACAATGTGTGGAGCTGGGGAGATGGTGACTATGGCAAGCTGGGACGCGGCGGCAGCGATGGCTGCAAGCTGCCCTACAAGATCGAAAGTCTCGCCGGCCTGGGCGTCATCAAGGTGGAATGCGGCTCCCAGTTTTCTGTGGCGCTCACCAAATCTGGCGCCGTCTATACCTGGGGCAAGGGCGATTTCCATCGTCTTGGCCATGGCTCGGTGGATCATGTGCGTCGACCGAAGAAAGTGGCTGCCCTGCAGGGCAAGAAGATCATCTCGATTGCGACCGGCTCGCTGCACTGCGTCGCCTGCAGCGATACTGGCGAAGTGTTCACCTGGGGCGACAATGACGAGGGCCAACTAGGCGATGGCACCGTGACGGCTATACAACGGCCGCGCCTTGTCGCCGCCCTTCAGGGCAAGCACATTGTCAAGGTCACTTGTGGATCGGCCCATACGTTGGCCCTGTCCACATCGCAGCTGAGTGAGCGACTACGTCCGCTGCCCAATCCACCGCTCGAATATGATTTGGTGCGTGATCTGGCGCCGGAGGCGCTGCACGCACGTCTCATCCTGCTGCACCACTTCTCGGAGCTGCTGTGTCCCTGCCTGGCCATGCTGCCCATTGCGGGAGATCTGAGCTTGGGTGCGTTGAAGGATGTGCTCGTCTACAACATCAAGGAGGCCGCATTCCGCAAAGTCATCCAGACGACAATGGTGCGCGACAAGCAGCATGGACCCGTCATCGAACTGAATCGCATCCAGGTGAAGCGTTCGCGTAGCCGTTGCAACGGTTTGGCTGGCATTGATGGCATGAAGAGCGTCTTTGGCCAGATGGTGCAGAAGCTGCCGTTGCTCACCCAGGAGGCGCTCGCCCTGCCCCATCGCGTGTGGAAGGTCAAGTTTGTGGGCGAGAGCGTGGACGACTGTGGCGGTGGCTACAGCGAATCCATTGCTGAGATGTGTGACGAGCTGCAGAACGGCAGTGTCCCATTGCTGATTAGCACACCAAATGGCCGTGGCGAGGCGGGCGCCAATCGGGATTGTTTCTTGCTCGATCCAACCCTGACGTCCGTGCTGCAGATGAACATGTTCCGCTTCCTGGGCGTACTCATGGGCATAGCCGTGCGCACCGGCTCACCGCTGAGTCTCAAGTAAGTAATTCCAGCTGGCATTCAAATGCATTTCTAATTTAATCCAAATCTTTCGTTCCTGCAGCTTGGCGGAGCCCGTATGGCGTCAGTTAACGGGCGAGCCACTGCGGCCCACCGATCTCACCGAGGTGGATCGCGACTATGTCGCCGGCCTGCTCTGCATACGCAACATGGACGACGATGTCAAGTTGTTTAATACGTTGGAGCTGCCATTTTCGACATCATCGGCGCGCGGACACGAGGTGCCGCTGTCCACCCGCTATACGCACATCTCGCCCAGAAATCGTGCCGAATATGTGCGTCTAGCACTCGGCTTCCGGCTGCACGAGTTCGATGAGCAGGTGAAAGCGGTACGAGATGGCATGTCCAAGGTAATACCTGTGCCACTGCTCTCGCTCTTCTCGGCCGCCGAGCTGCAGGCCATGGTCTGTGGCTCGCCGGATATACCGTTGGGGCTGCTCAAGTCAGTTGCCACCTACAAGGGCTTCGACCCGAGCTCTGCGCTGGTCGGCTGGTTCTGGGAGGTCATGGAGGAGTTCACCAACCAGGTAAGCTAAATATAAATTTCAATTTCAATTCTTTTCTACAATTTGCTGTTGTTGTTTAGGAGCGTTCCCTGTTTCTGCGCTTTGTTTGGGGCAGAACGCGACTGCCGCGCACCATTGCCGACTTCCGTGGACGCGACTTTGTGCTGCAGGTGCTCGAGAAGAATCCGCCTGATCATTTTCTGCCCGAAAGCTATACCTGCTTCTTTCTGCTCAAAATGCCACGCTACTCCTGCAAGGTAAGCTCAAGCTAATGAAATCCTCTCCCGAAAAATATTGCCTAATCCCCCCCATCCACCCATTTCTCTAGGCGGTGCTGCTGGAGAAGCTGAAATATGCGATACATTTCTGCAAGAGTATCGATACCGATGAATATGCGCGCGTGGCCATGGGCGAACCCACCGAGGCAACTGGCAGCGAGGACAACAGCGATCTGGAGTCCGTTGCCAGTCACGATGGCTAAACGCACTATCGATAACAACAATTTATTGAACATTGAAATTTAAAAGGAAAATAATCTGCTGCTGCTCCTGCTGCTCATGCTTAACATACAAACATACTATAAACGCAACGCACTTCAAACGCATTAGATTAGCTGTTTAGCTGATTAATCGATTAGTCGATTAACTGCTTAGCAATTTGCACATACTGCAGCAGATAGTTAAACACACACACACACACACACTCACACAAACAAAACAGAGAGAGCAAAGAAACGAAAGCACGATGTTGGAAGAGTAAACAATACTGGAAGACTTACTTCCAGTGGTAACTGTAGATGAGCCGATGCGACACACGAAACCAAAAAGCAAAATAAGCAAACGTTAAATGTTATTTCCATATTGCATAAATGTTAGTTAAAAAAGTCCAAACACACACATACTCATATATATGATGTATGAGCACACCATGAATCTATATATATAAACATATACATAAATACATACATAAATATACATAATTATGCTTACATAGCTTACAGTTGGCAGGAACTGCCTGCCGCCTACCTGCCTGCATGCAGTTGATAAGATATTGATATGAATTACAAATATTGATTATTGATAATGATAAATGCTATAACGATAATGATAAACGATAATATGCTAATGATGATCAATTCTAGTTGTGTGTTTTCAGCAAAAATCCAAAAAAACAAAAAAAAAACAAACAAAAAATATGCAAACATCTGAAATTTAAAATTAAATTGCAAATATTTAAAAATTAAATCGTTCGATTCATCTGTGACAATGTTGGGGATGTGCAATAGGCTTGCAAAGTCAAAAGAATTTTAACAGTCGATAGCACATTTATATCGCACTCGTTGCTTAACACTGTTTAAACACCCTACTGAGGGAAATTTGAGTTTAAAATGAATTCTGATACTGTGACAACGTTGGGGATGGGCAACTTGCAGGCAAAGCCAAAAGGATCTTAACAATCGATAACTTGTTTATATTAAAGACAGCACTCGTTGCTTAACACTGTTTTAACAGGCGATTGGGGTTAATTTGAGTTTAAAGTGAATTCGCATTCAGAAATAAATTAGAAAAATTAACTAAATCAAGTTATTGTCATCAAGCTGCGAATAGTTAATTAACTATTCTAGCACCCATAAAAGAAATTTCTTATTTTTTTATTCTGCGTCAATGAATATAGTAGAAATGGATAGTTTTGTTATCTAGTCTAGACTAAAGCAATTTTTGTCGTTTAATTTAGTAAACAGTTCGTTTGTATTGAGAATTTGGATAGATATAAAAGCCGTTAACCACGGATCTAGCCCCAACAAATCTTAGTCCTCGAACTCCTCGAAGAACATCTCCGATGCAAAGTCGTCCTCGAGGCAGCGATACCTTGGCGGCGCATACGATTGTGGCTTCGACTGTGGCATGGAGGTGGTCTTCACTTGCGGCTGCGGTTGCTTTTGCCCTTGCAACTGGGACAGAGTTTGGGATTCCGTTGGCGATTGCCTCTCGAGCTCAAGCTCTTCCAGCTCGTTGGCCGCATCGGGATCGCTGCTGGTATTGCTGGGCACACAGGCGCGCGGTGCAGTGCGTCGCTGGCGACTGAGCAGATGGTTTTCGGAATCATAGTCGCTGCCCTCATCATCCAACTGATCGCTGGCATCACTAATACCAGCAGGAGCGTTCGATCCAACTGGCGGCGCCACGACGGCGGCAGCAGGAGTGCCGGACCTGCGATGCTCGTCGGTGTCGCTGTAGCCGGTGCCGCCAGTCGCCGTATCGCCCATGACGGCGACAATCACATTGCGCAGCACCCGGGAGGCAGCCTCATGCATCTGCGAGATGAGCTCCCGTGCCGGATGCGCCTCACCCACATCCTGTCCGGCAGTGTAGCTCGCTTGCGGCTGATGCTGTTGATGGTGCTGTTGATGGTGCTGCTGAGGGTGTTGCTGAGGATGCTGCTGTTGATGGTGCTGCGGCTGTGGTTGCGGCTGCTGCTGTGGATGATGCTGTGTATGTTGTGGCTTGGACGAGTCGCAAGGACATTTGCGACGTTTCGGCGCTGCGCACTTGCTCGATACTGATGATGGCGGCGGCGACGGTGGCGGCGGCGGTGGTTCTTTCTGGCAACGATCCTCGCGTGGTCGTCGCTCACGGCAAACGCTGCAATCGCGATCGTGCGGCTCCGGCACCGCCGGCTTCTTCTTCTCATCACAGCTGCAGCTTGGCGGCTCCTTGCCCTCCGCCGGCTGGCCCTTGCCACGACGCACGCGATAGAACAAATAGACAAGCGCCAAGGTGGCATATGTCGCCTTGGCAACCTGTCACAAGAGAGAGCAATAGCCAATGGGATTAGTTAACCAAAGATGCAGCTACTCACGTTCGCACGGCCGCTCATTGTGGTGCCATTGAAATACTTCTTGAAGCCATCGGCCATCGCGAATAACAGCAATTAGCTTCCGGGTTTTTAGTCCTATCTATGTTTTCCTAATTACGGATGGGGTGTCTGGGTCCGGGTCCGGGTCTGAACTGAACTGAACTGAGCCCAAAAAACGAGCTGAGCCTGGCATACAGCAGCTGCCTACTACGTTTGCTGCTCGTTTTCAAAGGCAAAGCAAGCGCAAAGGCTGTATACGACTAGCAGATACTCTGTAATACAAAAATTGATGAAACGGATTCCATTGAGAACATGCCTCTACTGGACTCCACCTTTCCCAACATACAACATGCTGAAGTAGGTCTACTACATCAGGTTTTGATACCCTGTAATCTGGCAGGCAGATGAAGGCGTGGCAGAACGATGAGCTGAGTCGATCTATTCTAGTTTTTAGTTAACATCTGCTGGCCTCGCCTCAAACACTTCTCTAAACAGCTATACAAATTTATAGCGAATTCAATTTACTATAAAATTCATTTAGAATTCGCAACTAGTTCTAGCGGCTAAGCCATGTTAGACAAGTGGAATGCATTGCTTGGATTTTATTAATACTTGAAGACAGAACACAAGAGATTTGGTTAACGCTTAATGTCCAAGCTCTGGGCAACTCGAAACACGAATTGAACATGGGAGCGGAAAAGATGTTGGCCTACATCGAATATAACTAGAGCAGTAGCTTCTGCTGGCAGCCTTTGCAGTAGTGAAAGGCCTCGCGACGCTTGGCATTGCGACGACGCATCTTGACCAGCACATAGATGAGACCCACCGATGCCCAAGTGGCCTTGGCAACCTACAATATATAGTTAGTTATAGAGGAGCAGTCCAACATGAGTCAAATTGTACTTACGTTGGCGCGTCCGCGCACAGTTTGGCTATCAAAGATCTTGTTGAACTTGAAGTAGTCCGACATCGTGCGTAGGGGAATGCGTTTGTAACTAGAAGAGGGATACCTTGACCTGGAATATATCGAAATATTTATAATATTTGTATGTGTCGAATCGAAAGTCAAGCAACTTACTCGTTAGATTTCTGTTGAATTTATACACTTAGACTGATATGAGGCTGTAGCTCTCTGGGCAGGCAGCATGTTAAGCAAGGCCTACTTCAAGCTGAAGCGAACTTCCTTTGCAGCAAAAATCCTATGTGATACAGGTATTAGCTTAGATAAGCTATCTCTACTAATTGCAGCTCGTTAGATATCGTGCGATTCTAATGAGTATATCTAACATACTATATTGAGCGATTATTATAGACCCATAAGGGTGCATTAAGCAAATGACTCTATAATTCGAATAGAGCTCAAATATATGTTATTTATGCATTTGAAGGCTTTTAATAATACGGCAATTGCTACTAAAGTTTTCATTGTGCAATTAGATTGCATTCACATCAACTGAAGCGAGAAGAGAGCGACAGAGAGAGAGAAGCGATTAGGGGGGAGTTGGATAGAGAAACAAAGCTGAGAAGTTTGGCTAACAAGACTGTATGAAGGACCTGCAGAAAGAAGCAGCAAACCAAGGAAGAAGCGCAGTAGATCCCAGTTAGAGCAAAAGGCAGCGCGAAGCGAGCTAAACAAGACGAAAGAAGCGAAGTAAGCAGTTAAGCAGCTCATTAATAATGCGAAAAATGAAGCAAGAAGCGAACAAAGGCTTTATAGAGAAAGATAAGCAAGAAGAGAAACGAAAGATCTGCAACATGGCTAAATATGAAAGTTAAGAGAGAAGCTGTAAAGCTAAAAATGAAGAGAGAGAAGCGAACAAATTAGCTTCAAATTATTTTGAGTGATTTACAAAGAGAGAATCAAACTGGCTAAAAGATAAGCTAAGAAAAAAGCGAAGCTGGCAATACAGAGACAAATAATGATGAAAATGAAGAGAGAAGCGAACAAATTAGCTTCTTCATTACTTTCGAGTGATTTACAATGAGAGAATCGAACTGTCTGAAAGATAAGCTAAAAAAGAAGCGAAACTGGCAGTACAGAAACATATAATGATGAAAATGAAGAGAGAAGCGAGCAGCAAATGACTTGTAGATGCTTTCTAGATAGCTTAGCAAATGCCTGAATCCTGATAGATGTCCAGATATTAAGCTAAAGAGAGCAGCAAAGCTAGAAGTAAAGTTATGAAAACAAAGAGAGAAGCGTGCATAAGCCTAATGAAGAGCAAGCAGCTTGGGACAAAGCGTACTTGATTCTTGAGCTAGTCTTAGCTAACTTACATTCGAAGGAAGAAGCAAATGAGGCTTGAAGCTAAACAGATCAAGCAAAAACAGAAAGAAGTGTGAAGAAAAGCGAGAAGCAAGTAGAAAAGAGCTAAGCTAAAAGTAAAGAGAGAAGTGAAACATTTTATATAAGTAAACGAAATGGATGATATCTAAGCACAAGCCTAGTAAAGAGCGAGAAAGGTTGCTTGATTTAGTCCTAACTAACCACCGATTAAAGGGAGAAGCGAATGAGGCAGTGAAGCTATAAATACAGAATGTAGCAAAGCAAATCAAGCTTAAAGTAAAGGAAGAAGAAATCATAGAGTATAGAGATCCAGTTAGAGGAAAGCATGCAGAGTAAACTTAAAAGCTTAAAGAAAGAAGCGAAACAAGCTTTACAAGTAAACGAAATGGATGATATCAAGGCAGAAGCCACAAAGACTTGAGCATATTTGACCCTAAGCCCAGACTAACTTTTTGTGGCTAGTGTCAGTTCGATATAGTAGATCCCGCTATCACCTGATTGCCCCCTGCGCATGGGGCTGGAGTTGCAGTTCGCTTGTAGCTGGTAGCTATCTGAAGCCCAAAGATCTTGTTGACTCTTGCGTGCTAAGCTAAATTAAAATATTTGTTTTTCCAACAGACAGAGAGAGAGAGAGAGAGAGAAAGGGAGAGAAAGGCGTAGCTAGAGGCAGTTAATTATGGTTGAATCGTAATGTTGATGATGAACGTTTAACAATGGGGCGGGTTGGTTGAACTACTCACTGTAGTTGCCCCATTGGTCCTACCCCAATGTGGCGTGCCCCAAGCACACCTGAAACACAATTGAGTAATCCTTAGTCGGACAAACAATTGGCAATTGACAATTGACAATTGACAATTGACAATTGGCATTGGCACAAATGGCAAATGTATGATATTAGAGCTCGTAACGAACCGCCCGGGAGGTTGGACCGGCGCGACGATCAGTCATTTGAATATCGATGCAAATGTCAATATAAAAGTGGGGGAATCTCTTGAGCGGATCAGATCAGATCAGTCGAATGAGCGCTATGAAATATCTACAGCTAATAATTGGCAGTCTCCTGCTCAGTCTGCCGTTCTGTCGTCCCGGGGTAGGATATACGAAAAGAATTTGTCAGTTTTACAATTCCAAATGTCGAACATTTTGCAGGCCACCGAGGATCAGATGTGGGCAGCCGGCAAGCTAATGCGTGATGTCTGCCTGCCCAAGTTTCCAAAGATCACCCCGGAAATAGCCGATGGCATACAGAAGGGCAATCTGCCCGATGACAAGGATGCCAAATGCTACATCAACTGTGTCATGGAAATGATGCAAACGGTGAGTAGAGGGCGAGGAGAGGAGAGTGAGTTAAGCGAGATTAGCGATAGATCGTTCCATTCATATAGATGAAGAAGGGCAAGTTTATGGTGGACTCCACGCTCAAGCAGGTGGAACTCCTCATGCCGGAAAACTACAAGGCCTCCTATCGCAAGGGCATCAGCGAGTGCAAGGATGCAGCCGTTGGCATTAAGAACAACTGCGATGCAGCTCACGCGCAGCTCAGCTGTTTCCGCAGCAAGATTGAGATCTTTGTGTTTCCCTAATCCAACATGACCTGGATGAGTACAGAGTTATATATAGTTGTATATATGTTTATATATTACGCTCCAGTGGCTCACGAATAAACGTTCGATTTGCACTGTCAATTGTGGCGCATTTTGATTGGTTTCCATGGGCGCAGATGCAATCTCTGCTTTTGTAGCTACAAGCGAATGGAATGTCAATCGGCGAACTGCAATCACGTTGTGGGTGCTATAAAAGCCAATACAAATGGGATTAGTTAAGTTTGTAGAGAAAGAGATGATGATGATGCTGCTGCAACGGACCTGTTTGACAATGCTGCTGCTGGTGCTGCTTGGCCTGGCCCACGCCGACGAGGAGGACACATCCATGTCACTCAGCGAGGTGGTCGAAATGGTCGAGCCATTTGGCAATGGCTGTGAGCCCAAGCCGGAGCGAAGTAAGTTTTTGCCAAATGTCTGTCACAATGAGTCCAATCCAATCCAATCCACTCTCGGCCAGGCCACATTGAGGAGATGGTGCTGAACAAGGAGGATGCTTCGCATGAGAGCAAATGCTTCCGTCGCTGCATGCTGAAACAGTTCGAAATCATGGCCGAGGGCAAGACGCAGTTCGATGAGACAAAGACCGTCGACATGATGAACATGATGTTCCCCGACAAGGAAGCCGATTCCACAACAATTGTAACCAAGTGCAATCAGGCAGCCAACGGCATCAGCGATGAGTGAGTCCCCAGACCTTGCATGATGCCCCTGGCTAGCTCTAATCCTCCCTTGCCTCATTCTTGTCCAGGTGCGAGGTATGCCACACCATATCGATGTGCATGCTGCGCGAAATGCGCGCCGCCTCCTACAAGATACCCGACGTCAAGGAGTAGATGATGATGCTCTCGCAGGCACGCCTTCAATTCTATTTAACAATTTGTCCGGCTTTTTTTTTTTTGTTTTTATTTTATTTGTTTAATTTCCTACATTCCATTTATAGAGCTCGCGGTCCTGGTTCCTGGACATGCACAGACAAATAAAGCGAGCAGCCATTAGCAGCAGCAATCAAACTGTTTTGGGATTGGGATTGGGATTTGGATGGGGGATGGGGGAGCCGGTGTGAGCTGGTGAGCCATGGTGAACCATGGTGAGTCGTGGTGAAGCATATTCCAAGTCCCCCTAATTCGACTTGGGCTATGGCTCACCAGGGCAGGACTCACCAGAGCTTACTCCGGCTCCCGAGAGGTTACTCCGGCTCTCCACAGCTTACTCCGGCTCACCACAGCTTACTCCGGCTCACCCCGGCTCACCAGAGCTCACTCCGGCTCACCAGTTCAGCTTGACCCGATTGCGCTCCATTTGCCGGCCAATGCATTGATTCAGCTGATGCGCCGCCTCGCAAGGCTTCTGGGTGCTAACAGCTCGATTGCAGCTTTGGGCCAGGCTGCAGCTCAATGCCATGGCCACCTTGTTGTCATCGGTTACCAGGCTGGTCAGCTGCTCCACACGGCGCAGATTCAGCTTGTTGGTGCTGTTATCCATCTGCAAAAGGAGACCTTAGTTAGAGTTCCAGTTCCCATTGGATTGGCCCATTCACTTACAATTTTGATGCCCTTCAGGACGCACTCGAGCAGGCATTTCTCCTTCTCGGTGGGATTTGGTTCGCGGATTAGTGAACGCTGTGCAGCCGGCATGTGCAGCTGCTCCAGGCAGCTCTTCTTCGTCCGCTCAATCATCTGTTGCACCTCGGGCAAATTGCGATCGAGCAGCGTGACAAGTGGCTCGCTGCTGCGTGCCCCAAACAAACGTGTCAAATCGAAGTGTGGCAACTGCGGCCCCTTGGTCTGTGCCTCCACAATGCTGCACTGCATCCAGATGCAGCTGGCCAGAGCAAGTAGCGAGAGCAATGTACTATGCATGATCTTGTGATTTGTGCATTTGTTGCTCGCCAATTGCTTAGCAATTGCTTTTATATGGCCGAACTCTTCGCAGAGAACTTGACCTTCATGTTCGACCTTGACTTATGCGTGGCCATTTCGCTGACGCCGTCAAAACTGCACCGTGGCGAAAGTTCAAGATTCATCATTTTCATTGTCATTGTTTATACATATGTATGCCACAACTCGCAAATCACAATTCACAAATAAATACATTAAAACACGCAAGTCAACAATATATTCATATGCACACACACACAGGTGCATGTGAACGCACGTAGAATTGCAAATTTATTTCTGAACACTCCAACTGCAGTTTTATTAACTGTCAAAATGCCTATTGAGACGAATTCTATACTATATACATATGTACATACATACATACATATATATGTATATTAGTGTCTGTGTTCACATTTCTTCCACTCCCACTTCCAGTGTCACTTCCAAAAATAAGTGCTTTGCGCAGACCAATAAATATGTAAATACATACAACATATACTACATACATACATACTATACTACATATGTACATATAAATAGTGTGCCAAAAAAAGGTTATTGTTTGATTAATTTGTAAGTTTTTAATGTTAATAATTGAATTTTTTTGTTTTGTTTTTTGAATTAGTTAGGAAAATAGTACCTAAGTCATATTGAATTATTTTTTATATCTAGTCTGATTTTTATTTATGAAGCAGAACACTTTTGAATTTCTACTGTGCGAATAAATGTTGCGCTGGCTGTATGTAAATACGTATGTATGTATCTATATACATATATAGCAAAGTAAAACAGAGTTGCAAAATTATAACGGTATCTGCTTGTCCTTCGTTGATCTATGTATTTTGGGCAGTCTGTTATGGACGGCGCTTAACAGCAATATACATACATACATACATATGTGTGCATGCGCTTGTACTCACACAGTTATACATATAAAAGTACATACCTACATACATACAGGAATGTCAATTCCGCTTTTTTCCCGTCAGATCTGGCTTTTTTAAAAGTCCAATTGCGTGGAAAATTAAAAAACAAAAAAGCGTAAAGCGGGAATTCTAGCCTTTTAGCTTTTTTTTTTGTTCTTAGCATTACTTTTGCCAGTTTGCAGTTTTTTGTGCACATGGGGTGGAAAGGGAAAGACTGAGTCGTGTAGGTGCAATGGTTTGAAAGTGCGAATAAAAGAGAAACAAAATAAGTGTGAGTATGACTTACCCATAGCTACATATGTATGTATGTATGCATGTACATATGTATGTATGTACATATGTATGTACATATGTATGTACATATACAAATGTACAAACATATGTGAGTATTATGCAAGATTTCTTTTGTTGCAATTATACATTGTATGGACACATACAACACAGTATAAAATTACGTACATATTTTAAAAATTAGCCACAAAACAGCAAATATACATATGTACATACATATGTATGTATTTATGTATAATAATATACATTTGTAAGTCAGTTCCATTAAATTAGCTCACAATTTAGTTTTATAATTAAAATTCGAACAGCTATTAAATGCGAACTTTTTAATAACACTTGAGTTTTCTATAAATACTTGGTTTTTCTGTAATTAACTAGTCTTGATTTCAAGATATGTAAGTTATTTTTAACATTGAATTGACTCAATAATCATCAGCCTATGCCAATTTTCAGTGGAAAAAGCTGTAGGGTGTGCGAATACATTTACTGATAACTGTCTGTGCGAATATGCCGGTTGCGTGCATTTCCAATTTATTTGAATTCAACAGTTTGTTTTTGCACTCTCTTTCGTTGCTTGTGCACACATACACATGCACGCACGCACGCACGCACACATTTGCATGAATTCACCAACGTTTTGGTTTTAGTGCACTGGAAAGAGTGTCAATTGTGTGTTATAAATATAATTATTGTTATGTTATACTTATTATTATTATTATTTATTGTTTGCAGGGTATTTGACAGTCAATTCACGCAGAAGAAGTTTTGATTGATCATTGTGAAAAGTCGAATTGATGAACTTTCGCGGTCGCTGTTGCTATCTCTGTCTCTCGCACGGTAAGTGTTGAGCGCCTTCCATGGGGAATTTTTTTTTGTTTCTGATTTGTTTTGTAAGTTTTTCCAGTCCGATTTGATTTCATGTCAGTTACTAATTAAATGCTTAATTACACATTAACTTAACAAAGGAAGGTAGACAGAGAGAGAGAGAGAGACAGAGATGAAGTGGAATGAGACGTTGCTTGAGCGGATTTTCACACGTCGCCCAGCGGAGGGCATCTCCGGCATTTGCCCGTCCAGATTCCGAGTGTCATGTGCTGCTCATGTAGTGCAACTGCATCCCACAGCAAATTGGCAATAATTGCGGCTTAATTGCTATTAGCTGCCACTTGGCCGAGAGCTGGAGACGTCGCTTGTCAGACAATCAGCCAAGTCAAATCAACAGACTCCGTCTATAAAATGCTGCAGTCGCTCGCAGTTCGTATCCAAGTTGTAATCGTGTAGAACACTCAACATGTCGCGTTTCATTTGCTTCTCAGTGCTTGTGCTCCTGGCCGCTGTGGCCGTATCCTCCAGGCCGCACGAGGAATTCGACAAGGAGCACGTCACCGAGGTGGCCGAGGAGTGCAAAACGGAGACGGGCGCCACAGATGGTCAGTGCATAGTTCAGCTCACTTGATGTACATAGAGACTAAACCTTTCTATTGCAGAGGACGTGGAGCACATGATGAAGCATGAACCAGCCGAGTCACATGAGAGCAAATGCCTGCGCGCATGCATGCTGAAGAAGTTCGAGATTGTAAGTGCCGAGGCCAGACCAGCTGAGCGTAACCACAACTAAATTCACGCACTCTTTTTGCAGATGAACGACGAGGGCAAGATGAGCAAGGAGCACGCTTTGGAGATGGTCAAGCTGATCACAAAGGATGATGCTGAGAAGGAAGCCGCTGCCACTGATATTGTGGACAAGTGTGAGGCCATTGAGGTGCCCGAGGATCAGTGAGTTGCCCCGCCATAATATCTAACGGAGCTGTCAGCTAATCTTTGACTCCATTACAGCTGCGATGCTGCTGCTGCCTACGAGAAGTGCATTGTGGACCACATGCACGAGCATGGCCTAGCCCTGGAGTAGCCCTAATCAACGAGCTGGAAACGAATAATGCAAGCGCCTCCCATGCTATATGATACACAACTCTCTTTTTATATATATATATATATATTACTCTATATATACGTCTAGTTCCTAAGTGCATGTAAATAAATTGCGCCAACTGCAGTTCAATTTAGAATTGTTTTTGTGAAGCAAACTGTTGATAGCGCTTAGAGATCTGAATTGGTAGTGCTCTAAAGACCTGAGAAATAGTAGGTCTATGTAGCTTTGGTTTATATATAAGGCCTGCATGGCATGTTAATGTATGATTCCTTGTTAAACTGAATGATTCTGTTATAGATATAGCTTTAGATCTTCCTTACATGTATATAAGATCAAAGATTCTGTAGCAGTGCTAAGCAAATATCACAAGTTATCTACTTACAATCTAAGGATTCTATAGCAACTATGGATTCTATAGCATCTATGGGTTCCCTAGCATCTATGGATTCTATAGCATCTATGGGTGGTTCTATAGCATCTATGGGTGGTTCTATATCATCTATGGGTGGTTCTATATCATCTATGCGTGGTTCTATATCATCTATGCGTGGTTCTATAGTATCTATGGGTGGTTCTATAGCATCTGTGGGTGGTTCTATAGCATCTATGGGTGGTTCTATAGCATCTATGGGTGGTTCTATAGCATTTATGGGTGGTTCTATAGCATCTATGGGTGGTTCTATAGCATCTATGGGTGGTTCTATAACATCTATGGGTGGTTCTATAGCATCTATGGGTGGTTCCATAGCATCTATGGGTGGTTCTAGAGCATCTATGGGTGGTTCTAGAGCATCTATGGGTGGTTCTATAGCATCTATGAGTGGTTCTATAGCATTTATGGGTGGTTCTATAGCATCTATGGGTGGTTCTATAGCATCTATGGGTGGTTCTATAGCATCTATGGGTGGTTCTATAGCATCTATGGGTGGTTCTATAGCAGCTATGGGATCTTCTATTAGAAACTTTAAAGTACACATTGTAGTCTAAGAACCTGCTTATATAATAAGATCATTTTGCTATTCAACATTTCAGTCGCACTACTATTCTTATGAAGACAGCTCTGAATATTCCTGTATGCCAGAAGCAGTAACGAGCTTATCATTGTTTTCTCTAGATAATTCATTCCATTATTCCTTATTCTCGATAATAATTGATCATTTGATATCACAAGAACTGGCAGCTAGCAACAGCCAAGTTCGAGGTATTTACTAGTCGGGCTAGCAAGAGTCAAGTTCGAGGTATTTACTAGTCGGGCACTTCCGACGCCGACTACAGATTTCTTCTTTGTTTCAGCAATTTTGCGAAACCCAAGTCACATGAAATGAAATACATTTGAATTGTTTATAAATACTTAGCTTACAAATTCTATTTATTATTATAAATTTTTTTTTTTTTGTTTTGTTTTGTGTTTTTAAATATGTTTTTTGTTTGTTTTGTGAAAAAGAAACGTTTAGGACATTCGAGCTTATTTACTGCTACTAATTTGTATTACAATGCATTTGTTGGTGTTGTTGCTGGGCTTGCTATTTGATGCATCGATCTTGCCTGAAAACTGACTCACGAGCAACACATGTTGTATGCATTGCACATATACATATTTGTATATATATACCTATAAAACTAAATGTTAGTGGGAAGATATAGGGAGGAGGAGGAGGAGGGTTGGGGGTTTTTTCTTTTGCCAAATGACTGCCGCACGCCCCTTGCATTCGATTTGGAGGCGTGACCATTTGGTTGCGAACAACGCTCCAGTTTCCAATAGTAAATGAGCTAATGCATGGAAAGAAAGCAATCGACAGTATAAAAGACACGACAGAAATGTATGTGTGTATATAGAAAAAGGCCTAGAAAACTATGTCTTAGCTATACATATACATATATAGACATATATGTATATAGATATATATGTATATACGTAGGGGGAGCTTGTTTCTAGTCTAGTAAAATGGAAAATGGTTGGGGCTGTGGCTGAGGTACCTTAAATATTTAAATGTTAAATGTGTTTCTCTGTCCACTTTTCTCTATCAAGTGTGTATGCATGTATATAGAATTGATTAATTTCTGTTTGTTTTTTTTTGTTTTTTTCTTTTTTTGCTTGAGGCAGACAGGCAGTTATCAATTAGTTGTGTTGTTGTTGTCGCAAGTGGAGGAGAGTGTGCCTTAGTTGCTGTGTTTAGCAGTTTAGAGGAAATAGTCAGCCTGCGGCTTCTTGGATGGTATGCCGCGACTCTCCTGTGGTGCCGCCTCAAAGATGACAAAGTCACGATGCAGGTACTCATTTAATTCCAATATGGCAGCCACATTGCCGCAGCTAAAGAGCAAGACAGAGAGAGAGTGAGTGAGTGAGTGAGTGACTGAATATATACATATATAAAATTGGTCAATTCACACAGTTGCCATGTATTTGGGCCTTACCGATAGCAATAGTTGGGCGCCGACCAGACGGTGAGCACCGTTTCATTGAAGTGCCATTTGAAACCTTCCATGACCAGCTGATGGGCGCGGCAGATCATATCGATGTCGTTGGTCCGATTGAATTGTGAGACGACATCGGAGCCAAACAAATAGCCAGCACCGCGCGGCGATACACCCCAGCCGGTCTGATCCTCTGGATCGCTCCACAGCAGATCGCACATGGGGCCATCGTGCGGCACCTCCTGCTTGCGATCGATGCTACGTATCTGATCCAAATACTGTATGGATGGCGATAGGCCGCCATGTACGCAAAAGATTTTCCCATCGATGATGGCCGACAGGCTGAGGTAGTCAAAGATTTCGGTGCAATAGCGCCAAACGGCTGTGGAGCCATATTTGCGCAAGCACTCATCATAGAACCCATACACCTGGGTTATCTGGCGAGATTCGTGATTGCCGCGTATTAGTGTTATGCGATCCGGATACCGAACCTTCAATGCCAAAAGCAGCAGGAATGTCTCGACGCTGTAATAGCCGCGATCCACAAAATCGCCCATAAACAGATAGTTCTTCTCGGGCACATCGCCGCCCACCTTGAAGAGCTCCTTCAAATCATAGAACTGGCCGTGTATATCACCGCAGACGGTGACCGGTGAATCGACGCGCTGTACGTTGCCCTCCTCGACGAGAATTTCGCGCGCCTTGGCGCACAAGCCTTTCACCTCATTCTCTTTGATAATTTCGCAGCGTTTTAGCTGCTCGATCTGGCGATCCAAGTCGCTGTAGTCGGACATGGCACACACCGGGAACACCAACAACAACGACAACGACGACGACGACGACGACAGCAAGAGCAACAACTACAACAGCAACAACCAGGACCAACAGCAATCGTCGCGGTTGCCAGGCTGCCGGAATAGAACAAAATGCAAATATTTAGAAATAAAATAAATAAACAATGAATGTGCAACAGTTTCACATGTATGTAGATTCGGCCACATAAAAAATGGTTTCGACCATTGTTTGTGTTTTTGCATCATCTGCATTCGTCTCGCTGTACGTGTGTGTGTGTCTGTGTGTGTGTGTGTGTGTGTGTGTGAGCTTGTGTTTGTGTTGCCTGTGGCTGGGTTTTTTTTTTGCCGCGCGCGCGGCATTTGCTGGCTGTGCACATTTGCCGCCTCCACTGGCGCTATATACATTGGGCACAGTAATACGCATGAAATGCGCTACTTACTTTAAATAAATCCGGCAATTTCCGAAATATTCCTGTTTTTATAAAGCACTTGTACGCACTGTCACGACCAAAAAATGAACCATGGTATGCTTTGCGAGATGGCGATAGGTAGTGGCGGCCGAACAATATATTATCGATTGTACATAGTTCCTATCGTTTGTATTTCTTTTTTTTTCAGTTATGGATGTCAAATTCGTAGTGCTGCCAGACTGTTGAAAACGACAATATACGCAAAGGATAGAAATTTTAAATGTTTTAATTGAAAATTACATTTCTAGTTACGCAACAAAACTAAACTTACATTATGACTGATCCGGAACCAACCGTGGAAACCAAATCAACACTGCAGCCTCTCGAGGACAAGCTGGAAGAGCAAATGCACAAACAACTACAGCTAAAAGAAGTGGATATTTATCGTGATACCTTCTTGCGTTATATGGGTAAGAGCTGCCCGGCTGGCTACAATATACAGCGATGCATATTATGTATTATTTATTGCAGGCTACAGCAACGAGGTGGGCGAGGCGTTTCGTCCACTGATGCCCAAATCTATAGTTGCCGCCTCCTATGGCATGGCCATTGGCTATGTCTGTACGGATACGTTCGACAAGGCATTGCGCCATCAAATGGCCGGCGGCACTGATCGCCAGGTGGCGCTAGTGGGCGCCGATGTATTTACTTGGCAAATGTTTGCCTCAGTCATAATACCTGGATTGACCATCAATCGGTAGTAGCTGTGTATTCTCCCTAATTATCTAATCCCCCCTTATCTAATCTCTTATACATATTATTATCGCAGCATCACTGCCGTCAGCAAAACGCTCTTGAAGAAGTCACCCAGCTTTGTGGTGAAGACGGTGCCCACATTGATTGGATTGCTCAGCATTCCGCTGATAGTGCATCCCATTGACAACCTGGTCGATCGCCTAATGGACGCCACCTACAGAAAGATGGTGCGATAACAAGCCGGACTCTGTTTATCCACGATTGGTGCTACTTGTATTGTTCATTCAGGCATTCCATAAATTCAAATTGATAGATTAAGTGAAATTGCAATAACCTTTTGATAAAAGACCTTTCGAATATCGTATTTACAGTGGAATTTATTGCACCAATTACAACTCTACGCGCATTACAAAAATAGTTTGTGGGTGTGGGAGGGGGAGTGGGAGGGGTAGTTGGAGTATATCTTTTATACAATTGTTAAGTACTTCAGAGCAAAGGCAAAGATGGTGAGCATATTTAGTCTAGTCTAGTAGTAGCCATCCTCATCATCGGAGTCTATCAAGTATGGGCTGTCGAGGGCGCCCAGGCCAGCGGCCACGCCACCCTCATTGGCCGTGGACAGCTTTGTGCGCAGCATGTGGCCCGCCTGATAGTTGTGGAAAATGTGGTCCGCATCGCCAATGACAACACCAAAGATGCCCAGCTCAGAGACCATGTCCACAATCTGGGGCGGCAGATCGCTGCCCGGACGTATCATATAGCCCTGCGACAACGGCGGATGTATCAAGTCCATCAATATCCATGCGGAACGCTCCACTCGCGACATGCGCTGCGATTGGATTGGATTGGATTAAAGCAATATATATAGTATATAGTCTTCTGCAGATCGTATTGTTGGCTCACCTTGAGAGCATCGGGAATGTCCAAGCCGTAAACATTGTTGCCGCCACCTTCGCGCTGTGGCTTTAGCACGAATTTCTCTGGCGTACGCATGGCCATCTCATAGTTGGCATTGCCCACCTCGTTGTCATCCATGGAGTAGAGGCCGGTAAAGATCTTGCCCACTGCCTTCATCTCTTCCGGATCGTTGATGAAGCGCTCCAGCACCGCCGGCTGTGCCAGTGCCTGCTGCACCTTCTTAGTGCCGGCCAAATGATATTGTATCGATGGACATTTGATGGCCAACGAGGTCTCCATCAGGTATCTAGCATCCCATTCACCCTGCGTGGGATAGTGACCCGGTTCATAGCCGGCACGGAAATAGATGACGGCCACCTCAGTGTTGCCGCTGCTGCAGAAAGAAAGAGAGAGAGAGATAGATAGAGAGAGAGAGTGCAACATTTCGAGTTACTACGCACAGCAGCAGCTCCTTGCTCTGGCCCAGCTTGCCCTCGCTGTGCACCTCGGTGAGGGTGCGACGCAGCACTTTGATGTGCGGATAGTTCTCACGGATGTAGAACTCATGGAAACGCTGATCGCAAATGTTATACGAGATGTCCTCAATAATGAACAGAATGACTGACTCCGGCTTGGCATAGATATTCCAGGCCTTCACCATGCCATCGCATAGACCAGCCAATGCTTCGTTCTTGGGCATCTACAGAGGGAGCGAGAGAGAGAGAGAGCGTGTATAAGAGTGAGTATAAGACGATCACTGTTAAGAGACTCAAGAGGTTACGCAAAGAACAGTTCGATTACTACGAATGCTAACTTTGTGACGTCACACTTGCAATGTTACATGACCTTCACATGACCTTGTCTTACTCAGCAGTTCCGTTTCTTTTGAATGTTAGCTTTGTGACGACACACACGTCACGTCTTTGCCATGCAAAGATGACGTCACACTGCTTTGCATAACCTCGTCGTGATATACGCGCTATACTCACTCGCTGCAGTTTCTCGGCATGTCCCAGTTCTCGCAGGACGAAGCTGTTGAAGGCAGGTTGAAGGAGTGGGTGGGGCATTCAAAGAGAAAACACAAGATTAGCAAAACTTTTTACACTTAGCAATACAATAAAATTCCAAAACTAATTCAAAACAAAGAGATTACAATAACAAACAAACGAGAAAAATATTATTTATTAGTAGTTAGAGTAGGAGGGGTGGGTGGGTGTGGGGGGTTATATACAATAGGAGTAGTAAGTTATAGCAGGCAAAAAAATAAAAATAAATAAATCTATATATTTATAGAGCGGATATTACGATTTGGGGTGTGGGGTTTAGTTAGGGAAACGGATTTGGAATAGCATCTCAAAGCTCAAGTTAAAGCCATAACCAAAAGCCAAACAGTGTTTGTGCGTGTGTGTGTGTGTGTGTGGGTGGGTGTGTACGTGTGTGCAAAAGAGACAACAGCAGTGCGATTGTGTAGAAGAGAGTGTTAAGAGTGGGGGAAGGGGGAGAGTAAGTAGAGTAAGTTCAGCGAATGAGCGAGTGCGACAGAGAGAGAGAGAGAGAGAGAGAGAGAAAGAGAGAGAGAGGGAGAGTGCAAGTGCATGCCATTTAGAGTTTTGATGAGTGGGCGCGACCTTCAAGTGGTTTGTAATTACAGATGAGTGGGCGTTGGGTTGGAGTTGGTATTGAAGTGCGTGCTACTTAGCATAAATATATATATGAATGGTTGTGTGTACGTGTGTGTGTGTGTGTGTGAGTGCACTCAAACCTGTCTCAAATTCTGCAATTGGAAATTTGAAACAGGCTCTCAACTTGAACTATAATTGATAAAAAAAGGTGTAAATTTAATACTAAAAATAATGTGAATTGTACATGAGAAAGAAATTGAGAAAGAGTGTGCGTGTGTAAGTGTATGTGTGTGTTTGTGTGTAAGAGAGAGAGAGAGAGAGAGAGAGAGAAGAGCGCATAATACTTTTGCAGAGGCACCAAGTGTGTAGCAATGCCACCGAAACTGGAGGCAATCGTGTTGATTTCAACCTGCTTTATTGCACAGCCCTCGTACACGTGAGCCAAATAGTCAGAACGTAATAGACCGACGCTATAAGCCTGCAATTATGATCGTTATATATTATATATATATATTTTTAGAAAGAGATGTGTGTAAAATACAGTAACTGCTTAATCAAGTATATAGCAGCAGCCCTTAGCCTAAGCTAAATATGTATGTATGTCTGTTTGTCTGTTAAACGCTAAACAAACAAACAAACCAAAAAAAAAAAACAATTTATTATAAATACATATATTTATGTTTAAATTTAAACAAAAAAAAAAAACAGAAAAAATACTAAAAATACTGAGATTTTGAGAGTGGGCAACGCTCAACACAGGCGTCGAGTGTGTGTGTGTGTGCGAGAGACAGATCGAGAGAGAAATGAAAGCGAAAGCAATGGATATCGATGCAATTTATCGGGTTTCGATAGTTGATTTGTTGATGTCTAAATGTCTGGCAAAGCGCCAACGGCAGGCAAGCTTTAAGCAGATGATTTGTGTTTACTATCAATGCGAGTGCCATGTGTGTGTGTGTGTGTAAAGAACATTGTATGATCGTAGACCAAACACACACATCGACACATGCATATGTATGTATGTACATACAGGACAGGCCAGAATCTGCAAACATACATACACACATAAATACTTGAAACGTTTTTATTTGATTGCATTTTCTGAAGAAAATACCCCTACGTATCGGGTTGCCTTCTGACTATGTACGTAAATGTTTGCTCGTTGTCGCTATTGTTAAACACTCTGGGATATCGGAATCGCTTACAGCGAAATGCACTGGATATAAACAGAAACCCAAGAGCGCAACTCATTGCATATGATATATGACTGCGCGTGTATGTATGTAAGTGTGTCAGTGTGTAGTTGGGTTCTAGAGTTTTTTTTATTATTATTATTTTGTTTCTGTCATTAACTGGCTGACACATAGCGATAAGGCGCAGCTGATTGAATGACACAGCAAATTTAACCAGCTGTATTAATAGTTTCGCATATTTGTAACTGTAAAACAAAAACCACTCGAGCGACAACAAGACGAAGGGGAAAGGGAGACAGACAAAAATTGAAAGAAAATTATAAGTGATTAGAAAAAGAAGCACAATCTTGAAGCTGCACATATTATACTTGTATGCATAGAAGAGCTCAATACATATCTACATATGCATATGCATATATATGTGGGTGTGTGTGTGTGTAGAAGAGTTGTTAGATTAAGTATAAGAGAAAAGCATTGCAAGTTTAACAGGCAAAGCAAGGCAAGGCGAGGCGAGAGGGGGATGGACGGGTCTGAGACGGAGTGGAAGAGCAGGCAACGGTGGGCATTGGGCGCTGGGCACTGGACGATGTTAAGGGGGGCGGGGCGGGGCAGGGCATATCATATTTAATATCTTTTTCAACAAGCAAACTAACAACTACAGATAACATTTCAAGGACTCAAAAACAAACATATATATATATATATATATATATATATATGTATGTAAATATATTTATATGTATATATAGATAAGGTAAAAAATATATAAATTGATCAAATAAATCATATATAAATTAAAAGAATAATAATAAGCTGTACATGAATCAAATGGACATTATATTGTAAATAGCCAGGATAAATCATAGCACACGCGCGAGCGCACACACATACAAATGCAAACAAATACACACAAGCACACACACACACACAGACTTATACATACACACATACTGTTTGCATGCATGTACATATATAAATAGATAAAGTAACTGTAAGCATGCAGAGTTATTTTTGTGTGCAATCCAACGTAAAACATACCCTTTATAATACTCGATTCTGACTCAGTTATCGGTTTTAATACTCGATTCAAAAATCAATTACTAAATCATTTAAATTACTGTTGCTGTTGAAATAATCAGTAATTCAGCTATTTCTAGACGTTCTAGTTGTTGCTATCTTGCCTAACGACAATCAAATAAAAAAGTAACTTTCTAGAACGTACTATCAACTGATGTATATTTTTATGGAATATATATTATTTCAAATATCGGATAATAAATTAATTTTTTTTCAAATTTAATTATGACTTCCATGACTTGGCAATACTGCCTGCCATCTTCTACTTTCTTACAGGGTATTTTTTCAGTAACGGATCGCATATTAGAAGTTCGACTCTTATATTTAGCTAATTGCAAGCTGTTTAAGGTTACTTTGTCATATGTGTGTGTGTGTGTGTGTGTGCATGTGTGTAAGTTTGTATGTGTGTGCGTGTAGATTTGTGTGTGGATGGCTTTGGTTAGGCTTCGGCATATACAAGGCAATGCAAGTGTATAAATGAGAGAGAGAGAGAGTTTTATATAGGTAGAGATATAAGAGCGAGAGAGAGAGAGACAGACAGAGAGAGAGAGAGAGAGACAGACAGCACCTTTGTATGGTTTTACTTGCTGGTCCCAAATGGCCAAAACCCGATGCTATCGTATTGATCTCGACTTGTTTCCAGCAGCAATAGGCCGATGAGGAGCTAACGCTGCGCTGAATGCCCACATTGGCTGTCGATATTCCCTTTTCCGCCTGCGTGCTCGCCTTTGCGTCCGCCATTCGCTCCTCCTGCTCCTGCCCGTCCTCCGCATCATCGCCAGCGACAGCGCCGGCGCTTGCGCTCGTGTCCAACAGGGGCGACAGCTCCGGGCAGCGGGACTCCAGCATCAGATCGCTGCGCAGCATGCCCAATGAAATGCGCTTTGGTGGCGAATGGATATGCGCGCATGTGAGTGTGTGTGTGTGTGCGTGGGTGTATGTGTGTGTGTGTAAGTATAAGTGTTTAGAGTGTGTGCGAATTGAATGTGTAAATCGGTATACGAAACACGATAACGATTACGATTAAACGAGCAACATACACCATTCGATTGAGATATTTCGGATTTTCGGAATCGGTTGTTCGGATCGATTCAAATTTTGATTTTGATATTGATTTATGCGCAAATTGTTAGATTTCATTGGGTTTCGATTTTCATTGTTTTTTGATTTTTCAATTTTTGTTTGTTTTTTTTTTTTTGCGGAAAGGAAAGCAGAAAATGTCAAATCAATGCGTGAGTAAATTTGTTTTTTTTTGTATTGGTTTCATTTTGGATAGATAAACGTTAAGCTGGGCATATCAACAGCGACAACAACAATAACAACAACAACGCAAACATTAGGAGCAGCACCACAAAAAGAGAGAGAGAGAGAGAGAGAGGGAGAGAAAGACGAAAAGAAAGTAAAAAAGGAACAAATCAATTTTAGAAAAAATTAAAAAATTTTTCTTTTTTTTTTTGTGATCATTTATCAGTGTTGATAAACGGCAGCAGTGGCAGCAGCAGCAGCAGCAGCAGCAGCAGCAACAGCAGCAGCAGCAGCAGCGATGCCATGTGCTCAAGTTGTCCAGGATGTGCGCATAAATCATGTGGCAACGCTTGAGATTAGCTGTTGAGCCGATTGGGCTACATTGGCTATAGGTTTTATGATATGGCGATAAGATAATGATAATAATATGAGCTAAAGAGCAACAGAAACAGACATATATAAAAAACAGTGGTGGGTGGGTGGTTTGGGGGGGTGTGGAGCGTTAGAGCAAGCGACAGATATCACTTTAGCTGTTCACCCAAAATATCTGCACTAGCAGCCTAGTCCCTAAAGCTCAATATGGATAAATGCTGGGGTAAATGGAGTACTGACAATGGGCATGGACGTAGGTGTATAAGGGTGTACGTGTGTGTGTCTGTGTGTGTGTGATGGGTGTGAGTGTGAGTGCGAGTGGGCGTGGCTGATGACGAACAAGATGTCTCACCTGAGTAAAGCCAAGGGCTAGCACCTTGCGATAGATATTAAACAAATTTGCCGTAAACTCGTCCACTTTGATTGTCTCCGCCAACGTCGTCGTGATAAATTCCTCATCGTGCGCAACATTGTGCATTAATCGATTAATTATCGGCTGCAATGCAATTGCCTTCTCGAATTCCTTGCGCGGAAAGGACGACGGCACCAGCACAAAGGGCGCAAACTAAAAGGAGATCAAGAGAGAGAGAGAGAGAGAGAGAGGGAGAGTGGATTAAGTTAGTTGTGGAGCCATAGACATCTGGTAGCAAGACACTCACATTCAGGGAGTCCGGACTGAAGCTGGTTTTGGAACGCATTGCGGCGCCATGCATAATCGCATAGTCCTTGGCCTTGGCTGTCACCTCGATCAGCTCCTCCTTTTTCAGTGGCAATTTAATGCAGCCACGCAGCACGGGCGTGTTCTCGTCCACAGACATCTTTATTTACTCTTGTTTGGTTATTGCGAAACACTTCTGGATTTAATTTAATAAAGTTGACTAACTGCGTTGAGTTGAGTTGCGTTTGGTGCGGCTACTGTGGCGGCTGGCTTCGTTTTATCGTTTGCGTCAGCTGTTGCTGCAAGTGTCACGCTGTGCGATCGCTGTGGCTGTGGCTGTGACTGTGGCTGCGGCTGCGGCTACCTGTTGCATGCGCGCCTCTTTGTATACTGTACGTGGAATTTGTGATGGATTGTCGGAGGCGCTTCCTCAATGCTGCGAATGTTATGGAAACTGAATTTCACAATATATGCACTTCAGCACCACGGCACAGTCGATTTACGATAGGTTTTTTGTTCTTTTCTTCTCTTTATTCTGAGTGGCGAGTCGGCTCTGTTAAACGCGTGGAGTGCTCCTCTGTTAACGTGCGGCGCCGTACTATTAACATGACCAACGCATTCTATTTGCCTAGTCGGTGCTGTTAAACGTTGCCGACTTCTGTTAACAGCGATTTCGCCGCGATATATCGCCCCACTTTCGATACTGGGCTGTTGCGAAAAAGGAATACGATATTTTTACTTTTTTTTTTCTAACAATAAATTGAAAATACATCTAAAGTGATACAAATATTTGTTTCATTTATTTGTCACTTTTGATTGAAAACAATATAGATATAGATTTATATATAGCTTCAGTATTCTGGGACAGGAAAGGCGTTCTGCTAGTCGACTATTTGGAAAGACGAACGACAATTAACGCAGCAAGGTGCTGCATGGCAAAGCTACGCCGGGCTATACAAAACAAAAGAAGGTTTCGGTTGACGAATCGAATTTGTTTGCAACATGAAAACGCCCGCCCTCACGTCTCACGCACCACGATGAATCTTATCGATTATCGATTATTTGTTGTCTCCCAATTAAAAGCAACATTTGGGAGGCGCGAAATTCGCGACCGATGAAGATCTGAAGGCAGCTGTCGATTCCTTCTTGTGAAAGTCGGCGGCAGAATGGTAGGACGAGGGAATGGAAAAGCTTCCGGAGCGACTCCAAAAATGCAATTGTTTTTAAAATAAAATGATGTTTACTATGTAAGAAAAGCATATTGTTGTATATTAATATATATGCATATGGAAATTCAAGAATTTATTGCTTAAATCGCTATAGAGTATCCTTAGTATATAAAGAAAACTTTGAATTTAGATTTTAGTAATTTTTGCCGAAAAAAACATTTTGTTTCGCTTGGAAACCGTTACTGAATTGCTATTAGCATAACAGCTGTTGCTGTTAAAGTCGAATTCTGATGCTTATCGCTGCTATCGATAGTCATCAAATGGCGCTGCTGAATGCAATCCTATTATCGAATTTAAATTGATTAATTTGCGCTCTGCCTAAATCCACGTTAGCTTTGGAATAAACATCATCTAGTTTGGCTAGAATTGACGTGTATAATTCGCTTTCTGACTTCAGTCATTATTGATTTTGTCGTGCAACGAGCTGATCAATTTGTAAATTAACAAAACGAAAATCTGCAAACAGTTCAATAAAGAATAATAATCTTTTGCTTTTCTCAACCGTTTTTAGATAAGCAGCAAACGAATTCATACAGAACTAAGAAAAATGCCACGCGGTAAATTCCTAAACCACAAAGGCCGCAGCCGTCAATTTACTCCAGTCGAGGAACTGCAGCGCGAGCAGGAGCTGGAAGTATGCATCATGTCATCGCATCTCAAGAAGTATTCCGGCAGCGCCAGCAGCGTTGGGTCCAGTTACGATGGTGAGAACAGCAGCGAGCATGACAAATCCTCTGAATTTGGCAGTGGTCATGGTCATGGTCATGGTCATGGTAATGGTCATGGTCATGGCAATGGTAATAACAGCAGCAATAGTAGTGGCAGTGGCAATGGTCATGGCTATGCCAATGGCATCACAAGGGGTCGCAAATTGGGCGGAGCTGTCGAGGGGCTCATTGAGATCTCGAATCCGAATCGCCCCATTAAGAAGTCCCAGAAGTTGGCACTATTGAACAAAGATGTCAAGGGCAAGACCACTGAGGATCTATTTCTAGAGAAGCAGCGCCGTGAGCGCACTAGGGAGAAGCCGCGCTCCATTTCCTATCAGAAGACGACCAGCGAGGCCAATGCCGATCTTGCCCGTCTGGCGCTCGTACGCAAGAAACGCGAAGCGGCTGCCGAGCAGCGTCTGGCTGCCAAGAAGGAGAGCCACAGCAATAACAATCCACACTTGGACATGGCCACACCAGCCACATCCAAATCAGACATCTCTGTCAAGAAGAAGAGCAACAAACACAAGTCGGGAGGAACGGCCGTTGGGAGCAGTGACTTCCTCAAGAAACCCAATGCCGAAGAGAATGTTAGTAAAATTGTGAAGAATCGCAGTGGCAACAAACGAAATGTCAGCGTGCAAGCCTAAAGAGGAGAGGCCCAAAAATAAGAAATTCAAAAATCAAAAATCAAAAAAAAAATCAAGAAAAAAACATGACACAAAAGCAACACAAATCAAATCAAAGTAGGCTAGCTCAGAATTGTTGAGGCAAACACATTATATATATACTACATTTATGTGAATATAGTATATATATAAAGCTTAGCCTTCAGTCATTTCGATTTCATTTCACGTTCATTTCGATTTGTAAATTTTGAGTAACCTACACGAATAAACCAAATAAAAACTACAACTAAATTATTTTGTATTCAAACAGATGCTACGACAGACCAGCCGCTTTACTGTGGATTTTTAACAAGTTTGTGTGTAAATACATAAATACATAAATATATATATATATATATATACATCTATATATTTATATATATTTATATGCATCATAAACCATTGAATTGGGCAAAGTGTGTGTGCGCGCGCTTGCGCTAACCAAATTGAGTAAACGCATTTGAAAAATAATCGCTAGAGCACAAAGAGCGCGCGCAAACACACTTCGATAGGCAGGCACGCAGGCTCGCACGCACGCACGCTTGCGCGTTAGTCAACACTTTTTAGTGATTGTTTGGCTGTCTATCCTGCAATGCAGCACTGGCCTATCACCTGCCGGCCTGCCTGTCATTAATAAATAGTCTTTCGACTTGCAGCTACAGTAACACATAAAAAAGCAGCCGGCTGAACGATTCTGAACTAAACGACAAAAAACCAAAATTTGAGAAAAAAAAGTTTGGAAAACCCAAAAAAAAAAAGAAAGAATAAAATTATGGAAGGCAAACCATTGAAACGTATGCGCTCTGATGACGACGAGAGCAACAATAATGTAACTCAAACCAAAGTCTGGGTAAATGAGAAAATTAACGATTCGTGTGATCCTGAGAAAATGAAGGCAGTTCACGGTATGCAGAAAATTCCAATTTGAAAAACAGAAACATACATACACACACACACACACATACACACACATATGCACTGTTTTTGCAGAGAAAACTACGAAAATGCTTTTCAAGGCAGCCGCTAACTTGGATGCGAACAAGGATGAGCCAAAGGAGGAGACTCCAGCCACTCCGGCACCGACTGCCGTCCGTACGGTCAATTTGTGTGAGCAATATCAGCTGATTGGCGATGGCAACATAATACTGCGCGACATGAATCCGGATGTCGCCAATCCGGGGCTGGAGCGACGTCTTTCAACATGCTGCCAGCGCCCGACCCTAATCCGCGGCACCTGTGTCAACTGCACCTTCGACTTGTGCGAGGAATGTGGCTATTCTTGCGTCGAGTGCAGTCAATTTATTTGCCGCACTTGTGTCACCCTGTTGTAAGTGCGCTAAACCGCAAAGAGAAGCCAAAGCCTTCATATTTCATATTCTCTTCTACACTTTTGCAGCGGGAATCGGCCAGAAGAGGCCGAGCATCCATTGTGCGAGGTCTGCCAAATGTTCGTGGGCTAAGTGGAGTGTGTGCACAATTCACACACACACACACACACACACACATACACATACACATACATACACGCACACGCACACGTACACATACATACATAGCAGGCAGGTGCAATTAAACAGCAAACTAAATGTTTACATTACAAATGATAAGCAGTACCAATCGAAATAAGTTGGCAATATCTGTTATAAACACTGTGCAATTAGTTGCCTTGATCAAATCAACAAAATAAATTAATTAAAAAAAAAACTTAGGTTCAGGCATAGTTCCAGCTAAGCACAAGCACACACACACACACACACATACACACTAACGCCAGAACACATGCACACTAACACACACACATACATATGCTCGCGCGCACACACATGCATATGCACTCACTCACACACACATGCATATGCACTCACACACACACACTCACTCATATACACTCACTCACTCACATAGAAATCAAATCTGCTTTGAAAATTACCAAAAAAAAAACAAATTGAGAAAAAAAGAACTGGTTTTATTAGTATTAATGAAAATTATTAATTTATACACTGCTGATTTGCAATACATCAAACATCAAGCATTAATTGCAAACTTCAATTGTGAGCTGCCTTTTCTCTCTCTCGCTCTCTCTTTGTCGCTGTCTCTGTCTCTCACGCCAAACGCCGCAAGCCTTGCGCCTGAATTGTAAGACAATTTACCAAGTGAAAGAGAGAGCGAGACTTTTACACACACTCACTACACACACACACACCCACACACACATACACTCCCACACACACTTTCACATGCAGGATCTAAATTAAATTTATAAAATTGTACAATGATATTTGCAATTTGATGTTAAAAACATTTATTCATTAAAAAAAAAATGAGAAAAAAATATGATTAAGTATACAACTTTTTTTCTTTCTCTTTCTCGCTCGCTCTCTCTCTCTCTCTGTTTCTCTGTTTCTCTTTTCAAGCCTTACTGCTGCTTGAGCTGGAGCTGCTGCCTGTTCCTCACTCTGTGCGCTGCTTCTCTTCTTAAACCTTGCTGCTGCTCGAGCTGGAGCTGCTGCTTCTTTCTCTCTTCCTCTCTCCCTCCCTCCCTCTCTCTCTCCTTAAACCTTGCCACGGAACTTGTGATACTTGTCATGCTCCTTGACCAGGCTCTGATACATGCGTGCGCCTGCCTCGCTGCTGGCGCGCAGTATAAAGTGGCCCGAGCGATGGTCACAAATCGAGATTAGCTCGTGACAAAAGCGATCCAAATGCAATTTGACCTGTTCAGGGAAAAGAGCAAAAGCTTAAAAAGAACTCGTCCGCAAAGCTGTTAACAAACTCTTTACCTTCTCATAGAGCGTCGTGGGTCGCTCGGTGGTAATCATATGCTTGATGGTAAAGATGAGCAGAAACGGTGCCACACGCTTCATGGCCAGGGCCTGGGGCCCAGCTGCAATGGCCGCCATGAGCGTCACCAGTTTCAGGGCCAATTCGGCCAGGCCGTCCAGTTCCTCTTCAGTCAGGCTTTGCGCCTGTTTGCGTTCGCTGCGATAGCAGACAATCGACTGCACCAGATCCTGACAAATGGCACTCAGCTGGGCGGCGCGATCCGACATAAGTGTGGCATGTTGGCGCACCAGCAGCAAACAGTTCTCGGACAGCAGGGCGTGCAGCTGACGAAAGTCCAGCCAAGTGCCGCCGGCTAGAATGAAACGTTTGATGTTCAGGTCCAACATGCTGCCCAGCAGCGAGTCCAGAGTTTCGCCAGTTAGCGGCACTGTGCGATTGCTGGCCAAGGCGCGTTGTGCCTCCAGCAGGCGCAGCACATGACTGCAATAGGTGGCATCATCCAACGCCGGCAGACGCAACGAAACATTGCCGCTGATCAGCTCAAAGTACTCATTGAGCATCTACACAGAGAGACAGAGATTAGTCCAGCTCCAGGCCATAAGTATAACTTGCTCTTACCGCTCCCTTGATGCTGCTCAGCGAGCATTTGGCAAAGAGCGTCACAAGGACGAGCACATTTTGCAGGCTCGTATGCTGTGCCGGCGTCTCTGGTCGCTGCATCTCATCCAGCTGCTGCGCCAGGCGTCGCAGCAGCAGCAAGAAATCCTCATTCGTCTTATAGCCAATGATCAGCTTGACAGCGGGCTCAATGCTGGCCATGTCCAGCGCTGAGCTAGCACCAATGTCCACATTCAATTGCCGCCAATAGCTGTCCAGCACAAACTCAATCTCGTCCTGGTCCAAATGCAGCAGCTGGCGATGCGTCAAGGCCACATTCAGCAGCCTGATGGCATGGCTATTGCGATAGTTCAGCTGAGAGACAAGAAAGAGAAAGATATAAGTGAACTGAAGTGAAGTTAAGGCAGGTGCTTAGTAGCTACTATAAGGACTGCAAGCAAGTCTTAGTTATGATTCATCTGCCATTGGCTACAAAAACATTATACATTTGTAGGCAATCCTAATCCTAATCCTAATCTTGAAGGAACTTCCATATAGAGTCTATAAGCATACAATGCCATCCAACTATCTATCAAGCTGTTAAGCTTTCGCGCTTCACAGCTCAACTTTCTTCAGCTTACCGAATGTCCTATGTAAATCTTGCAAATGCGCCTAAAGTTGTCGTCGATGGGCTGCACAGCATCCGCTGTTGTCGCCTGCTTAGCCTCGTCCACATGCTCCTTCTGCTGCTTGGCCGCACGATTGATGCAGCTGCTCAGATAGATGGCATAGCCGCTGAGTGTCTGCTGCACGAACTCTTTGTAGACGGCGGGTGACTTTTTGTGCGAGCGAAATTGATGATTAACAAATTGCCCATAGATCTCGAGCAGCGGCTGGAGATGACGCTGCATGCGTCGCGCCTGCATGCCGCTGCCACTGGCCAGCGTCTCAATGGCGAGCAGCAGCAGGCGGCACTGTGAGGAGGACAGCTCTGGCAGCTGCTCGCGAAAGAGCGTGGCACAGCTGGCCAGAAAGAGATCGCTGCCGGGCGTCAGGCGACGTATGCAGCGCCCGAAGAACATCTCATAGAAACGCCAGGCAATGGAGTTGTTCTCAGCGGAAGCCTCATTGAGTGGCACCAGTTGCAAGAGCTGCGGCAAATGACTGCACAGCGGCAAAGGTTGACCAAAGTGCAAAAGATCTAAAGGAAGAGACAGAGAGAGAGGGAGAAAGTTCATATATAAAGATTACATAAAGGATTAGCTGGGGAGTCTAACCTATGAGCTGTTCGAGCAGCTGATTGGACAGCTGCTGCAGCTGGGCGCGTCGCACATCCTGGTAGAGCGTAAAGATGAGCAGCCAGAGACGCAGCTTGACGCTGCTTTGCAGCTGTGCCAGCGGCAGCTGCTGCAGTGCAGCAATTAGCTCCTGCGTGGAGGCAGCCGGCAGCACTGGCTGCTTTGTGCTCGCACAGCTGTCGCGCAGCAGCGTGGCCATGGCTGCTTCATCTGCTGCCTGCGGCAGCTGTTTGGCCAACAGGCAGCCCTTGATCTTGGCCAGCTTCAAGCTGTCAACGAACTGCTGCAGCAGCTGCATAGTCAACAGCTCCACGCATTCGGCATCCTCCAGCAGATTGGGCAACTGTTGCTGTTGCTGCTGCAAACGCATTTCCTTCTGGGCACGCGTCAAGTGGCTGAAGAGCTGCTGCGGCAGCAGCTCCACCAATGCATCCGGACAGGGCTCCAGCCGCTGATTGGGCAAGAGCAGCCAGCCGGATTGCGTGAGCTGCAGTTCGAGCCGCTGCAAGCGCTGACGGCACACAGATTTGCCAAAGTTATGCACACGCTGCCGTATCAGCTCCCATTCGTCACTGGAAAGGAAGCGCTGCAGTTGCGGCAGCGCCGGCTCCGATGCCAGCGCTGCGAAGCCATCTGGCCAATAGTAGGCCAGGAGCAGATCAAAGCCAGTCGCACGCTCCACACACTCCAGATAGACGTTCATCGTGCGACGATTGTGCTCCAGCGAGAGCAAATGCCGTCCAAATTGCTGCAGTACTTGAGTGGTGTGCTTGCGCTGCAGCTCCAGCTCCACATGATGCTGCTGCACCTGCTCCGCCAGCCGAGTGCCGAGCAAATACTGTGAGAGCAACGTCGCCTGCAGCTCGATGGCAAAGTTGAGATTGCACTTCAAGACGGCCTTCGAGTTGGGCTCCAGCAGCTCGGCAAAGCTGTGCAACAGACTCTTCCAGATGACAATCGAGGGCTTCGACATGAGCTGGCTGACCAAGCGTATGAAGGCGGCGCCAGCTGTTGAGCTTGGCCAGGTCTGGGCCAAGGCATCGGTACTGTGGCAAATGGCATTCGACTGCGAACTGCAATTGGAATTGGGCTTGAGTAGAAGCTGCACATAGGCATCCACTTGCGGCTCCTGCTCGGCTGTCTCCGTGAGCTCTTGGCGACTGCGTTTGCCCGTCTCCCAATTGGGCAGTTGGAACTTGTGCAGCCATTCGCGCAGTGACTTCAGCAGTTGCATGACAAAGCGTTCGGTGCGACTCATGCGCCGGCACATGTCCAGCAGCAGGACGAGATATTCGGAATACAATTGCAGCTCCAGGTCGTTGCGCTTGATGGTGCACATCATCCAAATGGTAAACTGATAGGCGTTCGGTTCCACCATCAACGGATTGAGGCGCAACGCTGCACAGAGCAGCTGCAGCACTTTGTCCAGATGCTGATTTCGATTGTGGCGCACGAGGCTAAGCAATTGGTCGCTCATGTGCTCCATGCCCGATTTCTTGAGCTCGGGAAACGTGAGCTGGATGTTGTGGCGACGCAGTGCATCCAGTGCATGTGTGGTCAATACTAGAGCCAAGGAGCGACCCTCCAACTTCGACGGGACCGCTTCGCCGCTTGCATCCTGCTTCTTGTCCTTCACTTGCAATTGGGCAATACGACCCATCAATTTGAATAGCTTGGCCGGATTATAGCGATGGTTGAGCAGTGCACATTCCATGATTAGCAAATGCACATGCAACGGCTGCTCGTACATCAGCTCAATGGCACCAGATATATCCAGATGCTCCGTCAGCTGCAGCTCCAGTGCGGCCAGCTGCTCGAAGCAGCAGAATCCATGCTCACGCAGCTGCAGCAGTAGCTGGCAGAGCGGCCGCAGTGCCCCATTCACATAGGCCTTGAGCAGACGCTCATTATGCTGGGCACGTTGCACGTAGTCGCGCAGCTGCTGCAGCAGCGGCAGCATGAAGTCCGCATGTCGTGGCTTTGGTTCATCAGCATTCAGCATCAGCAGCTGTCGCTCGTAGCAGCTGAAGAGTATGCCATAGCTGCGCATGAGCAGATCGTAGTCGGCACGCAGGGCATCCTGCACCAGCTCAAAGTTGATTAGGCATTGCAGCAGCTGTGGGTGCGCCTTGGCCTCGGCTGGTGGTGCTTTGTCGATGCGTTGCAGGACCGTTTCAATTAGCGCCGATTTTGTGTCAACACTCACTAGACCTGGCTGAGCGCGCAGGCTGAACAGTTGCTGCAGCTGTTCCACGGGCAGCTCCACCTCCTCCTCGGCGAGCGTCTCAGCGAGCCATTTGCAAACGACTTCGTGTTTGTTGATGTACACAAAGTCCAGTGATTGCCAGACTTTAATTGCGAATTCCAGGCGCGCTGGGTACGCTTTGCTCTTGTCTTGCAGCCATATTCGTAACTCTGTAATGTTTTATTTAATAATAATAGCTTTTTCTTCGAATCGCGCTGCTTACCCTCGCCTATTTCCATGTTGCAAATACAAATTTCGATAACGATTGCGTTTTGCGCACGTGTTGAGCCTGGTGGCGGTTATCGATTAGCATTGTGCAATAGTGTTGCATAACTCTGTAAAATAATGTAAATAAAAAGGTAATGTAAATGAAGCAATTTTTATGTACATATGTTTGTTTCAATGATGTATTATGTATTTTATTGTATTTAACGTTTAATTTGCTATTAAATAAATAAAATTAGTTCATAAACAATATCTATACAAAATAAGCCAATTATTAATTATTGCTCGAAATATTGTAAAAATAAAAAACAAGTTACTTAACTTTAATTAATAATTATTGGAGCATTTAGACTCGAATTATTGTAAAAATAAAAAACAAGTTACTTAACTTTGATATAATACAATAATACACATTTTGAAAACAGTAGATTTGAATTTGTTTCTAAGAAACAACCAATTTTCCACTCAGTGCGAGCTACGTCACAAATGTCAATCGATATCTTCGATAGCTGTGTGTTATCTTTCAACTGTTATTATGCATGTCATCAGCTGTTTTAGTTGTGTTTTTGCGGGCCGTTTCTGTGGGGATCAAAATTCACAAGTTTTTTCATATTTTTATACACATTATTATAACATATAAATGAATGGTGGTATTGCATTAGAGTTATAGCTTGCTGTATGAATGCGTTTTGTATAGAATAGTAACAAATTGCATAAAATCACAATGCTGTTGAACTGCACCAGGGTGAAGCACATGTGCACAACATTACGAATTACCCAAATACCTTGCGCTGTTCCCCGATTTCCAATCAATTCGTCTAGCATACATAACTATCTGCTGAGGCGACAGCATCATCATCATCATCAACTATATAATATTCGACCGCCTGCTGGGCGACAGCTGCTTGGCTCCCCCTCCTCCTCCTTATCGACAGGTGCCTGTGCTGGTGCAGGTGCAGGTGTGCGCGCGTCCAGGTGGACAGCACGTTTGCTCAACGTACGACGATGCATGAGCAGCAAAGAAGTGAAGCTGGCCGTGCCCAAAGTGGGGACCGTCATGAAAAGCGCCAAATTCGAGTCCTCACGTCTCATCCATATGCTGAAGGAAGAGAAGTGGGTGCTCCTAAGTACGGCCCGCCATCAATCGGTCTATGCCAATGTGTCTTGCGCTCATACGCTTAGGTTTATTTCGTTGCAGTGGGGCTTGCTTGCCTAATCATCTCCTCCACCATCACCATGAGCGTGCCGTACTTCCTGGGCAAGGTCATTGACATAGTGTTCAACAAGGATGGCATAGATGAATCGGCTATCAGCACTTTGCGGGACTACTCCAAGATGCTCTTCTGCGTCTTTATCATTGGCGGCCTGGCTAACTTCTCTCGCGTTTATTTGTTTGGCTCCGCAGGTGACTTTCAACTTTCTCTCTCTCTCTGCCATTCTCAATTGATGCTTTCTCTGCTTTGCCACGCACAGCCTTGCGTATTGTGCGCAGACTGCGCTCCAATTTGTATCGATCGATGCTGATGCAGGAGGTGTCCTGGTTCGATAAGCGTGGCACCGGCGAGCTGGTCAATCGCCTGAGCAACGACACCTACTTTGTGGGCACCTCGCTGAGTCAGAACATATCCGATGGCATTCGCTCGCTGGCCATGATTGGCGTGGGCACCGTCATGATGGTGCGTCCAATGCCTTCCATCTAACTAACCACATATAATTCCACTCTCTCACTCTTAGATCTATACGTCGGCCAAGCTGGCGCTGGTCAGCGCTTTGGTTGTGCCCGCCATGGCTGGTGTGGCCATCGTCTATGGACGTTATGTGCGTCGCATTACCAAAACCGAGATGGACAAATTCGCTGAGGTGATGAAGCATGCCGAGGAGCGGTTCGGCAATGTGCGCACCGTCAAGGTCTTCGGTCGCGAGCACAACGAGTGCGCGGAGTATGACAAGAAGCTGGACGAGGCCATCGCCATTGGCTACAAGGAGACAAAGGCTAGATCCATATTCTTTGGCCTGGTGAGCTAGTTGAAACTCCAACTCCCATTGAACTCGCAGCTTAGATCAGAGTTTACTTCTATATTCAGACGGGCTTCTCGGGCAACGTGGTCATCATATCGGTGCTCTACTATGGCGGCACTTTGGTGCTCAACGAGGAGCTCACCATTGGCGCTATGACCTCGTTTATGCTGTATGCCGGCTACTCGGCTGTCGCCATGAATGGCTTGTCCAACTTTTACAGCCAGCTCAATAAAGGGATTGGCGCCTCGCAGCGCATTTGGGAGATCATGGATAGACAGTATGCGATGCCCATCGACCAGGGCATTATGCCAACGACTAAGACAATTGGCGAAATTGACTTTCGCAATGTTACCTTTGCCTATCCATCGCGCAAGGAGAGCAGAGTGCTATCGAATTTCTCGCTGAAGCTACAGCCAAACCAGACGACCGCCTTGGTGGGTCGCTCCGGTTCGGGTAAATCGACGACGGCAATGCTACTGATGCGTCTCTATGACCCACAGAAGGGTGCCGTCTACTTAGATGGCGTCGATTTGCGCACATTGAATCCGCATTGGTTGCGCCAACATGTGAGCGCTGTCAGCCAGGAGCCGGTGCTCTTCTCTGGCTCCATACGCTCGAACATTCTCTATGGACTGCAGCCGGGCAAGGTGGCCAGTGAGCAGCTGCTCCAAACGGTGGTCGAAGACTCAAATGTCAGCGAATTTGTCAGCCAACTGCCCGATGGTCTTGAAACCATTGTGGGCCAAAGAGGAATTCTTTTAAGTGGCGGACAAAAGCAACGTGTGGCCATCGCCAGGGCGCTTATTAAAGTATTATATAAGCACACACATATATATATATATATATATCAATATATATTCTAATCAATTTCCTTGTTATAGAATCCCACCATACTCATCCTGGATGAGGCGACAAGTGCACTGGATGCCGTTTCGGAGCAGCTAGTGCAGAAGGCGCTGGAAAAGCTTATCCGTGGACGCACTGTGATTACCATCGCCCATCGTCTCAGCACAATTCATCAAGCGCACAAAATAGCTGTCATTGACGAGGGACGCATTGTGGAGGAGGGCACCTTTGCGGAACTGATGGGCAGGTCAAATGGCGTGTTCAGGGAGCTGGTATCCAAACAAGCATTTGGTGGCAAGCAGTAGTGTATAAGCTACACAAGGTGCTCATATACAAAGAGTTGTATATTACTAGACAAGACAAATTTACAAAGCATTGTTATTATTTTTACACAAACTCGGTTTATAGACGTTATTAATGGTAGACTTGGTTCAAACTAGGGCTAATGTTAGAAAAATGTTTCAATACGAAAATTCTAAATGTTAAAGTTAATTGATTAATATTAAGTAAATAAATGAACAAATTTTACATTGAGTTTCGCGTGTGCCTTAAACTTTTTGAATGTCATTTTAATTGCGCGGCAAAATTCAAGCGTTGCCAGCTCTTTAGAGCTGTCGATCAGTTGGCAGAGAATTGATTCATTTTCTCTTTTAGTTGATTATGATCAAATTAAAAGTTGATATTTATATGTTAGGCAAATAAATGCTTTTTGTTACGCAGCCTGAAATACGTTGATATTCGAGTTTCAAGTATCGCGCCATTAAGAAGCGCTGCCACCTTGTTCGATGGCACATTCAAGTATATAAGCGCTGCCACCCTGTTTTGCTGCCGATCAGCTGAATTTGTGCCGTTACTTTTGATTTTAAACATTTTATTTTGTTTTTACACGTTTTGTTTTTACAATTTTACATTTAGCTTAATTCTAATTAACAGGCACAGAAAATAAATGCAGCAATTCCTTTCCACAGCTCACACACCACACGAGTGCATGTGTGTAGGTGTGTGTGTGTGTTTATGTGTGTTTGTGTGTGTTGTTTGTTTACTTCATGGTGGGCATGGCCACAGCCGCCTGGGTGTGGTTGACATCTGTCTCACGCCACAGCTGGGTAACGGTCTTGGTCTGTGTGTAGAACTTGATGCCCTGCTTGCCATAGAAGTGATGGTCGCCGCGGAAGGAGCCGCGTGTGCCAGTGAAGGAGAACATGGGCAGGGGCACGGGAATGGGCACATTGACGCCCACCTGACCGGCATCGATCTCGTTGACGAACTTGCGTGCAGCGGCACCGTTGGTGGTGAAGATGGCGCTGCCATTGCCATAGGGATTGGCATTCACAATTGAGATGGCATCGTCCAGGGTGTCGGCATTGAGGATGACCAGGACGGGGCCAAAGATCTCCTCGGTGTAGCACTGCATGTTCGGCTTGACATCGGTCAGAATGGTGGGGCCCACAAAGTAGCCATCCTCATAGCCAGGCACTGTGATCTTCCTGCCATCGAGGATCAGCTTAGCGCCCTCCTTCACGCCCGACTCAATCAGATCGTTGATGCGCTGGCGCGAGGCGTCGCTGATGACTGGTCCCACATCGGTGCCGGGCATATGGCCAGCGTTGACCTTCAGCTTCTTTGCGCGCTCCACCAGATCGGGAATCCACTTCTGGGCTTCGCCCACAAACACAGCCGTCGACAGAGCCATGCAGCGCTGTCCGGCAGCGCCAAAGGCGGCGCCAGCCAGCTGATTCAGTGTGTTCTCCTTGTTGGCATCGCTGAGGACAATGCCGTGATTCTTGGCGCCCATGTTGCTCTGGACACGCTTGCCATTCTTGCCGGCACGCTCATAGATGTACTTGCCCGCCGTATCGGAGCCCACAAAGGAGACTGCCTTGATTTCGGGTGCATCGCAGATGAAGTTCACTGCATCGTGCTGGCCATGGATGACATTGACTACGCCGGGTGGGCAGCCGGATTCGTTGAGCAGCTCCATCAGCAGCATCGTTGCGCCGGGCACACGCTCGGAGGGCTTCAGCAGCATGGTGTTGCCCGTGGTAATGGCCACGGGGAACATCCACAGCGGGATCATGGCTGGGAAATTGAATGGAGCAATGCCGGCGGTGACACCGAGTGGCATGACCAGCGAATAGGTGTCCATGTCGCGGGCAACATTCGCCACTGTCTCGCCCATCTGCAGCGATGGAATGCTGCAGCAGTGCTCGACCACCTGGAGACCACGGAGCACATCACCCTCGGCATCGGCCAGAGTTTTGCCCTGCTCCAAGGTGATATTCTTGGCCAGCTCAGCCATATTGGCCTTAATCAGTGCCTGCAGCTTGAACATGACCTGCTGGCGTGACACCACAGACTGGCTGCTCCACGACTTGAAGGCGCGCTTGTTGGATTCCAGAGCCGTTTTCATTTCCTCAGCCGTTGCCTTGGGCACACGGGTGACCACCTTGTCGGTGGCCGGATCTTTCACATCGATCCAATCGTTGGTCTTTGACTCCACAAATTTGCCATCGATGAACAGCTTGGTTGTGGGAGCGGACGACGAGTAGCTACGCTTGGCAATCAAACGTGCCTGCAAAGGAATTTAATTATATTTAAATGTTATCGATAAGTCGATCGAAGTGATATTTGAATCTGTTGTGTAAAGGTTGCCACATCTACCAAATGCAAAGAGTACCCTAATGGTACACTGCCCTCACAAGGGCTGCCCATATATGCAATAAGTGTACAAGCGGTAGGTACACTTGGCATGGGCTGCCACATGTACCAAGGATTGGTACACTCAAGTATTTTTGGTATTTTATATTGGCTTATATATATTTTTTTTTAATTCGTGCCACGTCTCCTACATTTATAACGACTGTACCCAAAATTTGTCTAATATTCATTTTTTTTTCAATAAATATATGCTTAGTGCTCTGCATTAAATCCGATTTGCTCAAATCATTCTCAGTGTAATCAATGAATATGCAAATTGGCATAGCCACAAGGAACTTGTACCCCATGGAGAAAGCAAATTGACTTTGGGTTTTTTCCAAATTAATTTTGTGGATGACATAACAACTTAATTATGTCAACTTTCTATGTTTCCAGAGCATTTCAAGGACATCATACCACAAATTGTACATTTGGTATGCAAAATTGGTACATTTTGTTGCAAATTTAGGTACAACATAATTCTGTCAAGTGGCAGCCCTATTTCAATAAGAAAAAAAAACAGTTCCATCGAGAACTTTTCCACAATTGCATCGAGGCAATAAAGTTGCGTAAAAGGCAAACGCGCCGGCGCTTCTTGGACAACTTGGGCCAGGCTTCACTGTATGTGTGTGTGTGTGTGTGTGTATCTTGCAAGTGTTTTACTGCCTTACTTTAAATTCAACAGGTGAGCATGGCTTTGCCTGGCAACATGATAATATATACAGACACACACACATACATATGTATATGTATGTATGTATATAAGGGATAAATGCCACGCCTTTGGCTTATCAGTGGCAGCAGCCGCCCGTTTGATAGGCATTTATTTATATGGCTTACCGTCTAATTAAAATACAATTGTATTACACACATGCACACATACACATGTGCCTGTGTGTGTGTGTGTGACTGTGTCCGTTCTGGCGTTATTATGATCGTCGCATTATCTGAATCGCAGCAAACCAAAATTACGTAACATGTGTTTGCGCTATCAAATTGTCATTTCTTTTTGTTGTTTTTTGTGGACAATTTATGAACACACACAGGCATAAGCACGTGTGCTTTAATTTGCATGCACATGCAATGCACACACACATACACACACACACACGCCCACTTGCCAATGCACTTGCAAGTGTACAACGCCCCCCCGCCGCGCCGTTGGAAAGCTTTCCAACACTGCGCAATTGTTATCGATAGTTGTTGATAGCATATGCAATTATAATTTCTTACCTCAGCACCAATTAGACGCACAAAGGACATCTTGTCACAGGCGATGGAAATGTAAGGTCAGGGATTCTGGATAATGGAAGCTCCGGCTGGAAACACGTCTGTTGCTGCTGCTGCTGCTACTGCGGCTGGCCCAACCAATGGTCTCACTAGAACTGAAAGCAAAAGCTGAGGCTGTGCCAACTGGCGGCCCCAATGCGCGCGTGTGTGGTGTGATTGTTGATATACGAGGCGACGGTGACGGCGATGGCGACGGCAACGGGCGAAGCCGGCGAGCAGTCGGTTGGCTGCTCGAACCACTTTATTAGACGAGCACACAGCTGTATGCATGTGTGTGTGTGTGTATGTGTGTGTGTGTGTGTGTGTGTGCAGCCAAGAACTTGAAAGAGCAACTGTTGTTGTTTTGTGTGCTTTTGCTCGAATTCGTTGGGGGCTCGCTTGTATATGTATGTGTGTCTATGTGTGTGTGTGTGTGTGTTTGTTTTTTGTTTTTGCGACGTTTGTGGAAGCACACGCACAGGCGCTTAAGTAGGCGCGCACATACATACATATGTATGTACATATGTATATTCATTTATCTCTGCGGGTGTATATACATACATACATACATAACCACAAACATACGTACGTATGTATGTATGTTTGTGTGTAAATTTGTATTTATTTATGATTGCTCGCACGTGTAATATTTGAAATCATATGTTGCTGCATTGGTGTGTGTGTGTGTGTGTGTGTACATACAAATTTAATAGTGCACTTATATACATTACATATTTAATTGGTCACACACACTCACATAAAACACACCTTTCAACAGTAAACATGCTTAAGTTTAATTTATATGTTTGTATAAAAAAAAAATAAAAATAAAAATACAGAAGTTAAACAAACTTTAAAAAAATACATGCATACTTTTAGGCCGCAAGTATAAATGTTGCTTGTGCATTTCCCCCTAAAAATTAAAGCATACTTTTAAGCGTCTGATCAGTTATCAAAGTTACAAACCCAAATCGAATTGGCAAATGTGCACATGAGCACATGCTTACACACATAGTGAAGTGCTTGCTGCTGGCTCAAGTCTTGGCTGCGACTCTAAACTTGTCTGTTCATTTAACAAAGTTGCAAACCCAAACCGAATCAATTCCTAGCTCAAGCGGTTGGTTTAAGCACATGCTTATCTACATAGTGAAGCTGGTTATAGTCTTGGTTGCGTCTGATCACTTATCAATGTTTCAAGCCCAACTCGAATTAGCTGGGTAAGCTGCTGGTTCAATTCTTGGCTGCAGCTCAAAACTACTTAGTTTGTTCATTCAACAAAGTTGCAAGCCAAGACCGAATCAATGCTTAGCTTATTTGGTTGCACACATACTTATCCACTTACATTGTAAAGCTGGTTAAAGTCTTGGCTGCGTCTGATAAATTCAAATTAACTGAGTAAACTGCTGGTTCAGTTCTTGGTTGCAGCTCAAAACTAGTTTACTCACTTAACAAAGTTGCAACCCCAAGCCGAATTAATGCCTAGCTCAAGCATTTGGTTTGAGCACATACTTATCTATTATACATTGTAAAGCTGGTTAAAGTCTTGGCTGCGTCTGATCAATTCGAATTAGCTGGGTAAACGCTGGTTCAATTCTTGGCTGCAACTCAAAACTAGTTTGTTCATTTAACAAAGTTGCAAGCCGAATTAATGCCTAGCTCAAGCATTTGGTTTAAGCACATGCTTATCTATCATACATTGTTAAGCTGGTGCAAGTCTTAACTGCGTCTGATCACTTATCAAAGTTGCAGGCCCAATTCAAATTTACTGTGTAATCTACAGCTGCTAGCTCAAACATTTGGTTTGAGCACATGCTTATCTACATACTTTGCGGCTCAAAATCGGTTTGCAACTTGGCTACTTGTGTTTTTTGTTTATGAAATTTTTGTGTTTTTAATTTTTAAATAATAAAATCATTGAAGATTTTCAATTAGTTTTGTCTACTCTGGCATGGGCAAGTCTTGCGCCATATTCAATTTTTTTTGCTATACAAGAAAAGCTTAGCTGAAGTGTTAAAAAGAAATGAAATTGAAAAGAAATGTTTTTATTTTTGTTCGCAACTTTTATTTGTTTTGCATTGTCATATCAATTAAGACGTAAATAATTAATTAATTTAGTTAAGTACGCTAAACGCTAAGTACATAATTTAATTTGTTCAATCATTTGTTGTTGTTGTTGTTGTTGTTGTTGTTTCTCTTTCACAAAATAGTTAGAAAACTCGTGTTGAAATGCTTTGGTTATTGCTGTAAAATGTTTCGACTACTTCATATAGATATATAGATATATACATACATATATATAACTGTATATATGTATATATATGTCTGCTATATATAGCACTTGATATATTTTTATTTTGTTTTTATGCATAAAAGTTTTTAAAATTAATTCCAAAAAATTGTTTTCAATGTATTTCGCTTGCTTTTCTGAGTTTTTTTTTTTTTATAGTAAAATATTTTTTATATAGTTTTTAATATAATTTTTATAATAATAATATATATATATATATGTATATAAAAAAAAAATAGCGCTTAAGACTAGAATTGTAATAATTAATATGGAATGCTTTGAAGAGCATTTTTTTGTTTTGTTTATTTTAAATATTTAATTTAAGCCACGCTGCGGTTGAAGGCCTCAGAAAATGTACATGATAAATCAGTTTTATATTATTTATTAGTTATATATAGTATATATAGCTATTTTTAAGTAGAAGAAGAGCACTACGTAGGCAAATTTCATATACAGCTAAATCTTTTTTTTTTCAATTTTTTTTCCATTTTTTTTTCATTTTTTTTTAAGTTTTTTTTTTTTGTATTTTTTTAAGTCTTTTTTTTAAGCACTGTTTTCTAAGTTTAAATATGTAATGCATAAAAAAAATGTTTTTTTTATTTTTACTTAATTTTTTGCCTATTTTTGCCTTAATTTTTTGTTTTTTGATTAATTGTGGCGCTAGCTTGACGCTGCCGCTGCCGCTGCGCTGCCCGGTTGTACCGTTAGACAACTTAGACTAAGAAAAAAAAAATTGTGTTCTTTAGTTAATAAGAATAAGACAAAAAAAAAACGAACTATTTAGGCTTTGGTATATGTAGGGCGAGAGATCTCCATAACTCTCTCTCTCTCTCTCTCTCTCTCTCTCTCGCTGACAGTTCAAAATTCGCTGTATATTAAGATTATTATTATATATATGTGTGTGTATATATAGATATATATATATCTGAGTTTGATTTGAAAAGTTTATAAAATTTATATAATTTAATAAAAATTAAAACAAAAAAAATATTTTTTTTTTTTAAATTTTGAAACAAAAGAAAAATATTTTTTTTTTAAATTTTGTACTTTTTAAATCAAACAAATATATATATATATATATATATATATTGTATATATCTTGTCTAATGTAGTGTGGCTTATATCATGTTTTGTTTTTGTTACTTTTTGCTAGACGTCTAAGACTAGGACTACTGAGCTGGCTTAGAGGGTTTTGCCCTAAACTCTCTTAGATCTTGTTTGTTAACTTCTCGCCTGTTTGGCCTAGTCGACCTTGCGACCCTTTCACCTGGTTGGCCTAGTCGACCCACCGACCACTCGAGCCTTCGACCTTCGTCTCACTTTTCGACGCCCAGCAATTTGGCCGCCTCGTCGGGCGAGCTGAGCAGCTTGTTGAGTATGCCCTGATCGGTGATGCCCAGCAGATTGCCCAGGAAATCGCCGCTGGCCACGCCCACAGCTGCTGCTGTTGTGGCCGTCGAGGATTCGGCAATGTTTTCCTTGTGCTCGCCGAGGCGGCTGACGCGCCACTCGTTCGCCTTGTCCAGCAGCTCGTGCAGCTTGGGCAGACGTGAGCTCTTGTTGTTGCTATTGTTGTTGTTGTTGTGGCAAGTATTGTTGTTGTTGTTGTTGTTGCTGGGCATTGGCATGGGCATGGGCATGGCCATGGCTGTGGCTGTGGGCGTTGGTGTTGTTGGCGGCGTTGCCATTTGCTCATCATCGGAGCAGTCGGAGGCGCCCGCCTCGCCATTGTGGCTGCGTCCACTGTGCTTCTTCATGTGGCGCAGCATGCTGTGCTTCAGCGTGAACTTGCGCAGGCAGATCTCGCACTGGAAGGGCCGCTCGCCCGAGTGGGTGCGCATGTGGCGACGCAGATCCTCCGTGGACCAGAAGCGACGCACGCAGAAGGCGCAGATCACCTTGCGGTTGCTGTAGTCCGGATATTTGCCGGAGCTGCGTCCAGTGCTCGACTCATCCTCAGAGATGGCAGCCGAGGTGGCTGCAGCAGCAGCAGCAGCAGCAACTGTTGCTGTCTCCTGCTCCGTTTCGATGGCGCCTTTGGCCAGCAGCAGCGCAAACTCCTGGGCATGCAGCTGCTTAATGTGATCGAGGCACTGCATCCGCTCGCCAAACGAATATTCGCACAGGTGGCACTTGTAGGGCAGCTCGCTGCCATTGGCCTCGACGGTGCTGGCGGCGGCGGCGGCGGTGGTGCTGGTGGTGCTGGTGTTGGCAGCTGCTGCGGCAGCAGCCTGAGCCGCTGCCACCATCTGCTGGCTGAGCTGTGCCGCTGCCGTCAGCTGCTGGATGAGCTGTTGCTGCTTGCGCTCCCGCTCCAGCTCACGTTCCCGCTCCAGCTCACGTTCGCGCTCCCGCTCACGCTCCAGCTCCAGCTGACGCTCCTTTTCGGCCGCCTTGCGGCGACGCTGCTCCTCCAGCTCGATCTCCTCGACGGACTTGGGCACGGGTATGGGCTCGCTGACATCCTCGGTGGGCACGTAGACCGACATGGCGGACTCCACGTTGCCATGCTTGCGCAGCAGATGGCGGTCGCAGTTGCTCTTCGTGGTGAACAGCAGCGGGCAGTGGGAGCACTTGAATGGCTTCTGGCCGGTGTGGGTGAGGATGTGGCGACGCAGCGAGCTGCTCCAGGGGAACATGCGCTGGCAGTACGGACAGCTGACACGATTGGGCGCCAGGCTGTAGGCGGACTTCTTCTTGGGCTCGCTGCAGCTGCTGCTGCTGGTGACGTCCTCGGTGCCGGAGTTGTTGCTCTCGCTGGCGCTGCCGGAGGCGACGAGGCCCTCCTCGTCGCTCTGCTCCATGTGATTGGCCACATCGCTGGGCCGAAAGTAGCTGTTGAAGGACACCTGATTGCTGGTGGCATTGTCCACCAGTTTGGCCACCGGCACCAGATCCTGAGATTCATCCTTGAACGGTGAGCTGGCCACCTCCTTCAAGGACTTGGCCACCGACTCGGCCTGGGCAATCATAGTCTTCATGGTCGTTGGCTCGCCACTTGGCTGCAGTTTGGCCTCAGCCAACTCAGTGGGCGGCTCAAGCTCATCTTTGGCAACAATTTCATCAATTGGCTGCACTTGCTCCACATGTTGCTGTTGCTCGTGTTGCTGCTGCTCTTCCTGCTGCTGCTGCTGCTGCTGCTGTTCGTCTTGCTCAAACTCTTCATCCTCCTCCTCCTCCTCCTCCTCCTCGTCTATGTCATCAAACTCATCTTCATCATCTTCGTCTATGATCAGCTTCGGCGGCTCATCATCATCCACGGGCAACTGTTGCTGCGGCGCCTGATTGCTGCCATTGCCATTGCTGTTGCTGTTGCTGTTGTTGCTGTTGTAGCTGAAGTGCAGCAATGGATTGACGACAACATTGCTGGAGCCATGCGCCAGCGCCTGCTGCAACAGGTCCGTGTCCTTGCGCGCCTGCTGCAGCAAATCTGTATCCTTGCGCGCCTTCAGCTGCTGCGCCAAGATTGCATACTTCACATGCTCCGAGATGTGCGCATGTTGCTGCTGCTGTTGCTGCTGATGTTGCTGCTGCTGCTGCTGCAGATTTGTCATGGCTGCTGCTGCGGCTGCTGCTGCTGCTGCTGCCGCTGCTGCTGCTGCTTGCGCTGCACCCGAGTTGGCCGCCCGCCCACGCATTACATGATGCCCGCTGCGCTGGCGCTGCGCATAGAACTGCGGATGCTGCTGCTTGACGTGCCGCTCCATGTTGGAGCGCAGGGTGAACCGCGCCGAGCAGTGCTCACAGGCGAAGGGCCGCTCGGTGCGATAGCGACGCTGCTTCTGCTTGGGCATCAGCACGCCGTTCTTGATGACCATCTTGACGGGCCCGGCTGCTGGCACTGGCAATGGCAATGGCATGCCCAAAGGCGACGGCACTGCAGCTGCAGCTGCAACTGTTGCTGGCACTGCCATTGCTGCTGGCACTGACTTCTCCAGTGCAGCAGCAGCAGCAGCAGCTGGCGGCGGCGCCATCAGCCCAAAGAACGGAAAGCCGGACGATTGCTGCAGCATCAAATTGCGCAGCAGCTGCATATACTGCGTGGCTGCATCACCTGGATTGAAGAGCAACTGTTGCTGCTGCTGCTGTTGCTGCTGTTGCTGCTGCTGTTGCTGCTGCTGCTGCTGCTGTTGCTGTTGCTGCTGCAAGAGTAAGTCATGTTCGCGTTGCGGTTTCTTGCTTAGATCCAGCACATCCATGCTGAGATCCATGACGGCTGCCAGCGGCTTCTCCACCAGCTGATCGAGGCTCTTCACCTGAATCTTCAGTGGAGGCTGCGCTGGCTGCTGCTGCTGCTGCTGTTTGCTGGGCTGCTCCGCCAGCAACATGTGTTTCAGCTGCGAGTTCGACTCGACATTTGTCGTCGATGGCGACGGACTGAGCGAACGAAAGCTGAGCTCTGACAGATCCGGATCCATTTTGGGCTTGATCTCCTCACAGCTGGCATCCTCGGCCGGATGATAGACAATCGCACGCTTTACCTCATCGCGGCTCGTTTTGCCATGCCGATTGCGCAGGTGACGCTCGCAGTTGGCCTTCGTGGTGAAGGCGTAGTTGCAGACGGCGCACTCGTATGGCCGGTCGCCGTTGTGGGTGCGCATGTGCCGCACCAGCGCCGCCTTGTCGCAGACGGCGTAGGGACACATGTTGCAGCGGAAGGGGCCGGCAGCGCCCACAGCCGCCAGATGGACGCGGTTGTGGCCTTTGAGGGCGCGCAGATTGGGAAAGACGGCGGAGCAGAGTTTGCAGGGGAATTCGCCGCGCAGCTTCATGCGCCGGAACTCGCTGGTGAAGGCATCCTGGGCCTCCTCCTCGCCATCGCGTCCATCCAGGCTGTACTGGCTGGAGCATGGCGTGTTCACGTTCTGCTCGAAGTTGCGCAGGAAACTGGACGTGCAGCTGGAGCTGGTCATGTGCAGAATGCTCTGGATGTCGGCCAGATCCTGGCGCTGCTCCGACGGCTCATGCTTGATGGGCGACGGCAACGAGCAGCTGCCCGACTTGCCCTTCAGATACAGTTGCTGAAAGAACTCATCGCGTTCGCTGTTCGCCTGCAGCCGCATCTCATCCTCATCCGCATCCTCATCGGCATCGGCCTCGTCTTCGTGCTGTTGCTGCTGCTCTTCATCCTCCTCCTCCGCCGGCTCCTGCTTGTGCAGCGGCGAGGAGCTGGCGCCCAGCAGCGGCGGCAACTGCAAGCCCCGACAGCAATGCGCCTGCAGCTGACGCTGTGTGGCAAAGATCACCTCGCACTCCCGACACTTGGCGGGTATGTCGGCATGCTCCGTCTCCAGGTGGGCGTACACCGCTGCCAGCGTCTCGAACTCATCGGCACTGCAGACGGGGCAACTGGGCAGCGCCGCCGACTCCTGCTCTGGCGTCCTCGGGCTGCTGTTGCCCGACGATGTGGCCAGCAATGTGGCCACGTCCGGTGTGCTCGTTATCATCTGTGTCACATCCACGCTCTCCCCATCGTCGCCAGCTCCATCGACCTCCCCATCGCCATCGCCATCTGCATCCAATGCTCGCTCATCGCTTACAATGATGTTGTTGTTGTTGATGTTTGTTTTCAGCTGTTGCTGCTTGCACGCCAGCAACAGTTGCTGCTCCTCCTGGCTGTTGTTGTTGTTGTTCGCTTGGCTACTGTTGTTGTTGTTGTTGTTGCTGGCTGCACTGCTGCTGCTACTGGATATATCCGTGGAGCAACTGGCATCGCTTTCATAGCTCTCGGCACGTTGAGCCACCGCATGTTGCTGATGTCGCTGCAACTGTTGCTGCTGCTGCTGCTGTTGCTGCTGCTGTGCTTGCTGCGGCTGCTGCTGCTGTGACTGTTGCTGTGACTGTTGCTGCTGCTGCTGCTGTTGATGTTGCTTGTGTGTTCGCATGTGGCGATGCATGTTGCCGTTGGTCGTGAAGGTCAAGTGGCAATAGCGACAGTTGAAGGGTCGCTCCCCGGTGTGCACCAGGACGTGTCTGTCCAGCGAGGAGGCGGACGAGAGTACCTATAACACAAAGAGAGAGAGAGAGAGAGGGAGTGTAAGAGAGAGAGAGAGAGAGAGAGAGAGATGAAGGGAATATGGGATTAACAGTTAGTCAAAGCTCAAGCAAAATAATTCGGGTTTGGGCATGAGCCTAGCCCAAGTGTAGTCGACTGTTTGAATACTCTGTAATGATCACACAGGTGTACAACTATTTGGTATACCCTGTAATTGGCTGGCGCATAGCTTAAAGCTACTAAAATACCCTTTGATTGTGTGTAATCTACACTTTATGGATACCCTGTAATATGGTATACTCTGTAATTGGCAAATGCCAAGCAGTATAGCTGGCATATAATGTATAGTTACTTAAATACCCTATAATTGCCCAACTAATTTACACGTAATGGATACCCTGTAATATGATATACCCTGTAATTGGCTAAGAACTACCAACTATAGCTGGCATTTAATATATAGTGACTTAAATACCCTATAATTATCTAGCTAATGTACACTTTATAGATACCCTGCAATATGATATACCCTGTAATTGGCAATAATAAGCACTATACTATAAGTGAATTTTAGCTAATAGATACCCTGTAATGTGGTATACCCTGTAATTGACCTATAAGGCATTATAGTTAGCAACAATTTGATAGCAATTTAGACACCCTTTAATATGATATGCCTTTTTTACAACAGTCGAGATACCCTGTAACTGTTCAAGTCAAACAGATTGACTTTTATTTGCATTTTCTTTGAGTAATAAACAACGAAATACCCTGTATTCTGAATTGGAAAAGTGCCCGCTGAGCTATGCATATCATAGAATAAAGATTAGTGCGCCAAATACCCTATAATCGAGTGACTTACCTTGGAGCAAATGCGGCAGGTGAAGTTCTCGGTGTCGCCGTTGGCATAGTTGTGGCATCGAATGTGATTGGTGAACTCGTGGGGCGTGGCCGAGACAACCTCGCAGATGGGGCAGACATATTTCATGTGGTCGTCGCCAGCGCCGATGCCGGACTCGGCGCTCGAATGGCACAGGCCTTGCGGCGAGGAGCCGCCCGAGCTGCTGCCCGAACCCGGCTGCTGCTGCTGCTGTTGCTGTTGCTGCTGCTGCTGCTGCTGCTGCTGCTGCTGCGCTGTCGTCGCCGACTGCGCTGCGCTGCTGGCGCTTAGCAAATAGCCGCTGTGTGCGCTGCCATCGACGAAGCCCGACTCGGACAGGTCGCCGTTGTGAGCGCTGATGCTGCTCCGATTCAGACGAAACTTTTTGCGCAGCGAACTGGCATCGCTGCCGACGCTGTAGTCGACCACGATGCTGGCGCTGGCAGCGGCAGCGACTGCATTGCCGCTGCGGCGCTGCTTGTGGCGAATGCGATGCACCGACTGCTCCAGCAACTGTTGCTGCTGCTGCTGCTGTTGCTGCTGTTGTTCCTCCTCCTCGTCAGAGTACAAGATTTGCGGCTGCTGCTGTTGCTGCTGCTGCCGCATCTTGCGCTTCCGCGACGTCGCCTCAACATGTGGCGTCGACGTCGGCTGCGGCGCACCGCTGCTGCTGCTCAGCTTCTTTGGCGTGCGACCCAGATCCAGATGCTCCAGCGATGACTCCGAGGTGCTGGAATCACGACGCTGTCGCTCCATAACCGCATCCTCAAGAGTTACTGCTGCTGCCGCTGCCGCTGCTGCTGTTGCTGCTGTATGTTGCTGTTGTGGCTGCTGCTGCTGTTGTTGCTGTGTGGCCAGCATTTTCGCTGCTGCTGTCGTTGTAAAAGTTGGCTAATTGAGATCGTAAACGGCTGCTGCTGGTCTGCTGTGATTAGCTGCTGGAAGGTGGAAGAGAATCGAAAAGGTCAATCAACATTAGCTTTGACATGAGCTTTAACAGCATGTTTAATGTTCAATAAACACTAGAGCTGCAGCTGAAATACAGCTTTAACTGCAGTTTGAGCTAGCAGCTTAACTAGAGAAAGCATTAACAATAGCTTTGACATGAGGCTTAGCAGGAAGTTGCATATGAGCATTTACTTAAATATAACTAGTTAACATGAGCTTTAACAGCAGCTTCAATTTGACTAAAAATGCTCCAAAAATTTCTCTTTAATCTTAGTATAACATTAGCTAACAGCTTAACGAGAGCATATTTAACGTGAACTTTGGCGTGGGGTTTAACATTAGCATGAAAATAGCTATGTTACAAAAGATCTCAAAAAACTTCACGGCAAAATATAATATAATGGCAACAGAACAGGTTGATATTACTTTTGTCATCTGGTTTAACATGAAGATTAGATTCAACATGAGCAAAAACAAGTAAAAATTTTAGTCAAATGTTAACAGACATATTATATATTAATTCGAAATGCGATTGGGGTATAAAATGGCAATACAAGTTTTAACATGAGGTTTACCAGGAAGTTGAAGTTTGACATTAACATAAATATGAACTTAAACATTGCATGTTTACATGCTCTCAGAGTAGCGGAAGGAAGTAGAGAAAGCAGGAAACACATCAGAATTTGACATGAGCTTTAACATGAAGATCAACATTTGCAACAACAATATAATTACGATTTAAGTACCTTCAGGCGATGAATTTAAATAAATCTCATTTAGCAGTAACGTTAAGATGCAACATGCGATTTAACATGAGGTTTAACATTCACAAAGTTTCACATGAGCCTTCGACACTAATTGGCAGGCTGAGACGTCTCTTGGCCTTCATTTTGTTGAGTCGAATATGAATTTAGCTATTGCTCTAAGTCTTATTGGATTCTAGGCATTTCGCAATGAGTGCTAATTGGAACTAAGCGAACTAAACATCAATTTCTTGGATACTTAAATTCGAATTGCTTGCTTTGTGCTTTGTGCTGATTGGATTACGCGTAATTCAATATTCAATTGCGGCACAGATCATATCTCACTTTCAGCTGAACAGCTGATTAAACGATCGATCGAGGGAGTTAGCTGAGGGGGAGTGGGAGTGGGAGAGGGCGGGGTGGGGGTGTGTGTTAGTGGAGCTACGGTGAATTGGTTAAACGAGACGTTGTCAAAACAGTTGCAATTTTATTTTTATTTTTACTTTTATTTTTTTCTTTTTCTTTTTGCTGGAAAATGCGAACGGATGCATTTCGCCAGAAATTCCAATCAGAGCAGCTGACTAATGGACGGCAGTGAGCGAGCAGTGAGATTCGGCTGCTCTCATCTCTAATATGAGTATATGTATGTATGTCTCTCTCTCTCTTGCTCACGCTGTGTATTGATTTGTTATCGGCTCGTGCGCTTTGCGCTTTGTATTTGTTGCATTTCCATTCGCTGTTCATATTTCCCCATTAACATTTACCGTTATCAATTGGCTTTGCTGCCGCTGCTTAGGATTTCCAATTGGCGACGACCAACGATCCAACAGCAGCAGCTACAACAACAACAACAACAACAAGTTGACAATTTTTGAAAGAAAACTTTGAAGCGATAACGTTTTTGTTGTTTATTTGTTTTTTTTTTGCTTTGGTTATTGTTGTTGTTGTTGTGGTTTTTTTTAGGCTTTGGTCTTCGATTTTGGTTGGTCGATTTCGAATTCGATTTCGCTCGTGACTCAGCCGCATGCTAAATCATTAGAGATAAAGGCACGCCCCTAACCGCCCCCTCCTCTGCCAACACTCTCCCTCTCTCTCTTTCTCTCTCGCTCTGTAGCTCTCTCCAACAATTGGAAGTGAAGAAATAATTTCATATTGAAATGGTGAAATTTTAATTATATGGAGACTTTTATAATCTAACACTATACTTTGGAGACTTTACTAGAGACTAGAGATTACTGAAATCTCTAAAAATATTTGCTTAAAGTGGAGACTAACTATTATTTCGTAGACTAATTAGAGTGAGTAGTGTAGAGATTTGCGTTTATTTTTGGAGAATTTGAAGATTGCTTAACTGTGTAGAAATATTTATTGTAAGTGGAGACTAGCTTTTATTTTCTACACTAATTGCAGTGAGAAGTGTAGAGATACCTTTTGGAGACTATACATGGTAATGCAGATTGCTCAATGCTGTAAGTATTTATTGTCAGTGGAGACTAGCTTTATTTTGCAGACTAGTTGGAATTGAAGATATTTGTGTGTGGAGACTTGTCTCATAAATGGAGAATGATTAAATATGAAAACATATGCATGTGCATTAAGTGACGACTAGCTATCATTTTGTAGATTAGCTGGATTTGTGAGTGTAGAAATTTGTTGTAGATTTTGGAGACTTGATTAGGATGTGGATAATTATCGAAAGTGAATGATTTATTGTGTGACGGCAAAAATACACCATAGTTTAGTTCAAAGTGTAGAAATTGTGTGTATATTTTGGAGACTGTATTATGAAATAGGCAAAAATAATTTGATGTAGAGTTTTTGCGCTACTCTAATTATTTACCATTGTTTTTAGTCTACAAAGACTTTGATAGAATCGGCACACAAATTTTGGAGAATTGCATTTGAATGTTTTGTAGATTTAAAAAAAAATATATTTAAGCTTTTAGTGGAGACTACGATATGAATTGAGTAATATTGGCCAAATGAAAAAATTCAATTCTAAAACATTTTCTAATTTATTTCTATTTCAATTTTCACAAAAATGTTTTTTGAGAGTTTTGGAGAGTTTGGAGCAAAACAATTTTTCAAAGAGAGTTTTAAATATTTCTACACCTTTTACTAAAAACTTTCATGGATGAAAGCAAAAGTTTTGTAGCTCCGAAATCTATACAAATATCAGAAATAATATAAAAACTAATTTTGTTTTATAAAAACTTTGCTTAGAAAATAAAAATAAATAAATAAAATATTAACAATAGTAATAGATCTAGGTAAAAAAAACTTGTCTATAATCCAAGGTATATATAGTTTGTAATCCAGGATAAATGCTTTTCACACTGTTCGCACTTGACAATTGCCACAAGAAAAAAAATGTGTACAAAATTGTTGTAGTTTTTGGTAGTTAACAATTTTGGTTTTACCTTTGTTTTGTTTTGGTTTTTTGTACAATTTGGCGGCGGCATTCGAAATTTGTTTATTTTTTATTCATATTCTGGTTGCTTGTTGTTGTTGTTTGTTTGCTTTTGGTTTAAGTTTGTCACTAGGTTTCACGTTTATTTGTTGTTTGTTTTTATTTATTTATTTATTTTGAATTCTTTTATTTTTTTCGTTGCACTCAATTATTATAATTAAAAATAATTAATTTGTAGCACGTTTCTTTGGTTTAATTTTAGTTTAAAAAAAAAATATATAAAATAAAATAAAATAATATAATTTAATTGAAGAAAATGTTTTTTTTGTCGTTGTGTATCACTGTTATTTTTATTTAATTTTCTTTTTTTTTGTGAGTTACTGCTTTGCTTTATCCCGTTATGTTGTCGCAGCGCGCCGGCAGATGCTTTCACGTTGACGCGCACACGAGTTCTGAGCGCAGCCGCGGCGCAACCGTTCGGCAGAGCCTCGCTGGCAACTTTATCTAATGTCTGTGCGTGTCTGTATTGCTCTCTCTCGCTCGCTCTCGCTCTCTCCGTCTCTGTGTGCTTGTGTGTGTGTGTGCACTGAGAAGAATGCAGACGAGTTACTCGAAGAGGTGGCAATGACAGAAAAAAAAAATGTATGTGTATATAAAATTAAATAACAAATTCAAGACGTCTTTTCAGTTCGACTTCTGAATTGTATTTGAACGCATCTATAAAATTGTATTTATAAAAGCGCAGAGCAGCGCCAAGAGCCAGCGTCAGAGCAGCGACACTGGCAGCAGCAGCAGCAGCAGCAGCAGCAGCGGCAGCAGCAGCAGCTGACTTCGCCGACATCGACATCTGAGCAACGCGACGAAGGCAGTGAGAGAGAACGCAATGGCTGCCTCTGCCTCTGCTCAGAGTATGCGTGCATGTGTGTGTGAGTGTGAGAGCTGTGCTCGCTGCGGGCTGCGGCTGCGACTGTGGCTGTAGCTGCGGCTGCGGCTGCTGTTGTTGTGTGTTGGTGGATGGACTGGCATTGGTATTGGTTAGATAAAACTGCAGAGTAGCTCAGCTGGCGCTGACGGCGCTGTCGTCGTCGTCGTCGTCGTCGTCGTCGTCGATTTAACGAGCAGTTAAATCTTTAGCGCAAAGGAAGCAGCAGCAGCAGCAGCGGCGGCGGCAGCAGCAGCAGCAGCAGCAGCTTTGCCGCTTCTTTGTTGGATTTTTCTTTCGTTCCATTTTATTTTTGGACGCAAATAGGATTACACTTGGTATGTCTGTGTGTGTGTGTGTGCACGCATGCTGTTTGCGTGCGCTGTGGGTGCGTGTGCTAGAGCGAGTGCGCGCTATGTAACACACATGCAAGCATGCACATACATACATAAGCGCTTGTTATATATGCAGCCACCAGGAGCTGACGTGCTTGTAACTGACTTTGCCTGTGTCTGTGTCTGTATGTGTGTATGTCTGTGCACGCTTATGTAAATGTTCGCTTTATATGTAGAACTTGGTACAGTGTATCTCCTTTTGGAGTATATACACACACACACACACACACATAACAGCAGCAAATATCTGCTACATAACGTGTGTATTTGGATATACAGTAAATCTTGTTGCCATTGGCTACTTTACTGTTATGTTTCTATATACAGCTGAAGCTACCTTAAGCAAACAGACAAGTTTACAGTTTCTTAACAAATTCTTAATTATACAACAAAATATTGTGTATTTTATTTAATTTAGCCCAATTTTTGATGATAAAGCAAATTTAAAAAAAAAGATTTTTTATTTCAGCTTTGAATTTTGATAATTGTAATCGTTCAATTTGTTATTCCTAAAAATAAAAATCAGGTTGAAAAAACTTTTATACATTTAATTACGTTCTTGGTTTACCTGCATAGATTACATATAGAAAAGCTCAAATTCAAAATAAAAATAAAACTTTTATACACCTATAATTATATATAGCTGTGGTCATAAAAATAGTAGTGCGACTGAAATTTGGCAAAATTTTCGTGCAAAATATGAATATGAAATATATGTATGTATGTTAATCTGAATAATCGTTTCAAATTATTTGCAAAATATTATGTTTATCACAAAATTGTGCTGGCCAACATATCAGTCGCACTACTATTTTTATGACCACAGCTATGTGTACGTATGCATACATACATATGTATGTATATAACATATTACACTGTACTTTGCCTTTCACATACATATATATGTATGTATGTACATACATGTACATCGTATGTATATACATACATATGTATGTATCTATATTTAGATAAACATCTCTTTGAATAAACTAGCTAGAGTCCACACGATGGTTTCAAGCATCGATACTATCGACGGTTTTAACAGCTCCATCGCATACACGTGCGTGATCAATCATAAAACGAATGCACTCTGACCCCACCCTAATACTCATTCCCCGACCCCGACCCCGAACCTGAGTCCGAGCCCGAGCCTGCTGCCCGTTGGCCACAATGCGATTCCCTCAACCTTCACCTCAAACTTGAAAAAAAAAACTCATCAAAAACGGAAGTAAAAGACGTTTTGAGCTGACTTTTTGTCGTCACAGTTGACCGCCTCGAAAAGGTGTGCAACAAACACAGAGTGAGAGAGAGAGAGAGAGACATGGGGTGAAGCTGAGTGTCAGCTGCCAAGAAATGCAAATGAATTGAAAGGCGATTCTCACTTTAAATAATTAATTTGTACCCAAAAAGAAAATTAACAACAACAAAAAATGTACCAAAATGTAAGATAAGAATACAAATATATAATTACAAAATTAAAATATAAAACTATATTCGAATATAATATAATATAATATATATGTAAATATAAATAATATACATATAAATTTAATCTAAATTTGCAGTCACTAATTTCGTTACACTTCTTGCAGATTTGCTTGCTGGTCCATCTCTAGGACACAGCCGCAGCTTCTGTGAGCTGCTGGGCCATCTCTAGTGCAAGCTGTTTTTGTTGTTGTATTTGGCAAATGTGTCTGCTGCGCCATCTCGCTATTGCACAGTGTCAGAGAATGCTGGAAGAGCCGAGCATCGGCGCTTGGCCATCGATTGCACGCTGACCGATAAATTGCAGCAACGGCGGCGACGAAAACTGTGATTAAGACAGGGTGAACAAAATATGTATAAATAAATAAATAAAATAAGAAAACAAAACAAAACAAAACACAAAGAAGAACACAATTGCAAAAACAAAAGAAGCAGCAGCCAGCAGAAAAGTCGAGCATATTTGTAATAAATACATACAGTTCTGCACACACACACACACACACACACACACACGCAAAAAGATATTGTGCAAAAAATGCAGCAAGAGTTCAATACACTCGGCCCACACACATACGCACACACGCATGCGACACGCGCGCTTTAACGCACACACACACACACACATGCGCACACTCACGCACTCAGCAGACAGCAGAAATACACGTGCAACAACTACAACAATAGCAACAACAACAGCAGCAGCGAGTGTTTGTATAAATTTAATAATATTGACGTTTTATTTATAATGAACTTGAAATACACACACACAGACAACACACACACATACATAGGTAAGTGTGTGCATTTGCACCGTGGTGCACAATGGCTAGAAATGTTAAGCAATTTGTTAAGCGCGCCATCGCAACACTTTAAGCAGCGCACGCAGCACTGTGCAAGACGCACGCCTCCACAACAACAACAACAACAGCAACAACAACAATAGTAACGGCTACAGCGCGTGTGGCAATGCGTGTTAAATAAACATTAAACAGCAGCAACAGAAACAGCATATTGCAATTTTTTGTTTTTTTTGTTGCTTTTGCATTTTATTTTTCGTTTTTGTTTATGCGAACAGCTGAGAAACGGTTTCCATTTCGTTTTTCAATTGTGGCGGCGGCGGTGGCGTTGGCGGCGGCGGCGGCATTCAATGAGACTGAAAGTGATAATGAGCAGGCAACAATAACAGTAAACAGTTCACACACACAGTGAGAGAGAGAGAGAGAGAGAGAGAGAGAGAGAGAGACATGCATACATATATAATTATAACAGTAACAAAAGCGCGCGACATTAACATTTAATTGCCAGCATTTAGTCAGCATTTAACTTTGCATAAAACAAATGGCAGCGGCAGCAGCAGCCGCCGCCGCAGCAGCAGAGCTCTCTCTCAAATTCACACACACACACACACACGCATGCATGCTAGCACTGCACTCCTACACGATCTGTTGCTCTCGCTCTGGCACGCGCATTTCAACTTTGACTGAGCTGAGCATAAGCTTTAACAGCGCTCATAAGATTTACATTTACATTGTGTCTGTTTCGCTCGCACTCGTTGCCCTTTTTGCAATGCTTGCAATTCACTTTCGTTTTGCATTGTTGTTGTAGCATTTTTAATAACAAATATAAATAATTGTTATAATTTGCGTGTTTGCCATTAGCTACTTATTTGTTATTGTTATTGTTATGTTGTGTTAATGGATTTAATAAGCCCACCGCTCTGACATGTCAAGGTGAATAGGCGCCGCTCACACACACACACACACACACACGCACACACACACACACACACACACACACACACACACAGTCGCTTTTACTACTGGCAGCATAACGTTTCGTCCGTCATTGTTGCTGATAAACAGCAATTATTGTGTTTAGTATCGTAAAACAATTGAAAAATGCGAGCGTGCCCTGTTGAAAGATACCCTATGACAAAGGGTATATCAATTAACGTAGGCATTATGCAACAATCATAGGATATATGCAAAAAACTAACATAATTCATATATAACTATTATAAAAATGACCTTGATTTATCCATATTAATCTATAAACTAGCTGTACATATATTTATCTATCTTTATATATTTTTACTATCTATATCTCTTTAACCAATCGATATAGTAGACTACTTTATCTCTCTAATTCTATATACCTTCTCTGTCTGCAGGGTATTTCATAGTCGACTCCTGCTATTTGCACTTGCCGTCCCGCCTTTGCCACCTGCATTCCCCTACTATATATACCCTAGCATTATTTTCGGCTTTTGTTTAAACTTTGCACCACCCGCAACAACAAGCGTAATATTTAGCCGTGTTAAACAAATGCCGTTAGCATGATTCAGCTACAACTTTTTCGGCGAAATACCTTGTTGGGCAACGTTTGCTGTTCGATATGGCATGACATAGGCCAGGGGAGCTCGACCAAACCAAACCAAACCAAACACAAGCAAATAAAATAATGGCAAACAAAAGTGGAAAAAGCGTCATCGAGTGAAGCATTCAACAAGTGGAGCAATAGCAGTCGCGCCTCCAATTTTCTAATATATGAGGTTTACATGGACACCTATATATATGTATATATATTTGTATATGGAGAGAGGTGTCAGACGGTCTTTGAAATAGCGTGTCGAAATTCGTGTAGGCTAAACAGGATTTTATTGCTATAGTTAGTATAATATATACATATATTTTAATTTGTATTATGTGTGATATATAGACTTTCATTTTGATATATGATATATGATATCATATGATATATGAAATATGATATGTGACATATGATATAGAGTCATATATGTATTTACCTATGTATCTAGTACCTAGTGCATGGTATGGTATGCTGCTTTCTCAGAAAACATGTTCTGAATCTTTTGTTTGTCTAGGCATGATAGAACGATATTATCTATATACATACAGATATAGTATATCCATTTTAGCTTTGTTCTGCCTAAATGCAGGTTCTATTCAAATTAAATTGTGCATATTGAGTAATGGCTATTCAACATATGTTCAAAGCAGCAAATCCATAATTTTCTTTATAATCGATCAAAACATATCGATAGCAAAAGTTACATAAATGAAAACTTGACGTAATTAAGGCTAAGCACTATTAAAATTCGTCAAACATTTTACATATAATGCAGTGCAAAAACACATGAAATCGTTCAATTCATTGTTATCGATATAAATGTAATCGATACCAAAAGATATATACAATATGTACATATGAATAGAAACATGACTATGCTTGCCTTACACTTATAATATATGTATATATTATAGACCATCAATTTATCGTTATCGATATGAAATTAATCGATTACACAAGATCAAGTGCTTTTTGCGTTTTATCTCCTAAAAAATTTCAGAAAACGCAAATCAAAATCGATGGACAGTTAGAGGGTTTATCGATAGATGCATTAGACAAGACACGAATAAAGTGTTGTGTTTATCCTTAGCTTTATAAATATATTTTAGATATCTTTGAATACATTCATAGCAGCAAAATCGAGCAATAGTTTGTTATCGATATAAATATGTATCGATATCGTCTGTCATGACTCACTTCTCCTGCTTATAGCAAGTTCTCTTTACCGTCCCAATAAATTTCAGCTATCTCAGAAACAAAATAGATCACTTTGCTGCTACTATCGATGTGCAAGATTTATCGATAATAGAAGATTTATTAGATTCTATTATTACAAGACATAACGTAGCTGTCGCATTTATCACCCGTGCTCTACTCCCAGGGACAATCATGTTATTTACATTTCAGTTATCACACGAAATCGATCAGCAGACAGAGAATGTATCGATAACACAAGATATATTAGACAAGACATGACTAAGTTATTTGCTCCACTCATTGTATATTTATATCTTATGCAATTGGCCAGGTGAGATAGAGACGCGACTCGAGTCGACTGGGCTACTCCGTCAATGTCCATGCCGCACGGTAGCTGAGCTCATTAGAAACCAATTGACTTGGTCGGATAAACGACACCAGACCGTCGGACCTGCTCGGCTGTTGGGTCTGAGTGGACATCTATTGAGTCTGGCCATCGTTTGTGCATTGTTTGGCAACAATTGAGGACGATTAGGACACGAGTCGCGGCTCAGGTAGCTGCCTCTAGTCTGGCCACAATGTTTTTTTATGGCTGCTGCTGTCTGCTGATGCAATTTTTGAGGTTAAGTGACGCACTGATAACAGAGTGTGTGTGTGCTAGAAAGAGAGAGAGACAGGGAGAGAGAGAGAGAGAGAGAGACAATGCCATTTCTAGTCAAACGCAATTTCGATTTCTTGCCGTTGGCATGCCTTCACCTGATAAGCGACAGCTATATAAACCATAACTTAAGCTTCGACCTGCCTATCAGTTAATGTATCTGTATACCCTGTAAACTGGAGAAAGTGCACATGATGTGCGCAGTATTAGATAGAAAGAGAGTTATATTGTTAAGCGGCCCAACTGTTTCGTCTTTTCAGCTGAAATAGTCAGGCTAATCTATTCTATTCTATAACCGATAAATATCTATTTCTTAAAGTCTACTTGAAGTGGAGTCTAAAAGAAACAAAGTCTATTTCAACTTCCTATTATTTCTATATATAACTGAACTCTTCTTGCTCTTCTTTAATTTCAAATTTCTATATATTTTCTTGACCTCTGGCATATCTGAAAGATATCAAGCTTTGCCTCTATGGCTCTCTTGTAGGATATCGACTAGTCGTGGCTACCCCAAGTTTTCGGCCAGGGCTTTTCCCGTTTCGCCCAACAGGCAATTTCATCAATCGGGCCCCCATACATCATGCGTTCATGTTGCTGTCGCCTCGGCCCCAAAACTAATAATTCCATATTTATGCATCATCAGCATGGTCAATGCGTTTCGTATCCGTATCTGTATCTCGAGTTCTGTGTTGCTGTATCTCTATCTGAGCATGAATCAGACGGCAAATACATTGCGTCTCTCTCTCTCCCTGTCTCTCTTTCTCTCTTTCTCTCTCTCTCTCTCTCTCAGTTTGTATGTGTGTGTCGATTGGTTGCGACTCTATGCGGTCTTTTGGCGTCATCCTTCTCATCAGTAAACGTTCATTGAATATCGAACGCCTCAACGCGCCCAGCTCATAAACGATAAGCAGCTGTATGTGTGTGTGTGTGTGTGTGTGTGGCAGATAGTAGCTATGGAGTGCTTTGCTAGAAATCATCGTCGCACTCATTTTACAACCCGCTTCTATTAACTCGATTGTGCTTTCGCATTATCTTAGATCTGTTCAATTCTATATATATACATATACATACATATATATAGAGATATATATACATATATATACATAGCATATATCGGCTTGTACCACATGCATCTTTAATAACTCTGAAAGCTAAGCAGAAAAGGTGTGTTAGGGCTCCTTAAGGTGGTCTGCTGTAAGAGATTAAAGTAATGATCAGATCTGGAAACATCAAGTTTCTAGCTGAACTTTCAGTGATCAAAGCTTACTGATCTATGACTCATTGCTGTCTATTGTACGCTTCCTAAAGAGATAACTTTTCAGCTTGATTGTAAATATTTGCTTAAGAATCTTCGATCAAGCTCATGAATAGATCATACAGATCATAGATCATATGTCACAGATCATATATGCAATATATACCATGATCATTAGCTAACTTAGTTCTAAAGCTCTTAAATCTTGTTGCTTGTGCTTCAAAGCTTCAAAGTCTTAGCGTTGACCATGAAGAGTTTTGTAATCAAACTCTGATAGTATGGCTAATGAACTTCAAGGATCTTCATGATCTTGCGATCTTTCAAGGATCAGCATAGATATGCTCAACTTACTCCTTCTCTCTCTCTCTCTCTCTCTCTCTCCATTTCTTTCTTCGATCAAGCTTATAGATCATAGATCATAGATCGTAGACCATAGATCATATATCATAGATCATAGATCATAGATCATAGATCATAGATCATAGATCATAGATCATAGATCATAGATCATCATCAGTAAACATAGTTCTACAGCTCTTGAGTCTTTTTGCTTGTGCTTTAACTTCTTAGCGTTGATCATGAAGAGTTTTGTAATCAAACTCTGATCCTATGGCTCAGCTCACTTCTTCTCTCTGTCAATCTCTCAGCTTTTGTTGATCTTGAGTCACATGTGAACACTTTTTAAATTGGGCTGATCGTAGAATCAAAGGCTAGGCATAAATATTTACTCTTGCCTTATCGAGTGAAATTTCGTTTGTCATTCGTTTTGCTTTTCCCACAGCTTCAAATGATGATACCGCTTGGCTCTGGCCATGTCATATCAAGGCGTATCGTATCGTATCGTATCATATCTCATTATCAGCCATAAAGCTGTAAGTGTCGTCTCTATGTCAATTGCCAGATTTATCACTTGAGACGTTGCGATCGCATAACGGCGACGATGACGACGATGACGGAGACTGCGACGGCGGCAGCGACTCTGTCTGGGAATGCCACCCCCTTAGGCCCCCCTTTGAGGCTGTGCCAAAAAAAAGAAAAGAAGTTGGAAAGAAAAACATTGCTCATTAGGTTTCGGGTTGTCGGCGAGAGTCGGTTTTCAGTCTCCAGTCTCCATCTTCTCGCCTCCATCTCCGTTGTCATTGTCAATGTTGTTGCTGCGGCTGCTGCTGCTGCTGCTGCTGCTGCTCTCGGGTTGTCATTTTTTCTTTCTTGTTGATATTTACTCAAGTGTAATTGCAAATTGTAAATGCGACAACACAGATGCTCGTAATGATTGTGCCCGCGTTGATGTCTATTCAAGCTGTGAGCGTGAGACTTCATCATCATCGACAACAGCAACAGCAACAGCAACAACAAGAACTTGATCAACATTAACAGAACGATCAGTCAGCTTTATATGCCCAAAAAAGAAACAACAGCTCAAAGTTGCTCGCAGCTAAAAATACCTAACTAGTAGATACTTCACTACGCTCTGAACATATCTATTTATATCTGATATCTATAGCTATTACAGTCATCGAGTTAGGCTCAAAGATCAGTTGACAAAATCGATATATATCGAAAATATATATGCAGTAAAAGTATATATATATATATGCAATATCAGCTGTATCCATATACCCTGCTTAGTCACGTACAGGGTATGGCAGCAAAACAACAGACGCTACGTGTGCTTGTGGCTCTGACATTGTTTGATCCGTGCGTTAATGCCACCGAGTTCGATTCACAGAGCAAAGGAATTTGCCAAGGTTTTACATTAAACGGTTATTTAGTCAATAATACCCTGTACTCAAATGCATTAAGGGCAGTATACACTTGTGTATAAAGTCAGAATGAGGAGTTCAATTAATCATAGAGATCATACGGATATCTGCTAGCTAATGGCAACTAGATAGAGTAATCTATAGCTCTCTTCTAGTAAAAGACATATATATATCGGGGCATATAAAAGAAACGGTATATAAAGCTCTATATGAAATATATGTAGACAAAGGTAGTTTGATATATAAAGAGTATTCATAGATATGCTCAAATATATGTACATAGACGTAGTATATATATATCTTCTGATTGAGCAATCTTTGTTGTTTTAACTGTAACTTAAGCTGTTTATAGTCTCTTTGCAAGCTGGATGAGTTTTCACTGTTATTTTAAAGCTTTCATTTGTGTAGTTCGATCCGCAAGTGTTGCAAGAACAGGTGTTGTTTACCCAAACTGAGCTGCAACTAACGTAGACGGCGATGATCTATGGCTATTGGATGAATCAGTTTAAATTACTAGAAATTGCTAATTGTTCGAACTGCGAGCTTATAGGAATTGCTATAACAGCAGTCTCTATATCTATATCTATATCTATATCAATATCTATGTCTATATCAATATCAATATCAATCTATATCTGTATCTGCATCTGTATCTGTATCTGTATCTGTATCTGTATCTGTATCTGTATCTGTATCTGTATCTGTATCTGTATCTGTATCTGTATCTGTATCTGTATCTGTATCTGTATCTGTATCTGTATCTGTATCTGTATCTGTATCTGTATCTGTATCTGTATCTGTATCTGTATCTGTATCTGTATCTGTATCTGTATCTGTATCTGTATCTGTATCTGTATCTGTATCTGTATCTGTATCTGTATCTGTATCTGTATCTGTATCTGTATCTGTATCTGTATCTGTATCTGTATCTGTATCTGTATCTGTATCTGTATCTGTATCTGTATCTGTATCTGTATCTGTATCTGTATCTGTATCTGTATCTGTATCTGTATCTGTATCTGTATCTGTATCTGTATCTGTATCTGTATCTGTATCTGTATCTGTATCTGTATCTGTATCTGTATCTGTATCTGTATCTGTATCTGTATCTGTATCTGTATCTGTATCTGTATCTGTATCTGTATCTGTATCTGTATCTGTATCTGTATCTGTATCTGTATCTGTATCTGTATCTGTATCTGTATCTGTATCTGTATCTGTATCTGTATCTGTATCTGTATCTGTATCTGTATCTGTATCTGTATCTGTATCTGTATCTGTATCTGTATCTGTATCTGTATCTGTATCTGTATCTGTATCTGTATCTGTATCTGTATCTGTATCTGTATCTGTATCTGTATCTGTATCTGTATCTGTATCTGTATCTGTATCTGTATCTGTATCTGTATCTGTATCTGTATCTGTATCTGTATCTGTATCTGTGTCTGTGTCTGTATCTGTATCTGTATCTGTATTTGTATCTGTATCTGTATCTGTATCTGTATCTGTATCTGTATCTGTGTATCTGTATCTGTATCTGTATCTGTGTATCTGTATCTGTATCTGGTACTTCATCAGTGAGCTGTGGCTGTGGCTGTGTATCTGCATCTGCCTTGTACTATTTGTATCTTTTATCTGTGAATATAAACGGGCAAAGTTTTTCGTCGTTATTGTTTGAACGTTGATTGTTAACTGATCGGCATTTACCGCCATCCAAACATCGCTGCTCGTCTCGACCAATTGTTAAGTTAGTCAGCCTGTCAATCTATGAGTGGGTAAAAACGAAGAGGGCTCCGGGAGGCGTGGCACTCACTGAAGTTTTCAATTTCAGTCGCACTGAGCTACACTTAAGCAAATAATCGTGTGTGTGTGTGTGTGTGTGTGTTAGCTTCACATGTTGCACGTCTGTGCATACATATATGAATCTGTAGCTCTGTGGCTGTATCTTTAGCTGTATCTGTATCCGTATCTTTCGGATACATTTTTTGTTTTTGTATTTAATTTTATTTTGTTTTCTTTGGACGCATTGAATTTCTCTTTGACTTTTGTTATTGTTTTGGTTTCTGTGTTCCCTTTCTAATTATCGATTATCGCATCTTTTGCTGTTGTACAAAATATTGTGTATTGTATCGCTGTATACCCAGTGGAAATGTGAACACCATCGGGTAGCTTACAGTTGTGTAATATGCTAAATACAATAAGTTTTTAGAAAAGTATAAGTATAAATCGATAAGTATCGATAACTTTATTTCAAGCTGCTGTTGGTGATATAGTGTTGTTTTCAGTACAACAACTAAAAACTACGTGAAGTCGCTGAAAATCGCCTAATTTGCAGGACATCGATATTTATCGATAAATATATACATACATATGTATATGTATATCTATTTACAGATAACGTAAATTATTTACAAGCAATGTTGTAATTATTCACGCATTTCAATAACCTTTAGTCAATTTTCACTTATTCTAAAAATCGATAATTATCGATAAATATGTATTTCTCAGTTTACATGGAAATTAAGAGCTATTTCAATCAAATTTGCTGTTCAGTGTACAAGTATAGTTCATTTCTTTGATATACATTGTAATTCTCTGAACATATAAAGGGTATTTGCTAGTTGATCAGCTTGATTAATCGATTGTAGCACGCTTTGTTGTTTTCATTGAAGTTTTGTTTCTCTTCGCTCTTTCACTTTTGTTTTCTCAGCGCCAACACAGACTTGCAAGACCTGCGTCTGACTGACGGACAGGCGGACTTCAATGGACAGATCGAGAGTTGGACAGAGGGACAGAGGGACAGGCGGACAGACCGGCGGACGGACGCACTTGATAAGAATATTTGCTAATAAGCATGGCAAAGATTATATTGGTCCCAGTTTGGTCCCCGCTGCGGTGTCTGTGCGCTGTGTTTACCCACTCATCTGTTCATCAAACACACGCACACACACACACACGCATCACAATCGCATAAACACACACACGCACAGGCACAGGCACAGGCACAGGCACAACATGCGCAACATCTTTATGATTTCATTTGTTTGTCATGTCGCAGATCTGGCAAGAAATGCATCTATTTGACTTGTCATCAGTTCTTGAACTGAATCGATTATCAATTGACATGCCACCAAGGAAACCCATTAGCTCTAGCAATGCTCTATTGAACGAGACTAGACTAGAACAGGCATAAATACTTTAAGCAGTTTTATTAAAATATTTTACTTATAATTTATCGATCAACGATAACATTTGAAAATTACACAATATATGACTTGATTTTGTCGGCTTATAATATGGAATGTGACTGAAGTTTCGCGAGCATCTCAACTCATCGAAGCTACAAAATTGATCTACCTCTTTCCATATAGCTAGTTGCTTTAGGATTACACAACTTAACATTGATTCAGCTCGCAGTTCGCAGTGCCATATCAAAGGAGCCGCTGATAATGGATGTGAATGGATGTGGGGTAAGTACCCTGACATCGTCGTCGTCGTCGTCATCTTACCCCTCCACGTATTTGCTCGAACTTGGTTTGGTATCTTTTTTCACAACTTTGGGTGGGTGTTGGCCACAGATCGTGTGTCATCGGGGCACAACTCATCAGCAGATAAAGATTGTTATAGCTGGCATGGCCAGAGCACCGGCAGCGTCAGTCTGCTCCAATCGCTATGATTCTCGTTTATCGTAACATTTGGCATGGAATGACAATCGCCTCCACAGCGCCTAAGCATATCAATCAAATTGACCACTTACAAACACACAGAAATATATATATATACATGTGTGTATGTATAGAGCAGAGCGGATGGCAGCCATCCAGATAGAGTCCCAGATGTCGAAAGTTCTAAAAGTGCGAAAGAAAGAGCGCAGCAAAGGTGTGGGGCAAAGAAGTTGAAATACCCTATAATAGTAATATCATATACTATTGTATATATCATTTGATATATAATCTGAAAAGATTAAAGACAAGATGATGTTTTGATCTAGAGTATAAAGCGAGTATTCAGTTCTGACTAAGTTTAGCTAAGTCTGATGGGGTTGCCGTTATCATCATCATTAGTAATATGGTGAACTGATCAATCAATCAATTAATGAATCATCTTTATGCTATAATCAATTCAAATTTCTCAACAATTTTGTTTTTCCACTTGAGTTTGAACCATAAAAAGTATTTCCTCAATTATGGAATTTATATTGTTTATAGAAATTGCATGTTGATAATACTAGATGATTTAGCATAATCATGAACGAGAAACGTTTTAGTAGCTCACTCTAAACACAGCTACTCCAGCTCTCTCTCTCTCTCTTCGCCTATCGCTTATACCCGTCTTTTATTTTGATTGCAGGGTATAGAGAAATATATTGTAGAAGCAAAGTGAATGCGGAATGCGTAGCAAATAATTATCAAGCGCGTTAGTTGAGACCGTGCAGCCATCGATAACTGATATCGATATTGGGCATCGACTGCGACTGCGACTGCTGCTGGGCAGCTGCTGTCAGATAAGCGACATCCAAAACATCCGACAAGGCACCGCCTCCACAGCTCTGCAGGTGCGTCACCACCCATCAACAAAGGTGTTACACGCTCAAACCGGCCTAAATCGATTGATTAACAAATGCCTCAACCATTTTTATTGAACTCAAACTGTTTACGGAATTCTCATGAATTTCTGCTATTTTGATGCTAACTTGATTAAGTTGCCGCTAGATATTTTGGTAAGCCGAAATGAACTGAGAATGAAAACTCTAGAAAATGGGGCAATTAGTTGACTAGGTATATTATATGGTTGATGCGGCACTTGACTTTACTCACTCTATATGTGTTTGGACATCTATAAAAGTTATTGAAGTTTCATTTGCTTCTAGATAATGTGTGGAAATCTACAAAAATGATAGAAATTTCCTTTATTGATAGCAAATATATAATAAAGTTTACGAATTCAAGTTGTTTTTCTGATGATATCTTTATGAGGCTTAGCCTATTTCGAAATCATTCAATATATGATCGGACAGCTACAAAAGGCTTTGGAGTTTGCCTTATTGATCAAAGCCTTGTCTACAAGTCTAGTCGATTACTAAGAAGTTGCCTTTACTAAAGGCAAAATTCTGACAAGGAATACAGATTCAAGTTGCATTCAGTCAGAGGACAATTCGTACAGATTCGAGTTCTAGGCAAGTTTGTGGTTATAGATCTCTTTTACCAGCATAAGTCATATGGGTCAAGGCTATTTAGCTTAGCAATTCTCATAGTATAACTAATAGTAATACCTACATATATAGCCTGCCCAAGAGCTATGCAGTCTATACTCTGTCAGGCTTGGCTCGCTTCTTAGTGCTTCTTAGACTAACTTAGAGAAAACACAAATCTTTGGGGTTGAAGTGATTTTCCTTCACTTGAACTTAGGAGTTTACGAAGATTTGGATGAACTTCTGTGATGATTAGCAAAAGTTAATCAATTTCAATCTCTCGCTTTGCTTTTACTGAGTAGCTATAGATTGCTACATTTAGAATCTAGTTTTAGAGTCTGAAATTTAGTACTTCTCAGACTTGCTAAGCTGCTCAACTGCTAAGAAAAAGCACGTCAAACCCAAAGATTTGTTTTCTCGTTGGCTGTAAAGCCTTAAACTGAACTGAAATCAATTTTTTTACGATTTCCAGCTATTGGTTTATTTGTAATGTTTAGTTTAGAAGCTCGAAATTGATAGGTTTATCTATGGTGAATTACCTGTGGGGAATGACTGTATATGGGCTAGCTGGCTGTGTGGCTGACTGGTTGGCGCCTCGGAAGAGACATCGATCGACTTTGAACCCGAGACATTGATAGCGCTGAGCTCTAAAGGAAATCTTTGGCCAACTTTTTCGATCGTCGAGCTAATATATATATATATATTATATATACATATAGATATTTCTAGGTAAGTGCGACTTCACTCTCCCAATGTTGTCCAAAGTTTTGCTCATCGCTGTTTGTCGTTAAGTTCTTCAAACAAATTATCAACTTCTAAGGGCGGAGCCGACACTGACGCGCTGACAAGCTCACTTGCTGTTGTTGTTGTTGGCTGAAGTGTATGGAAGTTGGCTGAAGTAGAAGCAGAGTGAATATAGAGCAGAACGCATTACAAATTATCGGGTCGCAAGTTACAAAAAAAAAGAAGAAAAATGGTAGAAAAAAAAGCTCACTCAAATATCTCGACTCGCCGTAAGTTATTGGCAAATATAACGAGCGAAACCAAAAACCCAAGCGAAATGCGCTGAAAGTCCCCACTGACTACAGACATACATATACAAGCATACAGACGTGCCTAGAGATACCTGTACACACACATACACACACAGACGTTGCTCTATCTGAGCGTTAAGCTACGCGCCTTCAGACACGATTTTCGCTATGATTTTCCATGCACTTTTTTCAATACAATTCGATTCTCGCTCGCTGTCTCTCTCTCTCTTTCCCTGTCTCTCTGTGTTTCTCTGATAAGATATTTTGAATGATGATGTGCTGTTGTCAAATGTCTACAGTTACACACCTCACCGCCCCGCCCCACCTGTATAGCCTATACCACCCATGCCCCACATACACAGCGGTACGTGAGCACAGTCCACATAAGCATGGGGGATTTGTCAAGGCATTAGATAATATCTCCCCACTGTGCGGGCCCGTCGCGTAACTTGGTTAGCGACATGGCCTCCGTTTTCAGAAACTGAAACAAAAATAGCAGCAGAAATAACAACAATAAAATAAAGTTATAGAAACTGTGAGCTGTCAGCAGTAGTCGTGAGTGAAGAGAGAGCGAAAGAGAGAGAGAGAGACAAGACGAGAGAGAATAACCTTAATTAGGTTGCATATTTTAAATGGATGGTCGCATCATTCATCAGCGCGTTGTCTCGTTTGGATTTATACAGAAAATGTCAGGTTCTGAACTCCATAAGTCAATCGTGGTTGCTGATAGCTGAATAAGTTAGGATAGAGATGGCTGTAAACTGCACAAATGGATTGTAAGGAGTCTCATTTATATAACATCTTCAGTTGCTGAGTTATATGAGGTTGGAATTAGTTGGATAGTCAGGGTAGTCAGAATAGTTAGCATAGTTAGGATAGTGAAAGCTGTAAACTCAACAAATAGATTGTAGAAAGTCTCTTCTATATAATATTTTCTTCTGTTGAGTTACTTGAGGTTAGAATTAGTTGTATAGTTAGGATAGTCAATATAGTTTGGATAGTGACAGATCTAAGCTCCACAAATGGATCTTCATAGGTATCATCTATATACCATCTTTAGTTGCTGAGTTACATGAGGCTAGAAGTAGTTGTATAGTTAGGATAGTCAGGATAATTTGGATAGTGACAGATCTAAGCTCCACAAATGGATCTTCATAGGTCTCATTTAAATACTATCTTCAGTTGCTGGGTTACATGAGGTTAGAATTAGTTGAATAGTCAGGATATTTAAGATAGTGTTAACTCCACAAATGGATCTGTATAGGTCTCAGCCACATTACATCTTCTGCTCAGTGATATGAGCTTGTTGCTAATAGCATTCTTACAACTGATAACATATCCATTAAATCTCTTTCAAATTTCAGCCATGAAACAGTTCCCTAATAGCTTTTCCTACTACTGTTCCATATAGGCTCCAGTCTATTTCAACATATTAACTATTAAATTGCTTATATAGTTCCGTTCCATAATCTTAGCTGCATTTCCATAGCTTCACAAACCTCAAGTAAAGCGCTTTGGTTCTCATTAATAGCACAGCCTTAAAGTGATTCATACGCCTAGAGTTCTTCATGAATTTGAAGCTAAAATAAAAAGTTCCCACATCAGCTCAGTTTAGAGTTGGAGCTCTCAGTTTCAATAGGTTTCAGGAAGTTGTTAGCTGGAGGCGTGCGAGCTACTTACGAAATATGAGCTGTACATATATGAGTGGTGCCATTACCATAGCTGACTCTACGAATCAATAGATCTTTGTTAATAGCTGTTTGTCGTTTGTTTAGATCGTTACAAACTGTGCCAGCTCTATCAATGTGAGCTACTTCTACATGGATGCAAAGCTCAAGACTTATCGGATTCAGATTTCGTAATTGCGAAATTGAACGAACACGCCGCCAACGGATGATCGGTCTGGAGTGGGCCGTACCGAGAGGTACGACGCCTCTGCCTATCGCATCTACTTCTCTTTTATCTGTGCCCAACACAATCCAAAAGCTATTTCTATTTGTTCAGGTGTCCATTTCGTATTGATCTGGGAATTTTCTATGCTGTCAGCGAATCTCTTTGTGCTTCATCCAGAAGTAATGTCATCTCTCTTTTTCTGTTTCTTTATTTCTCTCTCTCTCTCTATCGCTATTTCTTATGTGTCACAAAATAGTTTTCAATTTGTTTATCGCGTGGCTCCATTACTTGTGTTCGTTGCTTGTCTTAGCATATATTGTAGAGTAACACTCGGAGCGTCTTCCGAAATATCTCTCTCTCTCTCTCGCTCTCTCTGTTGATCTCTCTCTCTCTCTCTCTCTGTTGATCTCCTTATATTTGTCTCTCTCTTTCTTGCCAGTAAATCTAGCTGTTCCAGCTATTTTCCAGAATATTTTCGGCTCTCTTCGAGTGGTTATTGTGCTTATCCTATCTCTCTCTCTCTCTCTCTCTCTCTCTCCCTCTCTCTCTCTGTCTCTATATCTTTCTCCTTCTCTCTCTCTCTCTCTCTGTCTCTATATCTTTCTCCTTCTCTCTCTCTCTCTCTCTCTATTCAAGTGCAAGTTTGTCTAAGCTCACACAGGCTACTTCTCTTGCACTCTCTCTTTCTCTCTCCATCTATCACTCTCTATCTCTCAGTCTCTCTCTCTCAATCCACCTCAGTTTTGTCTATTTCTCTCTCTTTCTATTACCAACTTTATATTGGTTTCATTCTCTATTAAAGTCTTTGCTTCTCTCTCTATCTATTTTACTCCCTCTCTCTCTCTTTCTCTTTCTTCACATGTTTACTTTCCACAAAATTCATAAAGTGCGCCCCCCATTTATCAAATGTTGAAAATCTGGCATTGCCTTTGATAAAAATAAATAAAATAAGAAAATGGCCAGCAATGTGGGTCGTGTTTGTTTTCAGTGTTTCCAGTGTGAACAATCGCTGGCATTGAGTTGCTGTCAAACGGCCATATTCTGTGCTCCCCGACGCGCTCAAGTGGCTCATTATTGTTGGATGGATTGCAGCTCGCTTCACGCCACGTAGGTTGCTAGGCGCCAGAGTAATGAATTCGGTGATTCTCGTAACGCCAGAAGCTTGTCGTAGAGCAACCGAAGTTCTTGAAAATTGAAGAGCATTTTATCAATCGTCCAGTGACAAATGCTTATGAATCAGACATCAGAATTAACGATAAGTGTTTATCGATTTTTAAGTACAAAATGGAGTAGAGCAAACGAATTAAGTCGCCGTCAGTTTTATAACGTAATTGGCCATAAATGTGCTTATCGTTTAAGGTTTGCATTGAATATGCAGTCGGAATTTTCAGCTCAGTGAGTTCTAAAGCAAACGAGAATTAATCGATTTGAATAATAGATGCTTATCGATTGCGTTAGCTGAATGTAAGCAGGGAAAACATAAAGAGGGGTAGACAGCGAGATATATATATAAAGCGAGCTTATAAATATTAAATTATACATATTAATCGATTTTTATCGATATTTATTTAAAAGAAAGAAAGGCTAACGTTGATTGTGTTAGCTGTTTTTTGCATATTAACCTATATCTGATTCAAAACTGAATGTGCGCAAAAAATAAGCAGCAATTAATAATCGATTACAATTTTATTGTAGTTAAATATCGATAAACCATTTTCAGCTCGAATCTAGATTAAGATACATTGAAATTGGCGTAAGCTCGACTTAACACACAAAGTTGTCGATAAGCATGCAAAATAATCGATATTTAACACATTAAATCGATTGTTATCGAAAGAACTCTCTCGCTAAGTCTTAATGTAAGCGAAATGTAATTTAGACAGAAGTCCGAAGTCAGAAGTCAGCTAAAAGTGCCTTTGCTGCAGCTTTTGCTGCAAATGAATTTTTATTGAAATTCAACAGATATTACTTAAGATCCCCAAGATGGGAGCCATACATATATATATATGCATATGTATGTATGTATTTATATATAAATATATATATGTATGTGCAATTTTCTCGATTTGCACAGATTCAGCGAAATTTTGTTGCAGACGTAAAGAGTGTGCAGTCAACCCGAGCCACAGCCCCAGCTCCAGCCCCAGCCCCAGCCCCAGCCAGAGCCAGAGGCAGAGCTGCTTGTAATATGAGACACCCATGCGATATGACGATATGGCTATATGGTATTTACTGCCACCGAAATCCGTACCTCTATATACGTATATCTTCTGGGCAAAAAATAATGAAGTAAAAATTGCACTCGCAAGATAAAATTCAGGCCAAAAACGAACGGAAAAGCAAAAAAAAAATAAGTAAAAATAAAAATAAAAAAGAATTAAATTATAATAAAAAAAGAAATGAAAAATTGTTATATGAAAAATGGAAATGCGGCAAGATCTCGGACTCTGTGTTCAATGACATCAGAATCAAAATATTGCAACATACATACATACATGTGTGTGTGTGTGTGTGTGTGTGTAATTGGATCGTAGATTGTGTGTTGCTGTATGGATGGATATGCTTATAGAGGGCATTTACAGGTGCATACATAAGTCCATGCGCCGGTCATTGTCGGCGCTCGTGAGCGCATGATTAATTATGCGACTTTGCTGTCTGTCAACTGATAAATGTGTGATATTTTTGCATGTGCGGAAAGAGAGAGGAAGAGAGAGAGGGAGAGTGAGAGAGTGAGAGAGAGAGAGAGAGTGAGAGAGAGAGAGAGAGTAAGAGAGAGGGAGAGAGGGAGGCAAAGAGGAAGGTAGGCAAAGGCAGAGGTAGATAGAGAGAAAGGGGGTTGGGAAAGAGAGAGGGAGAGAAAGAGATGGACTCCGAGGGAGAGAGAAATAGACAGATAAAGAGAGAGAGAGAGAGAGAGAGAGAGAGAGACAGAGAGAGAGAGAGAGAGAGAGGGAGGGAGAGAGAGAAGGACGGAGGAAGAGAGGATGGTAGGCAAAGGCAAAGGTAGATAGAGAGAAAGAGTGAGAGTGGGTGTGAGAGAGAGAGGGAGAGAAAGAGATGTACTCTGAGGGAGAGAGAGATAGACAAATAAAGAGAGAGAGAGAGACAGAGAGAGAGAGAGAGAGAGAGAGAGAGAGAGAGAGAGAGAGCGGAAGAGAGAGATAAAGAGGTTGATAGTTGACTGAAATATGAAGCATGTGCCTAACTCACGAAGGACTAAGGAAGAGAGGAAAGCCTGAACAGAGAGAGAGATAAGGATAGAAATAGAGGCAGAGAGAGAGAGAGAGAGAGAGAGAGAGAGAGAGAGGGAGAGAGAGGGAGAGAGAGGGAGAGAGAGAGAGAGAGAAAGAGCTGAGCAAGGCAGATAGAGAAAGACATGAATAGCACGTAAAACACGAACACATGTTAAAGCAATTCAGAAATGACTCACTGACCCAGCTCGACCAGACGGACAGACAAATGTATGTACATCTGTATGTCTATCTGATAATATATATGTACATACTTATGTATTGAGAAAGTGACAAGCTCAGATAAATTGAAAGAGATATATAGAATTAATGATTATTTATGCATTGTGTAGCTACGTTTCAGGTGAATGACACTTTCCAAACACTCTAGATCTTGGCATCAATTTACCCCAAGATATTTGGCCCTATCTCGCTTACTTTTTCCGCTCACTCTCTCTCTCTCTGTCTCTCTTTTGCTCTCGCTGTATAGGATTTTAGCTGCAGCCCGTGCACAGTTCCTCGGATTACAGCTGCCCGCTGGCTAAGTTTGCATTTTGAGTCTTATTTCCAGCTTTTTTTTATTTATTTATTTTTTTTTGGGGTTTTTCAATTTTGCTGATGTTTTGCATTTCTTATATAGATCAATGCTCGCTGCTGTCGGCCATATAATCCGTATTTATGATTTGATTTTCATTTCGCTTTTATTTAACTGCGCATTGACAGTTTTTTATTTGCCCTTCCTTGCCTTATATGAATATCTATATATTATATATATCTGTATAAATAATATTATTTATGATTTTCTCATTCAGTTTTTGAAACACAATTCTTGGAAATTGTCATCATAATCGCAATCCCAATTATCATCGCAATCACTTGTCCCTGGCCAGTTCCCAGGGTCTCCCATGTGACCGGCTACTCAATGCTAACAAGATGACCGCAAATTTTTGGTCTTATCTTCACAATTTAGTCAAGTCAAAATGTTGAAATAATCATAATGTTTGTTTTCCCTATACCACACACACACACACACACACACGCCTTTCATAGGCTACCTCTCTCTCTCTCTCTCTTTCACCCTTTCACTCTGTTATTATGTATAGCTCTCTCTTTCTGTTATATTCTGGCATATTCCATGCAAATCGTTTGGTTAACCACAAAGGCTCAACACAAAGTGACAAACTATTTGCTTTAGCTTGGAGTATATATAGTATATATACAAATACCCTATAATTTGTTGGTATATAGGCTTAGCTTACTGAAACTTTCCTTACTTTAACTATATTTCCTTAAACTCTATTTCTTTGTTCTATGTGAACTGAGCTCTTAGCAGTGCTCTTAGCCGCCTAGCTGAAAGTTAAAACACTATATGAGCTCAGCTCTTCTTCTTTTCAGTATCATGTCTAACATCTTCTCTAGGTTTTCTAAAGAAGTCTTAGTTTATATAGAGTCGTAAAACCCTTTTCTCTAGTTATTTGCCTACAAAGTTAATACATAAAATTTTTGCAATATTTATAGCTTCTATGCCCGCCTCTACTATCAACTCTAAGCATAAATCGAGCTTCAAAGACCCAACAAAAACGGTTCGCTATGCAAACCCATATACCCCATTGGCATTCACATACTCGTATCTGCAACTGTATTGAGCAGTGGGAATATTTGCTTTTTATCACTTGTGGAGCGCCATGTGTGCCGGCTGCTATCAGCAGGCTCTGGTCAGCGTCTGGACGACCATCAACAAAGCTCTCGACCGCAAGTCTCAGTGCCTAAGTGTAAGTATTAGGGTCTGGAATGCTGACTGTGGTTGGGATTCAATTGGAGCTGTGCTTGAGGCTGCAATCATTACAGTCTGTCTTATTAGTACAGCACAGCTTCTGGATCAGCCAGATGTCACAGGCTTGACAGAGTACAACAAAACTGACACAGAGAGAGCGAGAGAGAATGCCTGACTGTAGAGTGTTGCGGCTTATCGATCTACAGATATATACAGCCAGAGCTAGTTGTCTCGCGACCTTCGATTGTTTGGCATTCTCGTGCGAGGGGTTTAATTTGCGATGTTTACATAAACTCGGACAAAGTGCTTCCTTATGGCTGGCCATAATCTGCGCACTCAATAGAAAACGATTGCAGCCAATGGCAGATACTTTGGCTATGGCTGCGGCTTTGCCAGCGCCAGCGCCAACGCCAACGCCAACGCCAACGCCTACTGCCAATTGCGACTTCGATTGCACTGCTTACTCTGTGTGTTTTCTTTCAATCTATATACCCTGTAATCGATTTTACAGTGTGAGTATATGAGTTTCTAAGCTGCCTATGTGCATAACAAAGTTGCTTTGTAGAGCTTATCAAATTTTCAGTTTGTCGTTAGCTGCATATATGTAAATACAGGGTATCCGTCGAGTAGCTCAGCTTCATTGTTTTGCTTTTTCTATTATCTGATCAATGTTTTGGTCATGTTATTAGCTCTACTTTGCAATTCCTTAACATAATGTGCTAGATATCGATTGCACTTTGCCTAAATTACAGGGTATTTGCATAGCTTATTAACTTAAGCTAACTGCAGCTATCGATATTTCAGTGTTGACCTATCGATTTGTTGTAAATTGCACTGATTTTTTGATTTTTTACAGGGTATCTGTATGGGTCATCAGTACAACTTGTGTCTTACTAACATTTAAATTACAAATTACAAACTTAAAAATATAATTGCTAAACTCTTTGGCTAAATTCATTGCTTAGTCGTTTGACATTACAGGGTATCTACATAGTCATGCAAGTGAATTGCAACGCTTTTGACTTCTATTCGTGCTGCTGTTTCATATTTAATGACTGCTCTGACACTCATTCGATTAATTAATCGATAACAATCAAATTGATTTGATTTACAGGGTATCTGGCAAGTCAAATCAGCTGTATTGCATTTGTATTGCTGTTGCTGCGTGTCACTAAAATCTTTGCGCGCATATTTTTTTTACAACTGTCGCCGTTGTCGTGGAAATGCAATTAGCTGCAGATTGCAGTCATCGCTATCGCCGTACCGCCCTCTGCCCTCTGTCCCGACCCATGCGCCGTATCCTCTAGCTCGTGCCCCTTCAGAGCTGTATGCTATGCCCAGCCCACCTGCTTCTGCACAGTGAATGTCGCCAGAGCAGGCGGATGAGCTTTGCGGCCGCGTGCAGTTTCGCTTCAAATCGATTTGGCATCCAAATTGTTATCGATAACGTGTTATCGAAGTGTCATATACTAGCCACAGCTCTCTATCTCTTTCTCTCTCTCTTTGGGTATGTTTGTCTAAAGATAGATGTATTGCGAGTGGGATAGCTAACTGATTGACTGACTGATTGATTGATTGACGTCGTCGCCTTGCTTAACAGATGTTGCGCTTATCGGTTCTGTCGCATTTGCTTTGCCTCTTATCGACAGCATTTCCCATGTATTCTGTGTTCTTTTATTGGTTACACTTTACCCGACCCGCCAGTAAAATCCAATCTGCAATTCATTGGCAATTGCTGTGCGCGATTCGTCATCGTGTCTCGAAGTGCCCATGGAGCACCGAACATTTCACAATTGATGTTACTCTCCGATTAGCCCGCCTATCGGAACCAAAAACTTGCCGGTGGGGGGATTTCCGAGCGAATTCCCTGTAAATGTCAGCCATACGCGATATATATTATATATATATGTACATAAATGGAACTGGATGAGACATTGCCTGATTTTATGATGTCTTAGAAATAGGCGTATATCTGTATATACATAGATTCTTGATCTATAGACTATGTTTAGAATATCAGCTAAATATAAACTCTATATGTGATATGTATGTACATATGTATGTTTAGGTGATATATATATATATATGATTCAGATTGTTCATTAAAATAGTAGTGCGAAATTTTGTGATAAACATAGTATATTGAAATTAATTTAAAATAAGTATTGAGATTGTCAAAATATTATGTTTATCACAAAATGTTGCTGTCCAACATTTTAGACGCACTACTATTTTTATGAACAGCAGCTTTATGTATATATAAATATATATATGTATATATATATATTTATGTTTGCTGTATATGAGTGACATACTCGACTCAGATCCTACAGATTTATACATATATATATATATATATATATATATATATATATATATATATATATATATATATATATAGCCAACTATATCTCTTAGTAGAACCAATCAAGCCCTAACTCATTTCCTAACCAATGCAATCTAACGTAAGATATGACAACGAGGCAGGCATTAGCACCTGCATCCCAATGTGATGTGTCATGCTAGTGAGCTGAGCTATGTATATATGTATATATAAATCATATATATGCTTAGACATATATATATTTATATATATCTATGTCTGTAGTCTCTGTTCATCCGTATTGATTTTTGCTGCCACATCAGAAAATGCTGGAGGCAAAAAGCGCTTGTTGTGTGTGTACAGGTAGGAAACTCAACGCCCCAAGCACACACACAAATATATATGTATATATGTTTACATATATATATACAAATACATATACATATACATATGTATATATATGGAGCACACTCCATGGCGCAGTAGAAAAGAATTTATCAGAAATTCAGAAGAACTTGCGATGAGGCCTGCCCCTCTCAGGCTGGCTGGCTGGCTGGCTGGCTGGCCTGCACATGGCCATGATATATACATATATAACATACATATATATTTAGTATATAGAGAGAATCGGCCAAGGCAACAGCAACAACAATGGAAACGTTGGCAATGTGTAAAAGAAACAACTACAACAGGGCAAGAAGAGGAAAAAAACACGACGACGTCATCGTCGCTCATGATGTGAACCTGAGCTCAAGGGTGGTCGGCGGGAGGGGTACAAGGTGGTTGGGCTTGCAAAGGTAGAGGATTTGGGGGTAGATGTGTGTGTGTGAGTCAGGTGGTAAGGTGGGCAAGTAGAGGTCACATAGAGGGTAGTGGCTGAGAGCTGCTGCGACCTGCTGCTGCTGCTGCTGCTGCTGCTGCTGCTGCTGTTGCTGCTGCTGCTGCTGCTGTTGTTGCTGCTGCTGCTGCTGCTGTTGCTGCTGCTGGGGGTGGTTTGTGACGAGGGTAGTTGCTCTGCTTGAGTAACGAGAGAACCGAAAGCCGAGCCGCTGCCGAGCGTCAGGGAAGGTCGCAGAACAAAATTTCATAGATTTTTTCTTAGAACTTGGGAAAATCCAATTAGAAATGCGCACAGAGGGAAATAATTCACCTGTCAGCCCACACACACACACACACACACAGTGAGAGAGCGAGAGAGAGAGAGATAGAGAGTGAGTAAGAGAGAGAGAGCACGATAGCTATTGTATATAACAAGTGCGAGCGAGAGCTTTGAGCGGGGGATGGAACTGAAACAGACGAGCTGACAAGGCAAACTGAAACTGACTGAAGGCTTCGCTGCCTGCGGAGGATGAGGCCAGTTGGAGGGAGGTGGAGGGATTTACTTCTGGCAGGTAAATTAATGACAGGCGAGGGTGGCTGCCCAGGCTGCAGCAGGGAAGGTGGTAGGGGAATGGGGGGGGGGGCCTTAACGGGGGAGACGCAGTTGGCGTCGAAGCCACGCAGCCAGACGTTAAATGATGGCGCGTCGCATTTTCGAGACTTGCGTCTCACTCTCGCGCTCTCTCTGTCTCACTCTCTCTCTCTGCCTGTGTGAGTGTGCAACGGAAATGAGCAAACAGAAATACACAAGAAATAACAAAAGTATGCGTATGGGTTGTGCATGACTAGCAGATACCCTAAGCTCAAGAGGTTTCCTTCCTGTTTTCCTTGAGATAATGGATTAGACTATGCAGTAAAGGAAGTTTGTGATATGTATGTAGGGCTAAACAGGTGTTAAATACTAAATTTCAGGTGTTTAGCTCTTCAAGTTTTCAAGTTATGCCCAAGGTATTAAGGCTAAGAATTAAGTTTTGTTCTTATAAAAGAGAAATTCAGATTGAAGCTTCAAGCCTCTGACTGATAAGTAACTCACCAGCTGCACCAACTCATATACCCCATTTGACTCAAATACCACCTACAGGGTAGGCCAAGCTATATACAAAGATGATCTACCATATCAAAACTCTAGCTAACTATTTCCTACGCTTGCCTGTCACATGCTTTGTCATAGAATCGATCTACCTCGCTTCAGCATTCATATTCCAGGTCATGAAATACGAAAAGCAAAGCCATGAATCTGAAATTCTTGGGCCGCTTTTTGCCTCAAAATCGAATGACATGCGGCTGACGTGAACGCGGCCTGATGAAGTGGCCTCCACAGAGCCACCCCCTCCCCCTCTCCTCCTCCTCCTCCTTCTCACTTGTCCCTCTCAAGCTGCCTTTGCACGCCCCTGTTTCGTACTCCTGTTTTTTTTTTTCTATTTACCTGAGGGCTGGGAGCGATTAGACCTCGGCAGAGGAGAACTTGCAAATGGGCAGGACATTGTGTTCTCTTTTTGAGGAATACTCTAGGATTCTAGCTGCTAGAAATGGGGTATGATGGGGTGCACTGCACAGCGCTGGGCATTCAACTTGGTCTGAACTTGGCTATACAAAAGTATTGGAATAGATAACTAAACATATCATTGCAATCGTAATGCGTCTAGGGTATTCTTAAGTCTTGCACATACTGTCCTTTGTTTTTTTGGTTTTTTTTTATTTTTTTATTGATGATTGCGCATTGATTTGGCAGGTGGTTGAAATCGTTAAGTAACCTCCACCCCACCAAAATGCTTAGTCATCAATACGGAAAGGGAAATTGTCATTTAGAGAGCTTCAAATTCAGATACACAAAAGAGCATGCCCTGTTAGAGTGGATTAGAAGTTATAGAAGTTAAAGAATGCTTAAGGAAGACTTACTTGAAAGAGCTCAAGAAGCTGTAGATGGATTCCTGATTCTTCAGCCAAGGATTCAGCCAGTTCATATAGGTAGACTAGTAAAGCTTAGGCAAGAAGGACTCAAAGGACTTCCGAGGAAACTTCTGCCACAACAAGTGCTTAGACTGGTTCAAGCTTGAATACTAAGACTTCCATGTGGAGTTTTCAGTTTTTAAATATAATTTCTCAGATTCAGTTGCACCAAAGATTCAATCATTGACCAGACTGATTTGGAAAAATCCAAAAGCCTGCCGAAAATGCAGGGATTTCACATCAATTTCAATTGGCTGCTGTTCGAGCTGGCCAAACATCCCCAAAAAACATTAGACAACGAGAAAAGCTCTGGGGTAACGCCATTTTGTGTGCAGGAAGCTGGCACAGAGGTCTCGGATTTTGCAACCCTTCTGAAAAAGTGGAAAGCCATAAGAGTGCAGAAATAGCTGTAACAATAGACACCCCCACCCAGAGCAGCAAATCAAAGCAAGAGAGAGAGAGAGATTGAGAGAGGGTGAGGGAGGACGGTAGAGTGCGTCGGGTGGTTGGATTCAGATTTTTGGCTAGCCAATAAGGCGAACTTATTCGCAAGCAGCCAAAGGCAATAAGCATTAATTACACACACAGGTGTAAAAGCTGCAATGACAGCTGCTGTGGGTGCTGAGTGTGTGTTTGTGTGTGTGTGTGTGTGGGATACCTCGTTGAGCCATGCGACACGCAAAAAAGGGCAAAGTCATTGCTGGGGCTGAGCTGCGGCGGATGCAGACACAGCACACAGCACACACACGACCCGGATGATGAGGAGCCCAAAGAGTGTTAGCGACTGTGTGGGGTGGGAGGGCAGATAGCAACCCTCCACGTACACGTGTCCTTCGGCGTCCTCGTTCACGTCCACGTCCACGTCAACGTCTGTCGCTTGGCCTGGCTTGGCGTATCTGCAAAATACATTTCGAGCTGTAACGGAAAAATCTATTAAATCAACGTTGCTGCGGCAACCAATTGCGGGCAAACGAACGAAACCACCGAAAAACCAGCGCGCACACAGCAAGAGAAAGACAGAGAGAGAGAGAGAGAGAGAGAGACAGAGAGAGTGAGACAGGGGCGAGGGAGGCAGCGCTAGGGGTGGATTGCCACCCCCATGTTCACTCGCATTGGTCTAAGTAGCGCACAGATACAATTTACAGCTCACATTTCGTATGCAAAAAGCAGCCAGCAACAACAAACAAGGTCTACAACTATTCAATACCCAGCACTGAATATGAAATATGCAAATGGGGTATATTGATCGTCCAGTAAGACGTGCATAGCTCCCATATAGTCAACTAAACTTTTCTCAACATCCATTCTGTGACTTGGTTTTCGTTTTGTGCACAACTCGAGAACTTTTACAGCTAGACCTCTAAAATTTGATATGGAGATATATCTAAAGTGTATAGTGGTTAGAAAGAACTCACTTCTTGAATACCTCTCACCAGATCTCTTGTTTACAGAAGCAACTCAGCTAGTTGATGCAAGCTAGCTCAAGAGACTTAAGAGCTAGGCATATCATGTTTAGTACGAAGGTATATCTGAAGTCTAGACAGATTTGAAAGAGTTCAGCTCCTGAATATCAGAAGCAAGCTGAGTTAAAGCAAGCTAGCTCGAGAGCTTTAATAACTAAGCCTATCAAATTTGATATGGAGATATATTTAAAGTGTATACTAATTAGAAATAACTCACTTCTTGAATACCTATCACCATCATCAGCCGGATCTCTTGTTTACAGAAGCAACTCAGTCAGACAGATTTCAAAGAGTTCAGTTCCTGAATATCTGATAGTTTATAGGTAGAAGCAAGCTGACTCAAAGCAAGGTAGCTCGAGAACTTTAAGAACTAGACCTATCAAATTTAATATGGAGATACATCTAAGGTCTACACAGCTAAGTAAGAGTTCATTTCTTATACCTCTCATCATCAACCTCATTTCATATAAACTGATGCAAGCTAGAGATTCAACAGCTAAACATATCACATTTAGTACGGAGCTATATCTGAGCCCTATATACCTCTAAGGTCTCTGCCTTTCATCATCAGCCTCATCGCTTATAGAATCAACCTCCAAGGAAGTTCGCTCTGTATTTAGCTATAGGATATCTATTAGTCGTGTACTGCCTACGTTTAGCTTTTACATTTGCTGCACGACAACCGCAGGGGTGCATTGTGGTGCTGGCGCGGGCAGGCGGTGGGCGGGTTTTGCGAGCGCAACGGCAATCGTCAGATACATTTCGCTCGAATTTATCGCTGCTGTAACTTGGACCTCAATTTCACTGTGTGTGTGTGTGCGTTGGATAACTTTTGTAAAGCAGGAAATTGTCGCATAGGAACACCCCAACGCCAAACTGCACTGAGTGCAAGAGCAAGCGAGAGCGAGATAGAGAAACCAAGGGAGAGAGAGAGAGAGAGGGGAGTTGAACATGGTGCAGGCAACACCCAATCACCCACTCAGCGGCCTCTGCACATCCCTGACGGGACGGATATGTTCGTTAAGCATGTCAAGATGGTAGCCAGAGGATTAAAGCCAGCTCACCGAGAGTCCTGTGATAGGCTGTTCAAAGCTGCACAAGTTTCGCCCGCAAAACTTTTACAGTATTTGGTTGCAATTGCGAGTCGCCGACTTGACAGAAGATGTTATCCTTCCCCTAGCTCCAGTGATCCTGGAGGCCATCAGGAAACCCTAAAAGAATATACCTGGCATACCTTATGAGCAAAACTTGCGAGAAAACCAATTTGAAAATGTTTCACTGTCATGGAAGGAGCTGTTCTGCCTTAGGAGCTTTGGTTGTTTTGATGCAACCAATCGATATACCCGCTTGATGCCAACTAGTGCCCATCTATGCGTCCAGCCCTTACCCACGACCATTTAGCTGCAGCTCAAACTGCAGTTGCGAAACAAGTTTAGCTAACGTTCACGATCCTTGAGGCAGCTGCCACAAATCCTTAAGAAAAACCCAATGTGCAAATGGGGCTTGGGGCGCAGAACATTGACTGCATTGCTATGCAAATTTTTTGTGGCAAGACCACAAAATAGCTGAAGAGCTCGCTGGGGGTAGCTTCATAGGCAGTTGCAGTTACACATTTTTTTCTGTTTTTTGTTTTTGTTTTTTGGGGTCATGTTTTGTGGACAGCAGCTGAGGGGCGTAAATCATGTCAGAGCGGCTTTTGGGCTTTTACTCTTAGTCATAGGGCTGTGTGTGCCTTATATAACAGAGATATGGGGTGTCTAAAGTGCAGTTGAAAAGCCTTGAATTGCATGTCAACCAAATAAACCCGAAGCGTAGCTGCTAGCCCCAAGCCCAACTGGTCAAAGGGCAGCGACAATCATCATTACTCATATGGCCCAAAAGTCCCATCATAAAGAAGTCATGAACTGTACGTCATTGTCAGAGCGTGTAGGTGTATGTATGTATGTATATGTGTGTGTGTGTGTGTTTGGTTAGCACTCTCCAAGGACTCGCCTAATGAGCATGTCCATGTCCATAGCCAGATAATCAGCGGTCACAGCGCTCTCGGGTGACCAGGACTTAGGAGTTACAACTGAACTAGCAGCGGCTGGCTGCTGATGTGGAGCCTCATTAGCTGCCAGCCAACTGAGTGCATTTGAAAGCTAACAGATATACATGGCTATATATCTATATATATGTGAGCCAGCCCTGGCGCTGAGCTTACATTAGGCCAGGTGGTTGGAACTGTGCGTCGCTTTTATGGCGCTTTGTGTGCTCAGGGACAGCGAGTGCAAATCGTCTTTCTCTCTCTCTTCTGCTGTGCGATGCACACTCCAATTGTAACTCCAATGTTGACTCTGCTCTCACCCTCTCTCTCTCTGTTTGTAGTTTGAGGATTATTCATGGTCGCTGGTTCCGCGTTGTAAGCTTCAAAAGTTGCCAACTCGCTTCCTTGCCAACGCCGTTCTCTCTCTCGCTCTCTCTCACTCTCTGTGTGTTTTAGTAAGGTGTGTCATTGACACTCGCCTGGACAGCGGCTGGCTGGCTGCCTGGCTTTCTGTATGGGTGCGGCATGCAACCTCCCTGCGGACAGCATCTGCCTGGCTAAGCGCTCTTAACTTTTTATTTTTGGCTATTGATTTTCGTTGCCCTGGACGCACGCGATCAAAAAAAAAAACGCAAGAAGAAGAAAAACGTAAAAAACCAACACACGCATGGCTCGCACCCCAGCACAGCCAGTGTAGCTAGCTAGCGTCTGCTGCCCCCTTTCGTTGCTCTGGACGTCATCAGCGCCGTCTTGGCGTTGCTCTGGTCTCGCTGTGCACTCGAACGTAACGAATAAAACTGGGCAAGCTGCTTGCTTGCTTTGCAGATGAATGTGCTCCTCGGACAGCTTTCGAGCTAACTAACTCCGCAGCCAGCTCTGACCCTGAGCTGTGCTTGGGCATAGGATTATCAGAGTTTGATCTCTAAATTAGCTGGCGAACTCTGTCATGAGGCCTAAGATACGGCGTATCATATTAAAGTAAGGTTTATATCGCGACAGGCTAACGCTTGATAGATACTTTTGTATCTTAAAGATACTTTTGTATATTGAAGATACTTTTGTATCTTAAAGATACTTTTGTATATTGAAGATACTTTTGTATCTTAAAGATACTTTTGTATCTTAAAGATACTTTTGTATTTATGTATTTAAGAGATACGTTTGTTTCCTTTCAGATACCTTTTCATCTAAAATATACTTTTGCATCTAAAACATACTTTTGCACCTAAAAGATACTTTTGATCTAAAAGATATATTTGCATCTAAAAGATACTTTTGCATCTGAAAGATACTTTTGCATCTGAAAGATACTTTTATATTCTTAAAAATACTTTTAACTTTTACTTTTGCTTTCTTAAAGATAATTTTGTGTTCTTAAAGATACTTTCTTAAAAATACTTTTGTATACTAAAGATACTTTTGTATCTAGAAGATACATCACATCTTAAAGTTTTCCCATGCAGATTTGCTTCACTCAGAGACACATATGTATCCCAAAGATACATACCTGTTCTATAGATACATTTATAGCTCAGAGATACTTTTGTATAACATGTATCTTAAAGATGCATATTCAACTTCAATCTTTCTTTGATCACAATTCTATCATCAAGATACATTTGTATCTTAAAGATACTTTTCATTTGATATACATACATATGTACATATATTTATATATACAATCCACATTTCAGTTAAATCTGTATCTTTAATATCATGTCTCATAGATACAATTACAGCTGCAAGATGCTTTTGTATTTCATGTTAGCCTATGTATCTTACAGATACATTTATAGTTGATCGACTTTTAACAACTTGAATGAGGCAACTTTATCTTATAAATACATTCATATGATAAGCACACTTAACTTTTTCGCTCAGATACAACTGTTGTTTAAAGATACTTTTGTATCTCAATGACACTCGTTGCCAAACAGAGCTGCAAACAACTCTCCAAACATGTCACGAAGTCACAGAGATCGTGCGCTCAGCCAATCGCATCGAAGATGAAAGATGGAATCCAATAAAAAGAGACGCCAAAGATGAAGTCCACGATATGCTGGGGGGAGCTAATGGCTGCTGGCCCCCCACTCCACTCAGTCTTCCCAGCATAAAATCAAAGCTAAGCACACAGCCACCAGCAGATACATTCACAGCTACAGCTACAGATACAATGTCGTAGACAGAGATACAAAGCAAAAGAAACGAAAACAGAACGAGGGGGGGTTGCAGACGTAGGCAGCCACGCTGACAGAGATTAATGAAGCACTTATGGGTGAACGAGACGCGCGCGCTCACACACACACACACACACGAGCGCAGACAAACGGGCGTCGTCTGCTGCTGGCTGTGTGTATCTGTAGCTCTGTCTGTATTTGTATCTGTATCTGGTGGCTGCGCGCTGATCGCGTTGATCATCAGGCAGCAGCAATTGCTGCTGTTGTTGTTGTTGTTGTTGTTTATTTGCTGAGATTTCGACGCCTACATAACACACACACGAACAATTATGAGCATTGTGTGTGTAGCTGCTGGCAATGGCTGCAGATACACGCAGTCTGAGCTAAGATCAAGGCAAGCTATTTATAGCTCGCTTTGCCACTGCTTCTCCCTCTCTCTCTCTCTTTGTCTCTTTCTCTCTCTGTGTGTATGATGGCGTTTTGTAGGAGGAGCTGTCGTTCGCCCAGCTACTAAATATAAATATCTTTTAGCCATGCAGATGAGCTGCGAAATCTGTGCTGCAGACCAACTACTCTCCTCACTTTTTCACACGCCCACACACACTCACACACACACACACTCACACACACACACACACACACACACTATTACTGCATGTCCAGTCGTGACGCTGCCTTGGGCACCAGTTGGCGGTCATCTTTGCATTTGCATTTTTCCAACGTATCCGCATCTGCATTCGCATTGGCATTCGCATTCGCATTCGCATTCGCATTTGTATCTGTATCTTTTCGTCTTCTTTTTTGATTTTGCTTTTTTTTTTTGTGTATCTTCATCTGCGCCGTGTGTAGCTCTTAATTTGCCATTGTCTGGCCGCGAAATTCTGTGAAAAATTCCAGACAGCGATTTTAAGCAACAATCTGCGTCTACACTCAAAGAAAAATCTTTGAGCAAAGCTAATCAAATGAAATCTGATTTAGATTTAGATTATCATTAATATCATTATCATAATTATCATAATTTTGCCTCTATTACTCCGCGTTGTTCAGCAAATATTTTGCTTGGCCTGAGCTTTTGAGTTTCTTTCAGTGTACCATCGGTTGTCTGAGTGTTTCGCTAGCTCGTCAAGTATCTTTCTCAAATGTTCTAAGGTTATCAGATAATTTGAGCAAATTGCCAAAGCAGAGGAAGAAGAACTGTGTTGAAAACCGGAACAGATATTTGATGAACTCTATTGACAACATTTCCCAGCGCGTTTTTATGACTCTTGAGCTTCAGCTTGATGCGGTTCGTTGGGGTTTATGATATCCTCATTTAACGTCTGCATCTGTATCTGTATCTGTATCTGTATCTGTATCTGTATCTGTATCTGTATCTGTATCTGTATCTGTATCTGTATCTGTATCTGTATCTGTATCTGTATCTGTATCTGTATCTGTATCTGTATCTGTATCTGTATCTGTATCTGTATCTGTATCTGTATCTGTATCTGTATCTGTTTCTGTATCTGTATCTGTATCTGTATCTGTATCTGTATCTGTATCTGTATCTGTATCTGTATCTGTATCTGTATCTGTATCTGTATCTGTATCTGTATCTGTATCTGTATATGTATCTGTATATGTATCTGTATCTGTATCTGTATCTTTATCTCTCCATTTGTATCTATACCTTAACTTCTATGTGTATCTGCATCTGTATCTGTAGCTTTGGCTGACAGGGAAGCTTGGAGTCAGCGGACGCGACGCCATTTACAAAGCGACAGCGCAGCCAGCGGGAGGAGTAGCCAAGTTAATGTCTGTCAGCAATGAAATGCCTGGAAGATCATCATCATGATGAAGATGATGATGATGATGACGGTGATGGTGGTGGTGCTGCTGATGTTGATGGTGATGACGACGCAGATGTAGACGCACTGAAAGCAAACGTTACGCTTGGTTAAAGATCATTACCGGCAGCAACAACAGCAGCAGCAGCAACAGCAACAACAACAACGGCAACAGCAACAATGTCAGCGACAGCGACAACAAACGACAACGGGGCGTCGTCAGCATTGCCAAGGGGCAATGAAAAGACCCAGACCAAGACCCAGACCCAGACCGAGACCCAGAGACAGAGACAGAGACTGAGAGATATAAGAGCCAGCAGCGAGCCTAGGCCCAAACGATGACGGCCAACAGCATATTTGTAGATACCCTTGGTAAATGCAACCAAAGGGTATGCTGAGCTGTGGAGAGAACTATTGCTGTATAAACAAATGATCTCCGAGACTTTAAGCTGAGGCTGCACAGAAATCTCACGTCGTGGCTTAAGATGACGTTAGCTACAGGGTAACTTGTTGTCTATCATCATAATTTGTTGGCTGTTGCACTTTTTGTGCGGCGCATCCCAAAAACTCAAGCGGCTAAATATAAAAATTGAGAAGAGAGCTGAGAGCTGAGTGCAGAGTGTCGACCACAATGGAATTGCAGCTAAGCAAAGCTGCACAGCTGACTGACGTTTACCAACACTGCAAATGGCTGTGAGTAGTGCTGAGAGAAGTCGGCGGGCGGCGGGCGGCGCGCAAATGGTAAATGGTAAATGGTAAAAAAAAATGGGCTGCTGTTGACTGCGTCTCTCAACGGCTCAACGATTTTTGACCAAGAGCAAGAGCCAGAGTCAGAGCCAGAGCCAGAGCAACAGCAGCGTCGACTCGACCTCTTGGCGGGCGGCTGCGACGCAGTCAGCCAGATCAGCGCGCACGCCAGCGTCCACAGACCAGACTTAACAAATACATATATATATATATGTATATAGTATACTATAGTCTGTGTATATGTGGAGGCCCCGCATAGACCCCTATAGGTTTTATGGCCCCTGGCACAAGATGACGGATGTTCTCGCTCTCTGCCTGCCATCATTATCTGCAGCTTCTATTTCGCCCTCTCCCTCTTTCTCTTCCTCTTCCTCTGTCTCTCTCTCTCTCTCTTTCTGTCTCTTTTCTGCTTTAGCTTTACATTCTGTTTCTCCCATTTCTGTTTTAGAGTCTGGCTCCGTTTTTTTTTTTTTTTTTTGTTTTACATCAATGATCACTGAACCGTTTACGTTTTTGAACTGTTTCAAGGTCTGCTCCAGTCTGTTTTTTTTTCCAGCGTCTTGTGCTTCTTATTTGTCTCTCTCATGCTCTGTTGAGAAGTTGAGGGCGAGCCTATTCAGTTATGGAGTTTAAGTTGATATATATAATATGAAAGAGGGCTCTAGATGCTCCACAGTTACTCGCAGCTTCTGCTGAACTTCTCCAACTTTTCTCTTACCATATAATTTCTATCTTGAGCTCAAGCAAATCTACTTTGACTTTAAAGAGAGTATTGTGCAGTCGTTGAAACTCATTTCCATTTCCATTGACTTTGACTTCTTGTCTTAAGCTCTGTTTCGACCTGCCTCCGCCTCTGTTGTTCCGCTGTAGTTCTGTTGAGCGCACTCTTCTAATTTTCTGTTCATACGTTCGCCGCTCTATGCGCTTCTCAGCCGCAAAGCTGAAACTTTCTTTCGCATTGGAAAGTGCCATTTGCTGAACCGTGTTAAACTGTGTTAAACGACGCTCCAAAGTTCAGTTGTGGCCGCCTTTTCTGATTGATTAGCGGTCCAATGGGTGGGTGGCTCCATTGACCACTCGCTGCGGTGGGTGGCTGCAAGTGCAGCAGCTGCCACATGCAGCACACACCAGTAGCAGCAGCAGCACCAGCAGCAGCAGCAGCTGCCACAGCCACAGTTAGTTACCCCCGCAATGTTGCAGTTACAATTGTTGTTGCGGCAGGTGTTGCAACATCGTCGCCCCTGCCTCTCGCTCTCGCTCTGGCTCTGCCCCTGTCTTAGTTCCCTCTTCGGACTCGTGCTCATATTTGTTATAATAGTTCGTCTCCCCTCGCCGTCCACTCCTCGGACAGTGACGTCTTCGTCTCACGTGCATTTTACATGGCATGCGATCACGAATTTAATGAGCGGCAACGTAATTGCTTCTTAATGGAAATTGGGCAAAAGGAAACTCGTAATGAAAATGAAAATGAAAACGAAAATGTGTAGGAAAATGTGCAAGGCAACTGCAATAGCCGAGCCCACAGCGCGCCCTGGGCAAACCGATCTAATGACAATTTCACAAAGAATTTCTTGGCAAAACCGAAAGTGAACTGAAAACGGAACCAGAAAAACCAGCTCAAAAGTTCACATTGACATTATGATGGATTATATATTTGTTCAAATTTAAATTGGGAAAACATTTGATGGGCATATTTAGATAAAATCCACCTGAAGAGAATGTGATCAAGCTGGAAAATTTGATGTACTCTTAGTATAGCTCATCCACATGGCAAAATTAATGGTATGATTAGCCTAATAGTAAATGTCATGGTAAGCCTCATGGGAACTCTCATAGTAAAGCTCATGGCTTACCTAATAATAAACCTCATTGTAAAATTTTCCTTTTTGCTTGTAAAACCTTTTCAAGAGCGAATTCTTATATTAAACTTCATGTTAATCTTCGTGCTAAAGCTCATGGTAAAATTTCTTTTCATCCGCTTCTGAGCTGAATCAAGCATTGAAAGAGACAAATTTGCGCTGTTTTGGCTTAGGCAATCTTCATGGCAAGCCTCATTGTAAAGCTCAGGCCACAGGCTCAAACCCATTAAAACTAAAAATTAATTCAATTTCACAGATTTCATATCTAAATGATAATTTCATTATATTTTGTTAACGCCTCATCCTTATGTTAAGCTTCATGATAATTTGCTTTGCTCTTTGCTTAAACCTCATCCTCATATTAAACGTCATAATAAACTGTAAACTATTAAAAGTCTAATTTGCATTGCTCTTTGCTGTGATCAAGCTTGCAAATTGCTTCAGTTTTGGCCTAGGCAATCATCATGGTAAACTTCTTGTTAAGTCTCTAGTACATACATTTTGTATTTATTATGAAGGAAATGTCATAAGAATTGGCTTCATCAAAGTGCGAGATTTTGGTAAGAATCAGCCTAAAGCTCATGTCCAATGATTGAACTTTGCAATTGGCATTGAGAACGCTGCATGAAATATATCTGCTAGGCAAGCAAATGCTATTGAAATACAAGTGTTTTGTGCCCCTTTGTTTTTGCACTTGAGCATTACGCAAGCTGTGGTACATGTGGCATATAAGAGACTTGTATAACACTCAACTATTTGTATGTTGGGGCGGGGAGGGGAAACAAAGACAAAGTTCGCTTGGAATTGAGGAACTGAGCGGATTTGGGTTGGCTGCTCAAAAGCTGCCAGAGTCAGGTATGTGGCACACATAATGTGGCACGTAGCCGCAGATAAATCCGAAAATTGGGTAACTATTCTAAATAGAGAGCGAGAAACGCTTAGACGTTGGCTAGCATCAGCTTTGGTTTGGGGCGTGTTCTAAATAGGTGTCTGGCTGCAGAGGCTGCCAATCACAAAGTGTCATATGACAGCAGACAGCAGACAGTAGGGTGCGCGTGGCAGTAGGGGCACTCACAACAAATCATTTCTAGAGACTTAGAATTGAAGATTTACACTCATGTAAGCCAATTGCCGACTAGAACTGTATGGAAGATATAATATATATCTAAGCCATTTGGGACGTGGCAAATCGAAATAAGATTTATCTTTGTCAATTTTAGAAAGTCTTCAAATGATGCAGATGAATCACTGTTGACCTGTTGCTGTTGAGCTCCTCCTACTGACCCCTTTCTGTGGACCTTCTCCTGCTGAGCTCCTCCTGCTGATCTCATCCTTCTGCTGTCATCATGCTGTTGACCTTCTCCTGTACACCTCAATCTGTTGAGCTCCTACTCCGTGTTAATATTGATATTTAAGTCAATTTAATGGCTTTGGAGCCATGAAGGAGTATCAATCAGTCGGTCATGCTCGATTGCAACATTGTTATTTGCTTTTTTCTAGCGCACGTAAGCCAAAAACGAGCCTGGCCGATTACTATCGAGACTCGAGCTACATAAGTACAAATAAATATATATATATATAACATATATATAGACAATCGATCGCTTATCGGCACTCAGCTGGGATTACAAACTTCAAATGCCTAATATATGACATGTATAGGGTATACACATATACATACATACTCTATATACTCTATATACATAATAGTTGGGCTCGTGCTTTAGCGATAAGCAGAGTGCAGCATGCCTCTGGCAGCGGCGTCAGACGAAGGGGGGGTCAATCGACAAAAAGGGGGTTCGTTGCAATTGCGAAAAACATTGAAAATTGAATTTGAACACGTCTTCCTGTTTTGACCAATTACGTAATGCCTTAAAGCTGACGTGCGGCAGCTGAGTTTCAGATAACTCGCCACTGAAACAGCTTAGAGTGCGCCAAAAGGCACTGCTTGACTAGCAGATACTACTTTCAAATGAGCGAGAAGCAATAATTATATAAGCTAAATCTGAGCAGACTTACTGAGAATCGATATACTAAAGCTGTTGGCTGTAGCTCTTATAGTCTACGAGTTATGTCGAGCATCAAAATCGATATTTATCGATATTTTGGAGAAATTGGAAATTTTTTATGATCAAGACTAGCTCAGACAGGCAGACGGACAGTAGTAGTAGTCGCACTACTATTTTTATGAATAGTAAATAGTAGTCACACTACTATTTTTATGAACACAGCTGTATATTGGGACTCCTGATCAGGTCGAATAGCTCAGTTGATGGAGACCTGTCCGTCTGCCGGTCTGAGCTTGTCTTGATCTTGAAAACTATAAACTATAGTTGCACTACTATTTTTATGACCACAGCATTATATATACATGTATGCCCAAATATGCCTAATGGCGTAGCAGATACCTGCTTTTATCTGTGACATACTTGTGCGCACAACCAATATACCCTAGCCAACTATTAGCAATAGTTTCAGTTGACAAAACAAAATGAAACAATTTCGAATTGGATTCCAATTGGACATCAATGCAATGGGATTGACAAACGAAGCTAGTTTAACAATCAGTTCGCCCTGTCTCGCTTACTCTATTTCCTTATAAACTCACACACACACGCCTTAAGTGGAACACAGCAGGCGGACAGTCTGCGAGATTAGAGTGTTATGCTAATACGCCTATATATATATATATACCATATATACATTTGCCCCACTGTAGGCGCCTTGGCTGAGTTAACGGTAATGCTATCAGCAAACAGTTTTATTGATTGCACACACACGCACACTCACACACACTCATTTGTTTTTGAATCTTGCGCAAGATGTGCGTCCAGCTGAAAAAGTACAGTTGCGTTTCGCTGCAGCACACAGACTTTCATGCATACCCTAAACTCACTTGATCCACAATCTCAAGGTATCTGAGAATTGAAACTGAAATCAATATGAAAACGAATACACTAACAAAAGGTACTTGAGCTAGATGATGAGACATGATTGATTGATTAAATGATTGATTGATGGATTGATTGATTGATGGATTGTTAGAGGAAGCTCTACTGTACTATTGTCTTTTGTTTCACAAGTTTATGTTTTAGTTGCTATATTGGCAAGTTTCTATTGCATAAAGGTCGCCTTTCTATGCGAATCTCATTATGTAATGATTGAGATGTAGAGTTAAAGTCGTTAGCGGAGGTTTTACTGTAGCTGTGCAATGTGAAAGTAAGTGTCGTTATCCAAAAAGTTGAACTAACAAATATCAAGTATACGATTAGGCGCGTCTCTATGCGAATCTCAGTATGTGATGATTGAGGCATACAGCTACAGCTGTCAGTGTAGGCTTGACTGTAGTTCTCTTAAGCGTAAGTTAGATTAAGTCAAGTCGTTATGTTGTGAAGATCAACTAACATATGTCAAGTATACCATTAGGTGCCTCTCTATGCGGTTCTCATTGTATATTTTACATAGTAATTGCCTTGTTAGAGCATTCACCGAGCGCGTACTCCTCTCGATGCCACAGACCCGCGCCAGTCTGATAAATAATCGTTCGTTTGTTTCCATAATTGCGCCTATCACAAAGGTAAAGTAGAAGAAGCCGAAGAAAACAACCAAATATCAAAATATCAAATACCAGAAGCCAATGGAACAGCAGCTGAGAAATCACACCTCAACTCCGTGTGTGTGTGTGGGTGCACTGCCACGCCCAGCCACAACAGCCTCTGCGACAGCAACAGTTGCTGCGCAGCTTCGCTAATCTTGTGACTCGGCGGAGGCAAAGGCGAAGGCGTGAGAGTGCGAGGGACGGCGCAGGGGCTGGTGCCTACCGTCAGGTATTCGACGGTCGATTAGATAAGCGCCGCACATCAAAGGCGACAGAACACGATGGAGCAACTGCAATAACAACAACAACAACAAGTCGGAGTAAGAGAGTAATGGACTGAAAGATACCCTGTGATTAGAGCTTTAGAGGCAGCTATGTGTGAACTGAGTGGGAAGTGCTTGAGTTACTCTATAAGATATGCATTATGACAATAGAAAAGACTATGCAACCAATATACCCGATTTGCTTATTCTCTATGGCTACAGGGTATAGCTGGCAGCAGCAGCCGTTCAATCATTTGCTGCAAGATAAGCGACAAAGGAGCCACAAAACAACGCTGACCAAAAGCGAGTAGCCAAAGAGAGTTAAGCCCCCTTCCCTCTTCCCCCACTCCCCCCTGCCACTTCCCCTCCTCTTGCCCCTTTTTAGCCCCTTCACCTGCATTTTGGCAGTGACAAAGCAAATGAAAAGTGAAGAGCAGCAACAATTGCTCGTGGCTGTTGCTGCCGTTGTTACGCGACGACAGCAGCAGCAGCACCAGCAGCAGCAGCTACACGTACTTGCAGATACAGATACACACACACACACACACACACACACATGCACACACACACACAGACAGCGAGAGTGAGGGGCAAGCATATTTTTAACTATTTATGGTTATTGCGCGTCGTTAGCGTGCTTTATTTTTAAAATAGACCAAAAAGAGCGACGCCAACGACGACGACAGCGACGGCGGCGGCGACGTAACGGGCTATGGAAATTGGGAAAATTTGTGAAAATGGCAAATGAAAGTCGAGGAAATTGTGTAGTGTAGCAATTAAGCAACTCGCCTGGGTCAAGGACACAAGGGCGAAAGGGCGAGCCAGGGTAAGGGAGAGGGAAGAGCGAGTGGCTCAAATGGAAATTGAATTTTGATTTTAAAGAGCTGAGAAGTAGGGATATTCCCGTTAGATTAGTAAATTCATATTGACAGAGCAGAAAGCGAGACAGATAGCAAGAGATAGAGAGAGAGACAGAGAGTGTGTTTGAGAGAGAGAGAGAGAGAGACTGAGTGAATCAAAGAGAGAGAGAGAGAGAGAGAAAGAAAAAGAGAAAGAGAAAGAGGAAGAGGAAGAGAAAGATAATGCCAAAGACTAAGGAAAGAGAATGCTGGAAACATCAAATAGTGAGGGAGAGAGAGAGAGGTGTTGTTATCGATTACTTATCAAAGCTAACCACGACTAGCATCGATTACTCCTATCGATATACAAATGTACATATAATGACGATTGCAATGATGGCATGTGTAAGTCCTACTTGTAAGCAATTTAACATAACTCACACGCAAATATCGGTTATCGTTATCGGTAACAATTATACAATATATCATTCGATAAAGCATAATGAATAAATATTTAAGCTTAAACGAAATACTGATAAATTTGTATCGATAACTAGCTATCTATGCTATCGATAAGAGGAAAGCAAATATGAAATAATAAATAAATAAATGAAATGAAATAATAAGAAAAACCAAATAAAGTTCGATTACAGCTCTTATACATATAGCTCTTAGGTAGCATTTGAAGCTTTCGATTAATTCTGATATCGATAAAAAAAATACCTTAAAGCAAATGCTCCAATTATTTGACATCACTTAAACATATTTATTTATTTTCTATTTTTTTTTATTATTTTTTTGTTATTTTTTCGAGTCGACAATTTCCCACTATAATCAACTTTCCCTACAGCTTCATTATGGCCCAGCCCCACAGCCGCAAAGCCCCAAAAGCAACAACATTATCATCTCAGCGCTTTAGAACCAGCTCCAAAAACACATACGCAGAAGAAGCAGCAGCGAAAGAGGAGGCGGAAAAAAACAATGAAAAAGAAAATGTCACTGATAGTTAATTAAAAAACAATTTAAACAAATTAGAGTTGAAGATGGAGACAAGCATAAACAACACGAATAAAACAAGCGACAACAGCAACGAAAGAGACAGCAAAAGACAAAGAGCGAGAGAGAGAGAGAGGGAGAGAAGAAAAGATGACTCCGAAAATAGTATGTAAAACGTATTAACAAAACGTAAAACGCAAAAAACCGTAAAGTTGGCGACGAAAATTTTAACAAATTTTCCAAAAAAAAAAAAGAAAGAAAAAAAACAAAACAAAAAAACAAGAAAAAAAATAAAACAAAACAAGCAGCAGCAGCAGCAGCAGCGACAACAAAAAGCCGCCACACGCTCATTACAATTCAATTGAAGTAGCGACAGCGACGCTGCCGTTGACGTCGACGTCCACAAACTGACGACGACGACGCGTCGCGAGGCGCAGACACGTTCAACGACTTTGCCGAAGAAAAACCAAACAGCAGCAGCAGCAGCAGCAGCAACAACAACAACAACAGCTACTCAGGTGTAATCAAAGCGCATAGTCAGCCGCCGCAGCAGCAGAGAGCGTAAGAGAGCGCACGTCGCACACTAGCGCATGCCGCGCACACAGATAAGCCACATAGATACGACGCTGAGAGCACGCGCGAGAGCGAGTGCGAGCGCGAGCGCGTCGTGCACATGCATGAGAGCGACAGCGCTGCTGGCGTCGCGACGCGTCGTCGCATCTTGCGCAGCAGGAATGCTGATAAATTGCCGCCTGGCAATTGGGCAAAGCGAGCGACGCTGACGTCGCAGTTTGCTGCTGCTGTTGCTGCTTTTACTATTGCTGCTGCTGCTGCTGCTGCTGTTTCTGTTTCCTTCTCATTTCGTTTTGCTTTTGCTTCCTTTGACCGTTGAGATTTGTTCTCTGGGCAAGGCGGCAGAGCAGCCTGTGCTGTGTGTCTCTCTCTCTGTATGTGTGCGTGTGTGTACGTGTGTGAGCCAACCACAGCAGCCTCTCGGCTGCTGCTATCTCTGTCTTGTCGGCTGCTGCTGCGCAGGACCGACCATTTACAGCGCTATGTGCTATGTGTGCGTGTGTGTGTGTGTGTGTCATGTATACAGACTCTGCCAGCGGCGCGTGACTTGCGTTTTTGTGATTCGTTTGCTCTTTGGCGCTGCTCTTGGCCTCTGCTCAGCTCAGCGCGGCGCATTGATTTTTCTGCCCGGCCAGATACACAGCATAATGTGCGATTAGTCATTGCTCATGCTATATGTACATATGTATGTCTCTCTCTGTGTGTGTGTGTGTGTGTGTGTATATACAGTTGTATTCATGTATGTATTTGTGTATGTAACGCACACGCCCGCATTTAGTCAACGAACCACAAAACAGACGCAGCCGCAGCCGCAGCTGCAGATACATTTTATCGATTTTGTTGTTGTTGTTGTTGCTGCATCCAGCAGCAGGTTGTTCTTGTTGTTGTTGTTGTCAGATGAAATCATGCGGGCAAGCAACTGGCCAATGACAACAGCAGCAGCAGCAGCAACAACACCCGCAGAGATGGGCTGCTTAGTTTTTTGGGGCAGGGGCTGGGGTTAGCTTTGGGTGGGCTGCCTCATCCACCCCTATGTCAGTTAGAGACCCCCCATTCCCCCGCCATCCCCTGCACAGCTCACTGTTTTGGTTTGTTATGTACAATTCTCATGGTTTTCGGTTGCCAGGCAACACTTGTGTATCTGTATCTGCAAGATACACACACACACACGCACACTAACACACACACACGCACTCACATACATAGATATTGAAGCAACCCCCAGACAAAACGATGTTATCCCCATTTTTGGTGCACCCACCCAAGCCACATTTGTTGCTGTTGCTGTTGCTGCTCTTCTTCAGTTGGTCAGGCTGTGCGCATTGGCCGAAAGAGATAGAGATAGACAGATAGAGATAGAGAGACAGATAGAGATGAAGATAGAGTAAGAGCGCAAATGATACACTATGCAACATGAAATAAACTCCATTTGCAGTATCAGAAAGATTTACTATAGAAATCGTTTGATAGCTCAGTTATAATATATATGTATATCTACAGTACTTATAGAATTAATGGATTCTTAGATATATGTATATTGTATATGTACATATGTATATACTTGTAGATATGCGGCTCTGTTCATAAGAATAGTAGTGCACTACTATTTTAATGAACAGAATTTTGATGTGCAGCATTTCAGTCGCACTACTATTTTAATGAACACAGCTGTATATCAGCTCTATATCAATTTTGTTTTACAATAATAACTAAGCAATTTTGCTCAGTGTTAAACCATAAAACCATAAGCACAGCATTAGCTACTAATGTATTTTTTGTTAGTGTAATAATATTTAGGGCTATATCACAATCCACCCAATCGAAGCTTTAATTCTTGTTTTATAAATTTTAATATGATTAAGAATAGTTTCAACTCGAGTTTTTGCTCAGAAATTGTAGTTCAAGAATATATTATATATTACCCAACTTTGTCGCACAGTGTATGAATCAATATGGCTACAGACCAAAACAGTTATGATGGACAGCTGGGTCGTACCGATGTCGAGGCTTCTCTGGCTCTGCTCTGCTCTGCTCCGTCCGTCTCTGGAGGCAATGCTTATAAATTATGCGTGAGCTTTTTATTGATTCAGGATAAAGAAATATGCCACAACGTTGGCCAATGCACTGGATTGGACAGTGGACAGTGGACAATGGGCAATGGGCGGTAGGTGTGGCAGGATAAGAAGCTTGGCCTAATGTGCCAACAATTGGACAATTACATAATGAGTTTAACTGGAAACAATTTACGAGCCAAATGCTCGGGCGAGCAGCATGTCCAAAGCACACACACACACACACACACATGCACAAGATAGCGTCATTTTGTTAAATAGATGGGAGAAAAAGAGCAAAGCTATAAAAAGAGAGAGACAGAGAGAGGCAGATGGAAAAAGAGATATGCCTATATACATATGTATGTACGTATATGTACTATATAGAACAAAAGAAAAAGACAGAGAGAGAGAGAGAGAGAGAGAGGGCATATGTGTGTTAGATAGAGAGGCAAGAAGTGGACTTTATTTTGGCACTGATACCAGCTAAATACGTAAATACGTAAACACCTCGAGCTGCCCCCATTTGGTGACTCATGCGCTGAGTCACAGGAAGTATGATCCCCAAAATGTGATCAGCAGCAGACTCAGATATACACATATACATACATACATATATATATATTTGTATGTATATAGACTTTGGGATAGCTAGTTGGCTATATCACGCGCTGCGGCTCGATGCCGCTCGCTGGGCTTAAAAATCGTTTACAGCGTCTTTAGGGCTAAGGCCCGACACAGACAAAAAGATACGAGATACTTTTGTTATTTTTTCCTGTTTTCGGGCTTTGCAAGGCTCAACTCTAGGTGACAACACACACACACACACACACACAGAGTGTGCTTTGTAAGTGTATTACAAATAGCGAAGCACTGAAATGCTATTGCCTATCTTGGCCACAATAATAATATCTGTTATCTGGTCGAGGCCAATAGATCGATAGATCGTGTTCGCTTTATGGCAGCAGCTGCCTCTTACAAGCACACAGATAATCATACAATACACTGCAACAAATCAGGCGAGACTTTTCGTTTGAATTTCTTGTGAATTCGATATTTATCGATTTGTTAAGTGTTCATATTATATGACTAATTTGTAGCTATTTCATATGCATTGTCAGATGAGTTTTTTTGTGTGTATAGTTATCGTAATGTATCGATTTATCGATGCTTTTAACTGCTATATATTAATAAGAATATAAATCGATAGCTATCGATAGTATTTGACTTGTACAAATGTAGCTATGTATTTTATTTGGCGATAACAATATTTGCTGAGATAGAGAAATCGATACCTATCGAAATTAAAGAATTCATTTTGCATTATTATTTTTGGTAATTTATGAATTTACATTTACCCATATGTAAAAATCGATATTTATCGAATTTGAATTGTTACTCTCATTTATGTGCAATAATCGATTTGGCGAAATATATTTATATCTATACTGATACTGATACTGATACTGATGAAATCGATATTTATCGATATCTAAAATATAAATATTGACAATTCTTTGTTAATCAAATCAAGGAAATGCATTAAAGTATATCGTAGGGATTTTTGAGCTTTACTTATATATATAAAACGATATTTATCGATATTTAAAAATCGATTTGTTATAAACAGATCATTTCTGAAAGATGAACAGACACAAATAAATACTGAATCGAATTCAGCACAATTTTAATTTATCGATCAGTGAATAACACTTTGTTTTTTTCCAGTGTAGCATTAAAAACTCGTATAAGCAAGTGGAAAATAGTGCGGGCGTCATAAAATTGGCAAAAGGCGGGGAGCCCAGAGCAGAGAGAGAGAGCAGCAGATAGACGCAATAACTGAATGCATTAGAAATTGTTTGTACAACCCGCCCCCCATTTATCTTGGCCATATAATCGGAGCACGTGACACGATTTTGCAGGCCAATCAATTGGGCGCTACGCTTCTTAAAAGAGAAGGCAGAGTCAAATAAAATGTGTGCCAATGTGGCAATGGTCAATAGGCAATGAGGCCCCGCAAAACAATAAAGATTAACCCAAGGGAGCGGAATCCGGAATCGACCAAAACGATACCTAAACGGACCCCGAAAGCAACGTCTAAATGCAATTCTCAGCTACGCAATACACCTACACCTATGTAGGTATCTATATATCGATATATGGAGTCTAAAGTTCGACGGTCTATAGTCAATAGATCATTTGTCCAGATCTGCACAGACTGCCTCCGAAACGAAACTTAGGGTGGGCGGGTCCAAGGCGGCAAAATTTTGGAACTTCAAGCGTATTTCGAGCAACAGCCCCCCAGACTTATCGCTAATGATGATGGATCGTGAATTTGAGATGATCGATGATTTTGCCAAGCGATAAGCGTAACGGAAACTCGCTCGACGTGCACTCGAACAACTGCTCCCCTAGACCCAACAGGCGGCAGGTGAGGGCGTGTCGGTGGCCAAATAGAGCGGGGTTACGTGTGTATTTGTGTGCTCTTGAGATTTAAGCCGACGACAGCGTCGAGAAGGCGGAAGCGGGGGCGGAAGAGGAGAAGGCGGCGGAGAAGAAGGCGGAGTAAGGCGATGTTGATGATGGCAGCGCGTCGCCTGATATCAGGCACAGAATTGGAATTTGTTGTCATTGAGGTTTTTCGGTGTGTTTAACAATAATTTCATATAGATATATACACTTGGCTGAAGAGTCTTTTGAATCTGCCATGAACTATGTATGATATATGAGTAGTATCTATAGTCTCGATAGTATCTATATCTATAGTACCTATAGTATCTATGGCATCTATGCCACCTATACTATTTATAATATCTATACCATCTAAAGTATCTATACCATCTATAATATCTACAGTATCTATAGTATCTATAGTATCTGTAGTATATATAGTATCTATAGTATCTATAGTATCTACAGTATCTATAGTATCTATAGTATCTATAGTATCTATAGTATCTATAGTATCTATAGTATCTATAGTATCTATAGTATCTATAGTATCTATAGTATCTATAGTATCTATAGTATCTATAGTATCTATAGTATCTATAGTATCTATAGTATCTATAGTATCTATAGTATCTATAGTATCTATAGTATCTATAGATATACCATATATCCATACTAATCTAAACTATCTATACAATCAATACTATCTATCCTCTTTATACTATCTATCATTTCATTATGAATATAACAGTTACACGAAATATCTGTTATACATATGTCTGTTATACACATATTTGTTATACATATGTCTGTAATACATCTTGTAGGGTATTCAATTCTCACATTTTACAAATCATTTTTTACTTATATATATTTTGTGTGGCTTTTCTTTAAGAATCAAATTGAATCGCGTCAGCCAAAGACGTTTGCTCACCCGTTATCTATTTATTCTTGATAATGTTACCTACTTACATAAGCACACACACATACACATTCACATACATACATATGTACATAGGTGTGTGTCGACTTTGGCTTATTGTCCGATGTTCGATACGATTTGACTTTTGGTTTGATTTTGTTATTGCCACAGCTCCCTCTGTCGCTGACGCGCTCTCTCTCTCTTTGTGACTCTTTAGATCACTCCCATTCTCTCTATTACTTTCTCTATCACTTTCTCTCTCTCTCTCTCTCTCTCTCTCTTTAGCTCATGCTCTTGCTCTCTCTTTCCTTATCTCTCACTCTCTCTCCTCTTCTCTCTTTTGACCTTCCCCTTTCTCACTGTCATTCTCACTTTCTCTCTCTCTCTCTTTGTCTCTCTCTCTTTCTCTCTTTGTCTCTCTCTCTCTCTCTCTTTCTCTATATATATGTATATATATACATACTTTCTCTCTCTCTACGTCTTTCTCTCAAATTCTCTCTCTTCCTTCCTCTCCCTCTCTCTCTCTCTCTCTCTCTCTCTCTCTCTCTCTCTCTCAAGCTTTTTTGTTCTCATATTCTTCCCCATTATCCACTTCATTTTCTTCGTCTTCTCCTTACTTTCATCTTCCAATTTGTCTTACTCTTTTCTTCTTCTTCTCTTAAACATTTTCCTTTTCTGTTTTTTGGCTCATCCTTAACTGTTTTCAAATCCTTATGGCATATGCATTTCATATCTCATCTTATGTTATCCTTCTTCCACACAATTTGCTCTTATTTCTTGTTAGTCTCATTCTTAAGCGTTAGCTCTGCTGCCTTTTACCTCTTCCCGTTTTACAGTTGCGCTTACCTAGCAGTCTCCTCTTCTTTACTCTTCCCCCCCTCCCACTCCTAATGTCTGCCCTACTCTGTCCACCATTCCCCCCATCCACCCTCGCTTCATCCCCTCTGTAATTCTCTCATCAGCTTGTTTGCTTAGTCTACGTTTACGTTGAGCTCAATTTTGCGCCCCATGGCAAATCGTGTGACCCAGCTCCCTCCTCCAGCTCCCGACCGTTTTTTTCTAGCGAGAGCTCGTGCTGCGCTGCTGGCGGCTCTAACGGCTCGGATCGAACCACCGAGCACCACCAGGGAACCACCCTCGCACATAGCCACAAACTGATTGAATATTCATGTGTTTATTGTGTGTGTACCAAATAGTCATGGCAACTATCTGGACTTTTTTTTATGTATCCGTATCTCTATCTGTATCTGTATCTACACACATGTCTCTATCTGTGTGTGGGTGTGTGGGTGTGTGTGGGTGTGGGTGTGTGTATTCCCTGTGCTAGGGACAACACATCAGGAAACAACAGCAAACACGCGCTCTTAAATGCATCTGCGTGCGTTTATATGTTTTTTTTACCCGTCCGATTGCATTTTGAGCGCCTTTTTGTTGCGTTGATAGCATACGCATATACCCTGTAAATGAGAGAAGTTAAAGCATATGGTAGTCGAAGCCTTAGACTCTTGAGCATATGTGAAGAATATGCTGAGTTTGTGTTTGTTAGTTATATAGAGACTTGGAGCATATTCATACATCTATAGCTGGAAATGTTGTTTAAAAGCTCTTCCAATTTCAAAGCTCATGCTATAAACAAAAATTCTATCCTAAATCCAATTTTCATTAGTACAAAGTTAAGCCGTTTTAGCTTAGGCAGGGTAGCTGCTAGTCGTGCATGCCCGCCTAGAGCATACTATTACTATATTTTTTTGTTTTGTGTTTTTTATCAGGCAACTAAAATATTTGCTTACAGCACAGACGCAAGCTCGCGTCCCAGTTGCCTCAGAGGAAGTGGAAGTGCGCTAAAAAAGGGCGCATGCAGCCGGCTAAAAGGAGAAGGAGAAGGAGATGGAGGAGTAGGAGTAGGAGTAGGAGAAGCAGTTGCCTGGTTATCTCAGTGGCAGAGTGTGGCTGCTGTTGGTGGTTGGCTCTGGTCTCTGGTCTGTCCCTCGATATATTCAAATGTAACCGAAACTTCCAGCTCATAGCCGGGCTGAGGAATATCCGTTGTATCTTTTATTTGAACTGATTAAATTGTTGACACAAGCGACGATTGGTGACGACGGCGACGGCGACGATGACGTTGACAACGACAGAGATGCCCTTCGAGACTAGCACACACACACACACACTCAGGCACACGCACACCTTGTTGTCAAATGCTGTTGTTGTTGTCACTTTGCCAGGTAATCAATACCCAAATGCCACGCAACGCACCTCTATTTGCACTCAGATGAGTTTTGTTTTTGTTTTTGTTGCTTTTGGGGTTTTTACTTTTTGGGAGAGTTTTGCAACTGGCAACTGTTTCGCTCTTGTTAAAGCTACGCTAAGTAATATGTTTTTCCAATTTTAGTCTCAAATCTTAGCTAACATGATATTATTTTTTATTGAACTTGGTCCAATGCATGATATTGCCTTTCAGCTATTTGATTCTAGACTTGATTCCTAATACTGCCTTCTGCGTGATTCCTTTTCTTCAGTTTTTTCTCTTCTGCTACCTTCTTTCTATTCTTCTTTGCTTTTCATTCTTTCCTTTTTCGTTCTTTTCTATTTCCTTTTTTCCCTTTTCCCTCATTTCTTTCCCTCAATTCTGTCTTCGTTCTTCGTCCTTCTTTCCTTCTTCCTTCCTTCTTTTCTTTTTATTCTGTTCCTTATTCGCTCTTTCTTTTTTTCTTTTTTCCTGTTTTCTTTCGTTCTTCGTTCTTTCTTCCTTCCTCCTTCTTTCCTTCTTCCGTACTTCCTCTTTTTTTCTTCTATTTTTCCTTCTTTTCTTTTCATTCATTCTTTATTCGTTCTTTCATTATTCGTTATTTCCTCTTTTCTTTTCTCCATTTTTGCATTCGTTCTTCGTTCTTCCTTGCTTCATCCTTTCACCTTCCTTCCTTATTCCTTCTTCCTTCTTCCGTACTTCCTTTCTTTCTTCTTTTCTTTTTCCTTCATTCCATTTTCCTTCTTTCCTTTTCAGGATGTCTGCCTTCGTTCTTCGTCCGTCCGTCTTTCCTCCTTTCTTCCCATTGATAGATGCCTATTGAGTAAGGCATAGGTAGGCATAGGTAAGGCAATAGGTACACAGATAAAGCTCTTCTTCTGGCAGATACTCTGAAACAAATTATATTTCTCTATAGATAACTTTCCCTCCACATGAACTTTTGCATCGATTCCACAAATGCTATGCAAAGCTGTCTATTTATAGCCAAGTATGCATATGTAGCTGCTCTTCCGAGCCAGCTGAAGACTGACTGGAAGTCCTTATAATTATATAGGCAACTGCGTTTTATAGTTCAACAAACTGAACAGCAGCAGCAGCAGCAGCAGGGAGCATTGATCCTTAGCCTAGCCATAAAGGCAGACAGACAGACTGACCGGCAGGTCCGGCGTCCTGTGGCAGCAGTTGAATGAACGCCGCCGCAACTGAAACAATGAGGGATGTGTGGATGATGGCAACAGCAGCTTCTTAGCTCCCCTCCCCCTACTTCTACTTTGTACCTGTTTCGGTGTCTCCTTCCTCTGCTGTCTTCTGCTGCTTTTTTTTTATTGCCCTCGCTTCGCTTTCAGTTTTTGTTGTTGTTGTTTTTTGTGCTGTGACGTTCGACACACGTTTTGCATTACACTCGAGCGCACACAGAAGTCTGAAGAGCAACCCCTGGCTAGAGACAATTGGCTGCAGTTGCAGCAAGGTGCATCCTTGCAGCATGATCATCATCATGAGCATCGGGGCATCATCATTAGGCGCTGCACCTGTCATTGCGGTAGCCGCGGCTCGGTTGCTCGGTTGCTCGCCAGCTTGGCCAGCAAAGATCAAGCGTCAACGGATCATTGTGTGGCATCAAATTACGCTGGCCCCGTCCCTGCTAGCAGGTCCTGGAGCCAGCTAGCCAGCCTGCCAGCCAGCCAGCCCCTGACACATTTCACAGAATCGTAGCTGTTTGAGAGCAGAGGGTAGGACGAACTGAGTAGGGGCCGTTGGATAAAAGTGTTTAATCAAGTGGAAGGCGGCAGTTAAACTGGGACAGCAGGAGAAGCAGTTGCAGTCGCAGTCGCAGTCGCAACTCCTTCTGCGACAGTTTCAGTTCCAGTTGGAACAGTTTTGCCCCCACCCTCCCGCTCGACGTCCTGTTCACATTTCGTAATATGAGACTCGCATCGGAAGTCGGAAACGTTGCGCTCTTGTAATGCTTGATTGGACTTTGCACTTGGATGCCAACGGACAACGGACAATGAAGAGTGGAGAGTGGAGAAAGGACGACTGCTTCCTCTTTTGGGCCGGTGAGAGAAGCTTTACAAGGCGCATATCCCATGTCACACGCCAGCTGAGTCTGCTCTCCAGACACTGATGGATACTCAAACAAAGTCCTAGCTCAATCATTGACTGACTGACTGTCTGAATGCCAGTTGTATTGATGAGTTAGAGTTGAGGTGTAGGCCAAATTCCAGGAGCTAGAGATTAACTGGAATTTCTTTCATTCTTTGCTTGAAACTGAGTTGACCTTCTCTATAACATCTACCCATAGATATTGTAGCTCCTTCCACATGCCTCTTCCTTTTAGAGACAAAGTTCTAAGCTCTCTAACTGAACGATCAGTAGATAACTTACGTAGCATCAATTTTGTGGTATGTAACTGTAGATGAATTCTTCGATTGGGTTCGCATTGTTTGGCCATCAATCACATTGGCTAATTTCTACAATTATCATAATGAAACCACGTTGAATCGTTCATTTTTTTGTCTTTTGTTTTTATTTTTTGGGTCAGAATCGTGTGCAGACAACTTTCACGGTCCACCAGTTCGTTGACCATAGTGTCCAACGTCCATGGGCCCATCCGCATACCCATACCCCATACCCATACCCATACCCATACCCATGCCCATACCCATACCCATAACTATGCACATGCCCCTGCCCATACCCATACCCATACATATCTATGCATGCTTAATTTCTCCGACTTCGTCTCGCATAATGAATTTATTATTAAACAAATCTCAAACGCGCCACACACACCACAACAAGTACATATAATTTTTTAATAATGCATAGTTTGTCAATAAATTTCTTTTATGATGATGGGGCGACCGTCCAAAAAGTAACTCGACTTTGTCGCCATGTTTGTTTGGGCATCTTCCAAAAGCAATCCACATCGATTCATCGATGGAATCGACAGAAGGCCTTTAGCTTTCATCCTAAGGAAGTCAATTGATTTCTACAGTAAGTTGACTAACTAAATAGGATGATATATTGTATATATCGATGTATGCAATTTATCGATCATTTTTATCGATAAATATTGATTATAATTTATATTTTAATATACCAAATTTGCATTCCCCTATCGAGCATGATACCCTCATTGTTTATCCATAAACTTTAATCCTAATATCGATAGTTTTTTCGAATCGATAAACTTAATTTCAGCAAAATTCTCAATTCTGAGAGCTCTTCTATGCTGTAACTATAAGCATCAATGATCACAATGTTTATAAAGTTTCCTTCAATCTTCCCTCAACTTCAAATGCGTATATATCGAATAAATTATCGATTACAAAACAAACTCAACTCAGTTATTTATCGAATTGCGTACATTTAATTTGATAGACTTAGCACAAAACAAAATGGTCTTCCTGATGAAATTTGGCTGTCTGTATTTATAGACAGCATACACACTGTCGATATTTATCGATAACAACAAGAGTTAGAGAATCTGCCTCGTCGTTATGCTGCGCTAATCGCTTTCCATTCTGGTTTTCTCAATGCGCTGCTGAGAGACGCGTCGGGCACGATTTCCAAATACATTAACATTGCGATGGGTGCACGATGGGCATGGGTCTGAGGTCTGGGGTCCGCTGGTCTGCGAGTCTAGGGTCCGGGGTCTGCGGGTCGCGGGTCCGAGCTCTGTGGATCCGCAATTCACGATCGACAATGGCTGCGGCTGCGGCTGCGGCTATGGCTATAGCTATGGCTGCTGGCCGCCGGTCTTCAAACGCCGCGCCAAATACGAAATCACATCCAAAAAGCAACAACAACAAATTCAACTCGTTAAAGAGCAACAACAACAACAACAACAACAAATTCGAATCTTACGGCTCAATAAAAGAAAATGTGCGGCAACGTTTATGGTCGTGCCCCCGGGGGCCCCTAACTTGGTGATTCTTCATTAAAGATTCATGATGTGTGTTTTCTTTCCATCGAACGTACGCCATATGCCAACCGGCGGGCCCCAAACGCTGGCCATTAACCAACAGCTCCAACTGCAACCACTTGACGGTCTCCAAACCCGATTCGTTGGCTGCTGCTGTTGCTGCTGCGCCGCCAATCTTCAATGAGTGATGGCCACTGAGGCAGCCAAAGCCAACCAAAATCAAAAGCCCAAGGCCCAAACAAAGCGCGCTCTTCTACAGTAAACTAGACTGCGAGATACCCTGTAAAATGTGCTGTATCTGTATCTGTATCTGTGTCTGTATCTGTGTCTGTATCTGTATCTGTATCTGTATCTGTATTTATATCTGTATCTGTATCTGTATCTGTATCTGTATCTGTATCTGTATCTGTATCTGTATCTGTATCTGTATCTGTATCTGTATCTGTATCTGTATCTGTATCTGTATCTGTATCTGTATCTGTATCTGTATCTGTATCTGTATCTGTATCTGTATCTGTATCTGTATCTGTATCTGTATCTGTATCTGTATCTGTATCTGTATCTGTATCTGTATCTGTATCTGTATCTGTATCTGTATCTGTATCTGTATCTGTATCTGTATCTGTATCTGTATCTGTATCTGTATCTTTATCTGTATCTGTATCTGTATCTGTATCTGTATCTGTATCTGTATCTGTATCTGTATCTGTATCTGTATCTGTATCTGTATCTGTATCTGTATCTGTATCTGTATCTGTATCTGTATCTGTATCTGTATCTGTATCTGTATCTGTATCTGTGTCTGTATCACACATATATCATAATTAGTTCTAACATCTTTCACTCTATCATACCCCAGCTGCTCAATAATGTAGGGTATTTTGAAGGCAGTGACAACGACTTTCTTTTTGACCAAATTGTCGCCGCTGTCAAGATCCAACAATATTCATGCACAGGGGGCAGCCCTTCTATGGACTGGGCCTCTCTCTCTCTCTCTCTCTCTTTCTCTCTTTCTCTCTCTCGCTCTCTGTCCCTCTGTCTTAGGGAGTGGGAGCGACAGATAGACAGACAGACAAACTTATGGCCGATGGTCGATGCCTGTTCAATGGCTGTGCAGAGCTCTGCAGAGCGCGCTTTGGCTTTGTCTGATTGGCTTTGGCTGCGAGTTGGAATTGGAATTGGAATTGAAATTGGATGTTGGCACTTGACGCAATGGCCAGGAGGGAGGGAGGTAGAGAGGGGAGGGGGGCACTGAGACTGAGACTGAGACTGAGGCCTCGGGGCCGTTGTAGGCCGTTGGCCTAAAATAATAAGAAAATTTCTATATTAAAATGCTGTGCCATGCCTCAGCCTCGCACGCAGCAGCAACAGCAACAGCAGCAACGGCTACTAGCAACAGTTGCTACTGCTGCGCTGTTGTTGTTGTCCAAAGTTGTTGCTGTCTTTGGAAATCTTCAGTTAGCTGTGTCGAGATCTTACCTAATTGCCCGCACTGAATATATAATGGATATGATGATAGAGTGAGTCCACAGGGTATACGCCACAGCCTATCAGCGCTGGTCAAACGGAAGTCGTTATAGAGCGAGCGCAGGTAGTGGTTGAGTGGTTGGTTGAGTGAGCTGATCCTTGGCCAGGCAATGACATCTTTATCGAAGGTCATGGCCTGCATTTGCATGGATAGAACAGGAAGCACTTCCCATCTAACTATTTTGGCTGCACTTAAGCCCAAAACGAATGTCAGATAAATCGAATGGAACGGAAACTCGATTAGCTTCAGGCAATTGGCAATTTTGTAAATTTCTCGTTTCATTTGGGTTTCGGTTTTATTTTTATTCTTTTTTTTTTTTGTTTCATTTCAGCTCTGCATATTTTAAATGTTCATACAACCTTACAGGAGCTGCGAGACTAGAGAGACGGAGTGGGGCAGACTAGGAGGGGGGCAGATGGTGGTATCATTGCGTATCTCCATAGGGCAAAGTGACATCGACAGCGACATCGACTCATTTGCATAGATCAGCAGCAGGCAACACGCGATACAATTCACGAAATGATTAGGTGGAGCGGAGCCAAGCGCCGGCAAACTAGAGATGAGCACAGTGTTGTAAAAGATTCGTTTAACATGTGAATAGTATGGGAAATTTTGAGATTTTCTGAATTGATTTGAAGTGAATTATGAAATATTCAGAATTTCTGTTTTGCTTAGGGATATAAATTTTGATTTATATGATGAGTTCAGTGTTGGAAAATGCATGAAAATTCTTTGTAATATGTATATAATGCTTGAATTATTATGTATATATAGAGATATAGTATATAAGGTTTATGTCTGTCAAGGCTTTATAGAAATAAATCTAAAAATATCAATACAATATAAATTTTTAAATTATTTTTAATGTTAAAATTAAAATATATTTTAGTGAATAAAAAGTGTTAAAAATGTGAATGGAAAAATATTAAATTAAAACTGAAGAAAAAAAAATTAAAATTAGTTTTTATATTAAAATTAAGCAATAAAATTTAAAAAAAATTTTAAAAAATAAATTAACACATTTTAAATTATTTCAAATATTAATATTAAAATATTTTTCTGAAAAATTTAATTAAATAAAAAAAAATATTTGAAATAATTTTTCAAACTAAAATTAAAATATATTTTATATTAAAAGCTATAATTTACTTAGTAATTTATTTTATTTTTATTAAATATTTTATTAAAAATGTATATTTTAGTGAATAAAAAAAGTTTAAAATGTGAATCGAAAATGTTTTCAAAATATTTTTCAATACAACATTTTCATATATTTTTTTCAAAATATTTACTTTCTAAAAATGATTGAAAGTATCTATTACTACAGTCTAAAGTCAACTTATTGCAAGTGATATCAATAACTTGAATTGTTTCCATCGTGAGTCGTTTCGTCTAGATAGTTTCGACACGCGTCCCATCTCTAATTGTCTTGTATTCGCCATTTAGCTAGCTCTCTGTCTACGACTCGCTTCCTCCCCCTCTATCTCCCTCTCTCTATCTCTCTGGCCAAGTGTCTTGTTAGGCCTGAAATCTTTTTGAAATTTGCTCGCATACATTTTGATACATTTGCTTTTGTTTTTTTTTTTAGTTCGAATTTTATTTTTTAATTTCCTTGTACGGGTCCAAAATGTGAGCACTACAAAATGTATGCACATATGACATTGCTTGATAGCTGCTTAATATATGTATTGTTACTTAGTATCTGGTCTTGCCACTTGCTCCCGCCCCTCTCCCTCTCCCTCTCCCTCTCTCTCTCTCTCTCGCTCTCTATCTCTCAGTTTGTGTCTCTGTCTTTGTTTTTGTTTTACTGCCTCTTTCTCGCTCTCAGTCCATTTGTCTATCTGCCTATCTTTAGACTCATCAATATTCAACGCATTACAATTGCAATAAGTTGCCACAATCCGATCCAATGCGATCCGTTGAAATCATCAGCCCATCACATACGGATTTTTATGCTGATTTTGACCCAATTGAACCCGCCCGAGCAGCCAGGCCCCATTAATACGCAGCGTAATGCGTCAGCTTAAGTACATTTCGTTGATGTTGTCGTCGATCGCGCTGATCGCCAGCGACACGCGACATGTGATCGCACATAAGTGCGTGACAAAATCTGTAGATGGCTTTAGAAAATCTTTGAAATCTAATTAATCAATATCATTTATATACTGATCGTAGTCTTAGCTTCTGTCAATGCTATACATATTGGTGAGTGTGTAACGAGCTCTTTATCATTTGTCATCAGTGAAGTAGTTTCAGCCGATCTTTGTATCACAAGTCTAACACTTGTTATTAGACTCTTCAACTGATGTTCAATAAGTCATCTAGTGATCTTCAGTTTGATTAGAAGTAATCTTCGCCTTGTTAACTGAAGGATATACTGATCATACTGTTCTACTATGACTGAAAAGTGATCTGCGTGTCATAAAGTGATCAATATTAATGAGTGTGATTGTCAAAGATCATCTTAAGTGATGATCGTGGTACCTGGCTCAGCAGGCCTTAGTGTGATCTTCAGCGAATAGATTTATATATTTCTATATGTTGACAAAATGTTAAACGATCATTTGTAGTGATCGCAGTGATCTTGGAATTGTAGTCCAAATAACTTCCATTGATCTTTACAACTGATCTTATTTGCATATTATCAAAAAGTAATCTAGGTCCCAGCGATCTCAGCCAGCATCATGCTGATCGTCGCAGTGCGATTCTGCAGCTCTGCGCAACTTATTGTCTGAAAGATCCGATGTTGATCACAGTGTAACCCCTTCACACACAAAAAGCGATCTGTGCATATATTTGAGTGGGCTAAACAGGAACCAACAGGTCATAAAAGATGTTTTGGCCACGCAATCGGCGTGGCATGTGACAAGTTCCGGCCATAATGATGATCAACATCAGACTCAACATCTTTACGATCTTTATGAATATGGAGCATCGCACACACAGAGAGCGAGAGAGGGGATAGAGATAAAGTACAACAAAGATGAAAATGCCGCCAAAGGCAAACAGAGTCAGTGAGTGAGAGAAGAGCTACAGAAAGAGAGTGAGAGACGAAACGGCGTCAAAGCTGGCAGAAGAGATGTTTAATATTTGCTCACAAGATGTTGATAGCGCAGTTGCCCAAGTTCTCAGCAAACGAGACCAAAAGGCAGCCGACGCTGATCCTCACAATGTGATATCAGTGCAACTCCAAATTAGTTGGGCCACCCGTTTAGGCCCAGTCCACTGCGCTGGCTTTGTAAAGCCGCCTTCGTTTTATGGCTCAATCATCTTTTAAACAAACCAAAAATAATGACTAAGTGAAGAAAATGTCACCAGCTACCGAACTCTTTGCCCCTTGTTTCCCTTCAGTTTATGTTTTTATTTATTTATTTTTTTTGTTACAGCCCTTTGACCCTTGTGTAGCCTGTGATTTGGGTGGTCCAGGCAGCTAGAGTGCTCTCCCTCTCTCTCTGCCTTTCTTTCGCCTCTCTTTGTCTTTCTCTTGAAACACTCTCATTTTCGATTTCGCCCCCATTTCGAGCGAATCGCTGCGAATTGGTATGCAAAGTGTGCAGTCCGTCACAGCTACTTGGCTTAATTTGAAGCCGTTTCGTTTAATTGCTGGGCCACATTATGTGACAAGAAGCAGAGCACAGGCCCACTGCCACAGGCACGCCCCCTGCCCTCCCTGCACACACACACACACACCGCCGCCGTCGCCCATCCCCTAAGCGGCCCACAAACCTTCGTCTTCGTTGATAATACGCCGCGGGGCAAATAACTCATGTAATAAAATGCCAAGAAACATGAACAGCCATTGACAAATGCCACACACCGAACACTCAAACACACTTAACAAAAAAAACAAAATTGTATATTGAAATTTTATCTTTTTGCATGTTTGCTCAAAGAAAACTTCTAGAAATGTTTTTAAAGTAAATAAAAAAAATTTAAAATATATCTAAAATTTCTTATATTAAATAAAAAAATGTCTTATAATTTTTATTTTTTAACTAAAAAATTAAATATATTTAATTTAATTTTATCATTTATCATTTTTTGCTTTCCCAATAAAATTATAAACAAATTATCTCTCAACTTGAGCTAATGGCAAAGTCTTGAGAGTATCAAAAGTCTGCTTTAAATCATGCCGTTTCACAATAAGAAATTTTATAAACTTAAGCAAAATACATACTCTACAAACTTATTAATCTACAAACTTCCATCAAGACTGATAAACTCAAGAAGTTGTGCCAACTTTCCATAGCTCTAAGGTTGCATTTGACATAGCAAATCGGGTAGTGCCCCTAATGAGAGATAGTGTATGTCTGTCAAAGTCAGAGCCGCAAACGTTTTTGATAAAATAATTAAAATTAAATTAATCTCGTCGTTTCCCACGGTCTCACAGCTCATTTGCTCCAGTTTTTCAGTGGAGACTGTATGGAGGGGGGCAGGGGGCAGGGGGGACAGCCGCAGGGTTTCGAGTTTCCAGATAGTTTTGGAGAGCTATGAAAGACTTACAAGAGTTTTGTGTCGACTATGCGCCAACAATTGGCACAATGATTACAAATTTAATTTTATGCTAATTAGACAAAGCGCCCAGCGTTTACTTCACCTCATTTTCACCAGCTCGAATTCAGTTTGGGTTGGTCTCGGGTCTTGGGTCTTGGGTCTCGAGTTTCGGGTCTATCGTTTTAGTAGCATTTTCCACTTTTCCAATTAGCATGCAGCGTATCGACTCGTATCGGCCATTTCTACATGGCTAAATAGATAGTCAACTGGGTCTATGGGTGGGTTTTGTATTTCGTTATTCGGCTTGACGTCTGCCGTCTGGCGTCTGGAGGGGGGCTCCAGTCTTATCGCCCATGTCTTATGCGCTCTTGTCACTCGGTTTTGCTCCAATTGCTCACAAGATATTCTCATAGCACTTAGCGTATTAATTCCTATATTAGCTAGGCAACAATTCTCTCTTAATTGTCAATTGCAATCACACACACACGCACACATATATATACCTAGTTATATAGATATATGTATATTACTAGACTAACTGAAACTTTCTATAAGTTTACTTAGAATCCGACGATACAAGTATAAATCATAATTGAAAATCGATTTCTGTTTAAATGCTCTGTTTATGCAGCCTTCTCAAATGACCAGTCCGCATACCCTATACGAATGTATAGAATGGGTATATTATGAAGTGGTTTTTATATAACCAACAAATTGAGAAGTAAAACGTGAAGGCTGACTAGGTTTGCATATAGAACTTGTCTCTCAAGATATTTGCAAAATTTCTTGCTAAATATCTATTGAAAAAGTATCAACATTGATCGATATTTGCTTATACAAGTAGAGTCAAATATACAAATATAGTTTTAACTCTCATATAGCCACTCTCCACATCCTTAGCTAGAAACTTGATCTTTAGAAACGATTCATTCAACACAAATCACAGTAAGCTAAAGCAGCTGAAACTTTAGTGACAACTGTATGCACTTACAGGGTAGCTCTTCGTCCTTCCCTTGACGCTCTCGCTGGCTCTTACTTGAGAATCGTTGATATCGTTAATCCCACACCTTTTTTTCCTGTGAGTGTTTGGAGAAAAACTATGGAAACCCTATGCTTGCAGATTCTCAGGCAGACTCAGGCGGGCTCCATGTCTCAAAGGTTACATGGCACAGAGAAGTGAAAGAGATGAACACGAAAAGAAATACAGAATACAGGCTTATCACTGGAGATCAGGTGTCGCTAACTAACCACCAAAAAAAAAAAAAAAAAAAAAAAAAATCAATACGCAGAGACGACGACAACGACAAAGAAGTGAAGGAAAAAACTGTGAAACTGGCGACAATAAACGGAAACAATTAGGCACCTGACTTCCTCAGGATGAGCCTCAATGAAACTGAGCACGTTTCAGGTGAAGGGATTCCAAATCGCATTGGGATGGGCCAAGAGATGTAGGGATGAACTGTGCTCGGTGTTGATCAGTCAATGCGAACGATCCAGCAGTCGATCTTCGTCGATCGCCCGACTGTTTGTGTGCGATGTGTGTGGACGTTGGACATGAAGATGGCCAACATTGGAGCCGTTGATAAGAGCTGGAGTATGGAGGTTGACAAAATGCGGGCGGGGGACGATCATACGATCATGCATACACAATGTGTATCATATTTCAACGACGGTGACGACGACGGCGACGGCGACGCACCTGATGAGAAAACACAATGAGAGACGCGCTGAAGACCAAGGCAAGAGCAGCTCGTTGGGCAATCACTTGACCTCTTTCAGGATGTTGTTGTTGCTGTTGTTGTTGTTATTGTTGTTACTGTTGCAGCAGCAGCAGCAGCAGCAACGGTACTGGCAAGGTTCAAGTGCGTATCTGAGCGTTGGCATTGCTTGTTGTGCATTCAGATACCCTGTACTTCACAAAAGTGTGTAAAACTGTAGATGTGCTCAGTTGTTTATCAACATTAGATACATATGATGTATACTCTGATGTATGCTCTGCATAAAGAACCTGTTCTTGGATACCCTGTAATTACTGCAAATGCGTCATGCAAGGCATACCTGTGAACTTATATTAATTTGTTAAGCAGTATCGGGTTATACGTATATTTTTAATACACTTACCATCATGTTTTAGCTCTTAGATACCCTGTAAATAATGAAAATACTTGAACGCATTTGTATATTTTATGAACTGCATTTGATTATCTCTCTATCTTCTAGCTATTCATACTTTTTGATGCATTCATGAAAATACTTTTCCTTTTAGATACCCTGTAAATATTAATAATACTTATATAACAGGTATATCTGAATTGTAATAGCATCAGTCAACATGTTTGTTCATCTGTTACGATTTCGACTCATTGTAATTTCATTTGTTGTATTCTTAGATACCCTGTAACTTGGGAGATGGTCTTCGACTGGTCCTTGGGTCAACAAACTTTCAATAGGACACTCTTATAAGGCCTATTACTCTCAATTCCAATAAGTCAATCATTATGTTTGGTATAGAGGGTATCTTGAGGTCGAGCACTATCGTTTCGCGAAATCTCTGTTGCTGTACTGATTATGTCACTTTGTCAATGCCGCGACTCCGAATTCATATCAAAATCTAAATTCGAACACGAGTTTGCTACCAAATCTGAGTTGGAAACCGAATCCAAATCCGAATCCGCATTCGAGTCCAAGCCCGAGTCCGAATCCGAATCCAAATCCGAATCCGAATGTGAATGTCAGTTGGCGTGCGTATTATGAGGGCCATTGATGATCCGGCTGGCATATAAATAAGCCCAAAAACCTCTGGCCCGGAGAAAGGGAGAGCAATAGAGGCCGATGGCATCCTCACGTATTCCCCATAAAATACATTTTCGACCGAAATTTGGTTTCTGTTTTGTTTGTTTGTCATTTTTGTTGGTAGCTGTTTTGCGTCTTTAAGTGATTCCCACGAGACGCTACCGAGTGTAGGCGGTCGGCAGACAGATCTTCAGTTGAGGCCCGTGGCCTCTGGCTGGGCCTAACGCATCGGAATCGGATGCACAGATGATGATCATCCACAAAAGCCAGAGAAACAGCGTGCCATTAGTATGCAGCTCAGGCAACTGGCTTGCTGGCCATTAAATTGTTGTGCGGAGACGCAACAGCAGCGACCTCAAAAATGGCAACGGCAACGACAATCATCAGCGTGCTTATGATGACAATGATAATCATGATCAGCATGATCATCATCCTCTCCGGGCTCACATCAAGTACCAATTTAATGGCACACAGACTCAGCGACAGATTCCCCCCATCAGAATTAGTATGCCAAGTACAGCCCCATTGTTTCAACTTGTCAAAAGGAAATGGCATCACATTGCTCTGGCAGAGGATCAGATGCTGCTCTCTCACTTCATCCGCCCCCGCCTCTCTCTCTCTCTCTCTCTCTCTGGCCTGCCCACGCCCACGGCTTGACTTCTAAGCCAGACTGCGTTTTATGTTTGACACGTTTGACGCTTGGCTTGCTTTAAGTACCTTCAGATCCTCACTGATATATTCTTAATGCATTTCATGATCCAAGAACCGAATAGCTATAAAGTCTGCCACGGACCACAAGCAGTTATGCAGTGACTGTTAACCAGCATTGGACTGATCAACAGTGATCTTCATTATCTAAAGAAAAACAGGTAGAATCAGTTAAGATCCACTGAAAACTAAATTAAACATCATAGAAGATATTATATATAAGTGGTTTATAGCGATCTTCAATTATCTTCAGTCAGAAATTCGTAGGATCAGCTAAAAACTCAAGCAATTTGATAAAGTGCCAGGTCGATGTTTCTGTAGATCAATAGACTTGAATGGATCCTCACAGATTTGCTTGATTACTCAACAGAATCTTACATATCTTGGATGATCTTCAATCTGAAATTCATATTATCTGATTGATACTTAAGTTCTGTACATCAATAGACTTGAATGGATCCACACAAATATTGTCGATCACTCAACAGAATCTTAGACATCTTCGATGATCTTCAATTTGAGATTCATCTGATCTGATGAAAAACCCAGAAAAGTCCTTAATTAGCTTTTTTGATTGATCAATAGACTTGGATGGATCCTCACAAATATTTTCAATCACTCAGCAGAATCTCCAACATCTTAGGCTGAAATCAGAATCTTAAGTTTAGTGATCCTTAACATACAATATATATTAACTAAGACATCTTTAGTGCTAGAGATCTTTAGTAAAACGAATTTCTATGATCTCGAGTGATCATCGTTTGCTATGCTATGCATACGAAAAGCCAACTAAAGGGCTAGGCATAATTTTGGAGTGCTTTGGGCAGACAGCCAAATACAAATGCTCAATAGACCGATGATCATCTGAAAGAGCCTATTTAAAATTCTGAGAGCAAATCAGAGACCAGACAAAGGTCTATGGTCTATGGTCTATGGTCTATGGGCAATGCGCAATGGGCAGTGGGTAATGGATAATGGCTTGCCGCCAAAGTGCGGAGAAATTATCAAAGTGAAAGACGGGCCAAGCCACCAACAAGAAGAAGTAGAAAATGGAGAAGAAGAAGAAGAGGCAGCAAGAAGAAAGACAAAAGATAAGCACATTGTATGCCATATGGGTGGGGTGGCGTAGTGGGGCGTACTCTACCAACTTTACCTCTGAAAATGGACTTGGTGTGCGAGACAGAGTGAGGTAGAGGGAGGGAGACAGCGCATATGACAATGCGACAGGAAATGCTCTTTGCCGCGATCAATTTCCATAATTAAACGGACGCAGCTGAAGACATTGGCCACTTGTAGGTTAAATGGGTTTGTTGGCCCCGTCGTTAACAGACTGTCAATGCACACACCTATATACACTAGATATATACTTATATATATATCTGTATACTATATATAATATTAAATAATCGTTAATTGTTAATTGAATTGTCTGCGTTTTACTTTTGCACCATCAGCGCTCTAATAATTTCAACATTGATTCCATTGTATAGATTTTTAATTGAATTAACTTTAAATCAAAGCATTTAGAAGTGTTGAGTCGAATATGATTGACTAAGAGATACCCATCTTATGTATAATTCAAATCCAACTTAAGTCTACAAACAACACTTAAAGATTTAGGAGAGATCATAGTAGACTAGCTATAAGATAGATATAGATCATCAATAGCAAAGGTCTTCCATTGGTTAGAAGCTCATTCCAGATCGTAGATCATATATAGCTATAGCTATAACATAGATATAGATAATCAATATCAAATGCCATCCATAGCTTCGAAGTGTATACTACAACACATCAATATATTCTTCTGCTGACTACCTTGACTTAAGCAGAAGCAGCTCCCAATTTGTCGATTGCTTCGCTGGTTTTCTCAAGGCGATGACAGTGATTCACCTCGGAAACTGGCAGCTGGAACTGTTGTCTAACACCTCCATATACCTCTGTCTATATACATATGTGGTACCTCTTGTCAGTTGGGTGGGCGGATGTGCTCGCACAGGCGGTACGCTTAGACAGTAACTCCAAATTGGCATTGCACGCGAATGCGAATGCGAATGCGAAACGCGTTCAAGGCATCGCCTGCGAATTCTGCGAGAAGCAGCAAGTTAATGAGAACCTTCGGCCCGACTAATTAGCGGAGCTATTGGCTTAAGATTCTATATGAATATGGCAAATGACTTTGGCTTCGACTTCGGCTCCGTTGCTGGACCTCGACCCCAAATGCTTGACGGTCAAGCAATGCATTTCATTGCGAATCATCCATGTGAGCAGCTCATGTTTATTTTAATTGATTATGCTTAGTTTTTGTCATTATCATTAATAGTATTAGTATTCTGCATAGCAATGATTAGCTCAAGGCTATCCATGGGCTAATGCGACAGATCTACTCCAGTCTGGCACTTGTGCATTATTAGACTTTGATTAGTATTAGTATTAGTATTGGTATTAGTATTAGTATTAGTATTAGTATTAGTATTAGTATTAGTATTAGTATTAGTATTAGTATTAGTATTAGGATTAGTATTAGTATTAGTATTAGTATTGATATTAGTATTGATATTATTATTGGTATTGGTATTAGTATTAGTATTAGTATTAGTATTAGTATTAGTATTAGTATAAGTATTAGTATTAGTATTAGTATTAGTATTAGTATTAGTATTGGTATTATTATTGGTATCAGTATTAGTATTAGATTAGTATTAGTATTAATATTAATATTAGTATTAGCATTAGTATTAGTATTAGTATTAGTATTAGCATTAGCATTAGTATTAGTATTAGTATTAGTAGTAGTATTAGTAGTAGTATTAGTAGTAGTATTAGTATTAGTATTAGTATTAGTATTAGTATTAGTATTAGTATTAGTATTAGTATTAGTATTAGTATTGGTATTAGTGGAATATCTTTGAAATCTCCCATTCTCGTCCATGAATATATGTATCTAGATATTCTCCTATCTATAACAATTGTCAGTTACATCTGGTTTTAGAAACATCTGCATATATACATATATATTTGTGTACACATGCATATAGAGCGAAAGGCTTAACGATCCGCCCATCCCAGCAGATCTACACAAATGTTGATCTATGATTCGAATCGCAGTCGCTTGTGTGTTTTTGGTTTTTTTGTTGTTTATTATTGACACTGTGTCCCATTTGCGCCAGTGTTGGGCAACGTGTATGTGTGTGTGTGTGTGGGTGTCTCGATAAGCTCACCAAATATTGAAACAACTGAGTCGGGGTCTGCTCTGGTCTCAGCTCTCGGATGGGACACCTGCATGTTGTTATCTCTTATCAGCAGCGTGCCAGAAAGTCAATCGAATTTGTTTGCCTTAACTCGAAACTGAACTCAACTCCAGGCTAATACTCTCTATCTCTCACTCTCTCTCTCTCTCTCTCTCTCTTCGTCTCTCTATAGATATGTGTATATACATCTATATTGTATATGTATTCGATTGTGTATTTATCTATCCAGCATGGGGCATCGGCATTGGCATCCCAGTTAAGCCTGTGTGAGTGTGTGTGTGTATATATCTTTATTTGATTTCGCTCAGATCGTGTGAATAAGGCAAAACCGAATTATTTTTATGGTCCGTTATCTTATCGTTATTATAGCTCATATTTATGACACTGTGCAATGCCTTGAGAATTGTGGCGAACGAAAGTGTTGAGCTCTATAGCTACCTCTCACTCTCACTCTGTGTGTGTTTCTCTCTCGCTCCCTGCTAATCTTTGACTGCTCTGTGGAGATCCGGACGGATGTCAGCATTACTTTTTATGGATATTTATGTAGAAAACGTGACAGTCGTTGGCTCAAACGAAAAAAAAACATTCCATGCGATCAAAACAATTCGAAACGAGTCAAAAAGACTTCGAAGAACTTTTTTTTTTGTCTTCAAAGAGTTCTTACTGAGGTCTTGTTGTTGTCTTTTGTCGAACGCCAGGCGATTTTTAATTTCAAGTGCAGGAAATCCTCATAAGTACACCCTCAGCTAATCTGATAACATGAGAGAGAGATAGAGAGAGAGAGAAAGAGAGAGAGGGAGAGAGATAGAGAGCGAGAGCGAGAGAGAGAGACTGAAATACTAACTGTAAGCGATGCCCCGTGTGTCAGCTCAACCAAAGCTCTTCCCACCAGCTCCATGGACATCCGATTACGATACGGAAAAAATTGAAAGAAATAATTAGAAGAAGTACAAGAATAGCCTTTAGAATACCCTTTAAAATACCCTTTAGAATACGCTCTTGAATACCCTTTAGAATACTGTCCAGATTACCATTTAGAATACCCATTAGAATACACTCTAGAATACAGTCTAGAATACCCTCTAGAATACCCTCTAGAATACCCTCTATAATACTCTTTAGAATACCCCCTAGAATACTCTCTAAAATACCCTTTGAAATACTTTGAGAAATCAGTTCAGACATAGGAATACCCTCTAGAATACTCTCTAGAATACCCTCTATAATACTCTTTAGAATACCCTCTAGAATACCCCCTAGAATACTCTCTAAAATACCCTTTGAAATACTTTAAGAGATCAGTTTAGACATAGGATAAGTTTTATCAAGTAAAACTTTCGATCATAAAAGTTGAACAAGAAATGATATAATACTAAATTTCTTTATGTAAGTCTCCATAGACCTATTATATACTATATATCCGATAGAAAATCCGAAATAGAAAGTTAAAAGAAGTAGAGTTTTCTTTAGTGAGGCATCTGTTAAAGCTGGAATGTAGATCTAAAATTGATAGAGACTAGAGCTGCTCCATATAGAGTTCTTCTACTATATAAACTACACACTTACTGTCAAATTCATAATACCCATCTAGATGCTCTGCCAGATATCAAAGTCTTTATCGTCGTGCGACTTCTGATGCATCGTCTTACAGACAATCCCAACGATTTGTGGAATGGGATGAAGCGTGTGTGGTAATACGAGCTCTGGAACTATAGTTACCCAAAAAGGAAAGACTTACAAAATGCAATTGCAGCAAAAATATCATAAATGTGAATTTTGATATATATTATAATAAGTGGAGAGAATCCCAAGGTCAACATATGATAATATAGGCTTAGCATATAACTATAAAATATTAATCCCATTTCTAACTTACTTTTAGAAGTTTTTATGACCTCCTGACTCTAGTCTCTAGTCTTGCCGCTGCCATAACTCAGCTGAAATCAAGTAGATCTTTAGATGGCTTTTGGTATTTTGATATAAAATCGTTTGGTATTTGAAGTTGATATACAGCAAGGTATAGAGGTTGACTAAGAGCTAGATTGCTTTGAAGATATGGGCAATAACAGCTATAGCTTTTCATATACGAAACATCTGAACTTATTTTCAGAACAAATCGAGCTAGTTTCTAGTCTCTATGACGCTACCTAGACTTTGCTTCTTTCCCTTAACTCAGCTGAACTATTTACTTAGGATATGGTCTCTAGATTCCTTTTGTTGTATTCATATCGAGCATGCTTTGACGTATTCAATAGATACATAGCGAAATGATCTTTCGCTTAGTCTCTTAAGAAGCTATGATTACTTACCTCTATAGAGCTGTATAGCATCCCAAAGAACTTGGATTTCGATCTCCATGAAAGAAATATTTATATATAACAACTATTGCGAATGATCAAAAGTGATCACTGCTTTGATCACACTGATCATTCGTAATTGTTGCAATCTTTTTGCTGCAATTTGTTGTTGTTTTCGTGTTGCATTTCTTAAGACGAGCGCAGTGGAATGAAAAACAACAAAAAAATGGAAAACGAAAATGAAAATGAAAACTCAACTGAAATCATAATAAAAATCTCGCATAAATGCAACAAATTTGTGGCGCATGCGCAGCCAACAGAAGCGAGCGACGAAGCTGCCAGCAACGCCCCCCTCGCCACCCAGCCCCACCACCCAGTTAGCCAAGCTCCTCTGCAGCAGCAGCAGCAGCTGCTGTGTAATTAATAAAAACAACAGGCTGTGCAGCTCCGCCTCCCTCTTAGCCGCATTGTTGCCGCCTTCACAGCCGCCGTCGAAGCGATGAGCTAACAGATACCCTGTAGCTATTGGGCATCTGCGCAAATGGAGTAGATTAGTTGCTCTTGCGGGCGTAGCTATATGCTCGCGTTGCTCATTATTCCTTATCGATAACTGCTAATATATCGATATAAATCGATTTTGAGTTTGGGTTTATAGCGCACAACTCCAGTATGTTGAGAGTTGGGCATATTCAATTTGGTATATCATAGACTTTCGCATAGTAAAATACTTTTTTTAGTTGCTCCCTACAAATCAATCAAGAATTCATGTTAAAGTTGATCGCTTTAGGTCGCATATTTGGCAGCTTAAAGCTGTGCATTAAGTGTTAGTATTCGAGCAGGGTATCTGCTAGTCGTGCACTCTTGACTGCTGCTGCTCTCAGTATGTTGTTTTTTGCGCCTTTTAACTGGCATTTGGCGCGCGAGGCGCCGGCACGCGCTGCGCCAGCGTTTGTATCTTGCAGATACAAAATTGCATCGCTCTACAGTTTGTGGTTGTTGTTGTTGTTGTTTGTTGTTGCTATTGCTATTGTTGTTGTTGCTGTTAGCGTTTGTTTTTATGATTAACGCTCGTTTCGCTTTATATAATCGCAATCACTGCACATGGGCGCACTGCGCAGCACCAGTAACAAACATGCAGAGCACTCAAATGGGGTATGCACCATGATCATGATACCCTACAGCTAAAAATAGTTACATTTCATTATGCGTAGATCCACAAACATGACTAGCTGTAATGTAGCTTGAAATTTAAAAACAATCTGTTATCGATAACTACTCAAAATTAATCGATAATTAAAAATCAGGCATATTTATGTCATATGCAGTTAGGCATTTAGTAATAGATCATTGGAACAGATCTGTCTGCATGTCACACAATTCGCACACATTCAATATACCCATTTCTCCTGTCAGCTGTATAGGGCATGTCAGCAATTTCATAATTGAAAAGTGGCGCAACTATTTTGGCTGCTCTTTTGGGCTTAACTCCGTCACTTACCATCCATCTATCCATCCATCCATTCATTCATTCGTTCATCCCTCCCTCGATCCACCAAGCCAACTATCCATCCGTCTGTCCGTCTGTCCGACCATCTTTTTGGTCTGTCTGTACGTGTTGCATGTTTGATTTTAGTTAATGCAATGCTAAATCTTGTTGTTGTTGTTGTTGCTATTGTAATTAAACTGAAATGCCGCAACTGCAAGTTTAAGAGGAAGTTTACCCAACAAACTGGGCAACAATGCATCCATAGCTGGAAGTAGACATTCGACAACTACCGGTTTTTGGAGTCTGGATTATGGCCGAAAGCAAAAAGCAAAGCTTCAAAAACATGATCAGCATATGGAACTAATCAATCGAATTTAAGCAGTTCCTATATATCACAATTGTTCATGAATCCAAGTTTACTCTTTCATCGAAATCATCGAGGTCAGATTAGATTAGATCTTGGCCTATTCTAGCTAGCTGTGTATTATACGATTATAGAGGTAAGCGTGCATAACTTATGATTTCTCTCTCTTTCTCTCTCTCTCTCTTTCTCTTTCTCTCTGTCTTTCTACTTCTATATCTGTATCGCTTTCTCCTCTCCCTCTCGCTCTGGATCTATGGAGGAAAAGAAGGAGTGATTGATAGAGTTAGTCTCTTTGATAGAGTTGATCTCTTTCTCTATTAATCACTCATCTCTCTCTCTCTCTCTCTCTCTCTTTGTCTCTCTCTCTCTCTCTCTCTCTCTCTCTCTATCTCTTTCTCTCTCTCTCTCTCTCTCTCTCTCTTTTCATTGCTCTTCCCACTCAACATCTACTTATCTATCTTTATATTCACTCTGCTTTGATTCAGATTTTGACTCTCTCTCATATTTAAACTACTTAACATTTTCGTAACATCCATTTAACTATCCAAAATATTAGATACAAGATACAGCTTACACAACATGTAAACAGCTTCCAAATTGAGTTGATTTATGTGCAAGTACTTTGGGTACTTTGTGTTGACCTTCACATTGAGATGGAAATGCTATCTCTGAAGTTCCCAGCATTGGCTCAAGTTCAAGTGTTTGGCAAAGGGAAAACGCGGACAAAACTGAGACAGACGAATGGACAGCGAGACAGCGAGACTGACAGATATCTGACACATAATGAAGTTTCTTTGACATTTCGTTAAATATGTTTTGCCCAAAGCGCTGTGCGCAAAGCAGGGAGTAGAAGAGTATATTAGCTTTGAGCTGAAATTGTGTGAAGAATCTGAAACCTGAAATAGTTAGACAAATTCTTGATTAAGTCAGATTAGGCACTGAATCTGTCAAGGTTATGTTTCAAGTTTTTGTCAAGCTTGATAGCTCAACTTGCGTTTAGATGTATTTACTATAGTTTTTCTAGTTTAACAGTTACTGCCAACAGTCTAGCCACTAACAGTCCGAAGAATCTTTCGCTAAATAGATATTCAGCTCTGTTTCTAGAGCATTCCACAGTTGGCTACTTCTGTCTTAGGTTTGTCTCATGTTCACAAGCCTTAAGTAGTCAAAGCCTCGGCAATTTAAGTGATTTTTTCTATTTAAAGTTTCAACTAAAGCCGGTTAACATCCTGAACAGAGCATTGCACAGTCGGCTATAGCCTTTTTATAGTACTGCCAAGTCCAATTCATGATATATCCACAGTTTTTGCTCGACTACAGCCCACTGCTTAGAGTCTAAAACGCATATCTAATTCCAAACAGGGCATTGGACAGTCGACTATAGCCGTTTTACACTTGAAGCCAAGCCTATTTGGATTGCTAACAATTGATCTATTCCAAAACTTCTGCTCGACAGCTACTGCCTTAGCCTAACAGAGTCAGTCACATGAGCAGCTTCAATTGCAAGTGCAAAACAGAGCATTGTCAAGTCGTCTATAGCCGTTTGGATTTGTTGTCTCGTTCGCGTTGAGCGGTGACAAACAAATGTGAGTTATGGCCAAACGAGACGAGCTACAAGCCGAACAAGTTGGGAGAGTGCTAACGGAAACTGTTTGACCGCCCAGTTGGCCAGTTTCCCAGTTTCGGGGTCAGCTCGGCTAGCTTTCATCTACAATATGTTGGGTATCTTTAAGCGTTATGAGTATCTTTTTATGGCTATAAACGAACGAAACATGCGAGCTGGGAAATGACAAAAAAACCGCGCAAATGACCAAATGAATAAACGAGACACCGAGGTGGGTCAAAAGGTGCTGAGAAAGAACCCCAACGAATGATGCTGAAACTTGTTTCATTTCGGGGAGCTGCTCGAGTTGGATGTTGAAATTGCAGCTAAAACACACAGAGACAACACACACACAAACATACACTCTGTTACAGTTTCCAGGTGTTTGAATCCGCTTCTTTTTTTTGGGCCACTAATTGGACAGCTGTAGCTGACCAGCGAGTTAGGCCAAATCTCAGCACAATCCATCCAAAGGTCTTTTAACACGCAGCATCTTTGGTGTTGATCTGTGATCGACACGAGCGCTGCTCTACTTACGCCCTTTTGCTTAAGGGTTACGTGAAGTCGCCAGGGGTTGAGCGCCCATAAATCAACAAGGCAAAAACCCGTTTAGCGGCTTAACAAAAACTTCTGCTTCTTAGGGTTGTTTTCTGTCTTTTCTGTTTTTCTTATCCATTTACCCCTTGGTCTTAAGCCCTTTGCGGCCTGACCAATGTCCCAGTGAAATGATGAACTTTCTAGCTCAAAAATAAATTAATTGAATATGTTTGCTTTTGAACTCTTGATCTGCATCTTGATCTTGAACCTGATCAACAGCAAAATATTTCATTAAAAATGTCCTCGGACTCGAGACGCGAGAGTTCAACATCCCCCTGAACTCGGAGGGTTGCTCATCAACAGAAACTCATTCAAATATGGCAAATTTTTTGGGTTAGAAAATGTCGGTTTTTACCTTTTTAGCCATTTGCCCAGGAGCTGGAGAACTATGCAGAATTCTGGACCAATGCGATTGGCACACAGTTAGAAAATGGCGTCCGTTTACAGTAAGCAGTGAGTGTAACCTGTAGATGTAGACTTTGAGCTGGGAATGAACTAGTTCCACGGTGTAAAACAGTTTGATATGTTTCTCTATAGTTCTATGACATCTACTTCACATGACTTCGCTTAGGGTACTTCTTCTTCTTCTTGTTGTTCTCCTTATTCTTCTTCTATTACTATTTTGTTTTGTTTTTCCTTCGCTGACCGTTAGAAATTTTGTTTTTATTTTTTTTTATTAATCCGAAACTTGTCCTGCGTTGCGTTGATCTAATTTTCGGCCCTTTCATTGAACCACGTCCCGTTTCAAGGTGTGGAAATAAAAAGCCGTTACCTCTTAGCACAATGCCCCAGGGCATTTGCCCTTGCCTTCGCCTTAGCATTTGCCCTAACTGCCTGTCCAGCCAGCCAGCACGAATGTCCTGTATATCCTTCTTGCTTGCTGCTGCTGCTTCGCTCAGTCACTGACCTCATTTCGATCGACTGAGCCTTGACTGCAGCTCGTAAAGAAAGAGAGAGTGGACGAGGTAGAGGTAGCAAGAAGAACAGGCTACTTCCACAATATATGAGACTATTACTATGCTTTGCTATTATTTGAATGAACAAAAAGTGAATCGTATCAGCCTCTATACATAGATATCTTTCTATACATATATATACATACATATATAAAGATAACAATCCAAATTGCATTCAAAAATGTTAGCTGCAATATGTTTATCTGCTGCTTCAATCATGCTTCAATCATTTTTCAAGCTGCTCTAAGAACTGCAGCTCTGTTCATAAAAATAGTAGTGCGACAGCAAAATATTGTGATGAATATAATATTTTGTTAGCAATTTGAATATATTTAAAAAAAATATATGTGTTAAACTTAATAACGTGTCAAATTGTTTTCGAAATATTATGTTTATTACAACATTTTTATATCCAACATTTCAGTCGCACTACTATTTTTATGAACACAGCTGCAGTAACAAAGTAGGCTTCCTTGTACAGCGCCTCAACTGTTGTCCAACTGTTAATGCTAGATGATCCTCGTAGCTATATAAACTTAACATTTTTAACTGTATTTTATATACATGGGAATGAGCTAGTTCCAGGAAGTAAAACATTTAGAAATGTTTCTTTATGACATCTACTTTACTTCTGGGTTAGCTTAGGCTACTAAGTTATATATTCACATTTTATATACACGCATCTATACACCAAAATTTGTAGTCCGTACTCCTTCCATAACGGCAATAAAAAGTCAGTTTGTGTTTTTCAAAACTAAAGTAAACTATGGTAATTTCTAATGCCTAAGCTTTACACAACAGACTAAGTCTAAGACTACGACTAACTCTATATTCCCAATTTGTAACTGCAATAGCTATGGCAGGTTATGGGTGTATATAGCCAAGACGAAATGCACATCAAGATAGACATTGCATAAAACCAATATACTCCTTTTACTTGCTGTAGAAGCATAAAAAGTTAGCATAATCTAAGGAAGTTAATATACAGCTGTGTTCATAAAAATAGTAGTGCGATTGAAATATAATAATTTGAAAAAATAATTTTAAACGAGTATTCAGATTAAGAGTATAAATATACATATGTATTCAAATTGTTTGCAAAATATAATGTTTATCAAAAAATGTTGATATCCAACATTTCGGTCGCACTACTATTTTAATGAACACAGCTGCATATGTCATGCTAATCAAATAATTAAGTATATTATTAAAGCTGCTCAATCTAAATGGATTGATAGGTATTTTCATCTTTTCTATCTAAAACACACCAAAACCGAACTTATATCTAGGTTTTAGGCACTGGATAGTTCCTAACTCTAACTCCTAAATTTGGTTTATTTTGGTAAAGAAATTTGCATTTAAATCAAATAAAATTTCACTAACAGAGTTGAGCCATAATATAATTAACTTAATTCATAGGAAACTCTATAAAATTCTCTTTTTATATCTTAAAATCAAATTAAAAAACAAAACATAACTTTCCGATGCTATTTGCCCGCATTAATTTGAGTCGCATTTGCAGCGCTGGCTAATCAAGCGAAATTAAGGCGATAAACCAAAGCTAAAATATGTGGACCAAGGTTCAAGCTATCATTAACCCACAAAAGGGTCTGTCCAGCTAGCTCTATCTATAAATTATCATTTTAACGGACGGACACACACACACACAGACACATGCATGAGCGAAAAATGACGCAGTCATAAGACAAATTTTTATAATCAACTAAAGATGCACGGGATCAAATTGTAATACGCATGTTGACCAAGCCGAAAAAAAAAGAAAAAGATAAAACTGGACTTGGGCATGAAATATGAGTTCAGAGACAGGCTACAGGGGTGCAGGGGTGCAGGGGTGAGAGGCTAGAGGCTTGGTCAAGCGTGTAATGCCAAAGGATGTGAGAGAATGCAAGTCGCTGGCAATTTCACAGCAGCAAATGAAGATGATTGACCAAACCCAACTAATATTCAAATGAGGTCGACCGGATCAGTTCCGGGCCAGGAGCAGCAGAGCCTTCAAGATCTGGATGAGACCGTAAATTAACAGCCAACTGACCAATGCGAAGTTGGGCCGGGCCAAAAGGGGTGAAACGCAACGCAGCGCAGCGTAGCTCATTACAATGGGAGCAAACAGCAAAGGGCAATAGCGCGCCGAGCGCGAAACGGGACAAGGACTAGGGGCTAGAGGGCTTAGAGTGGGTTAGAGGTTTCGAGGGTAGGGGGCATAAGACGCATAAATTGCATTGACCCGAAGATGCGAAACCACCCTTCAGCTGGACAGTGGTCAGCGAGCGACCCTCTCCCCTCTCCCCTCCCCCCTTCCCCCTGGCCTGCCATAGAAACGCGTCCCGTTCTCGAATAGGTATAAAGCAGCCTAATTTGCATTTGGCGCCTTCTACGTCTATCTATTTATTTGATTGTTTATTTTGTGCCGTGTCCGTCCGAATGGGCGATGGGAAAACTTTTGCCGGCCGTTGGTCAGTCTCACATCTCAGCTAGAGCTGATCCCATTTCCATTCCCATTCCAAGTTCTGCGCTAGCTTCAAGTGCGTCAGCCATTGTCTGGTTGGTGGCTTTTGTTATCATATGTCATGTAGGACACTCGGTCTGTGACTGGACCCGGGACCCTGGGCCCGGGACCCTGCAACCTTCTCTGGCGCCTTGGCAAAAACACGTTTTGCCAAACCAAATGAGACATATTTCGCGGCAATCAGCGATCAACAGCTGTAGGGCCTATCTCCCTCTCCCTCTCCCTATACCTCTCTCTCTCTCTCTCTTTCTCTACTCAATAATTTTATGCCTTGATTCGATTTTGGCGCCAAATTGAATACTAGAGTCTCTACTCTACTCTTCTCTTCCTCTTCTCTGCTCACTATCTATTTATCATGCTCATCATATCATTTATGCGAGGAAAGCATATTTGTGATAAATCTTAGGAACATTTGTTATATTTGATGAACTGAACTTTAAGGACTGACAGAGAGTTAATTGCTTCATTTCACGCAGTTGCCGCAAAGCCAAACCCAAAACGCCGCTCAGCCAAGCCCAAACGAACCCACCCGTGATGCAAAGCTGCGGGATGGAGTACGAGATGGCAGTGGGTGTGGCAGTATCACTGGCACTGGCAGGGGAGTAACTAGGTGGTGCAGCGGCGAGGGTGGCTGCGACTTTTTATGCTTAAATTTGACTTTTAGCGCGCTAAGGGCGAAAGGTAAATGCGCTTTGGCATTAGGGTAAATGCACAGGAAGGTGCACCAAGAGGCAGGGGGCGAGAGATAGAAAGAGAGAGAGAGAGAGAGAGAGAGGGTGTAGCTGCGAGTCTGCGAATCTAGAAACTAGTAGCAAATCCCTGAGGTGCTGGCATTTGGAGTGCAGTTGACCTTTGACTCTGGCATAATTGCATTTGCCACAGCAGCTGAGCTGTAACTCTTTATCCCTCTCTGTCTCCCTCTCTCTCTGTCTCTCTCTCTTCCTACTTTTGCAATTCCTGGATCTGATATATGTGCCAGACAGACGCTGGCATTTCACAAAGTAGACGAGGGCTAAGTGGATCTTCCGCTCAGCCGATAGACCCACAACGGCGACCAGGAAACGACTTCCTCTTCGCATTTTTGCAGCTCAACTTTTTACGCTACAAAGCATTTATATATCTTTATATATTTATATACAATATGTGTATTTTGAAGCTGAAATGAAAATGAAAACAAGATAAACGAGGAAAAAAAAGCAATGAAAATCATATAAAAATAAATGCAAGCGGGCAATTATCACGTGCAAGCCATGAAAGCAGACGAACGAGGCGTGGGGCGAGGGGCGAGGGGCGAGGATCAGGGGCGAGTAACTGCAGATGTTGCACATAAGAAAGCAAAAGTAAGAGGCGCTCGTAATACTCATAAACAACAACATCAACAACAATGTTAACAATTCCCCAAAAACCAAACCAAAGCAAAGCTAAACGCAACTCACTTAAGGAATACAACCAACATCCAACTGAACTGAATTGATGTGAGACGAACGGAAGAGACTTTATGTACAATATATAGAGATGTGTATATATATGTATATAAAATATATTATATATATTAGTAATAGATAAGCTACCTTCTAATGGGATGAAGCTCATCATTCTTCTATCATTTTATTTATTTCTTAATATTCATATGATTGTCTAATGGATTGTTTGCTAAACTCTTCATAATATTTTCTGAATCTGGTATATGACTGCATATAATTTAAGTACTTTCAAGTTTCTTTGAGAAAACTTATAGAAAAGTAAGCTTTTGCAAAATGTTACTTCATGAACGAGTATGTAAAATCTTTAATTCTTTTCATAAGCGGGTGTGAGAAAAAGATGGAAAGAGAGGATTGATTTTTATTATAAAATGATAGAGAGACAGCGGGAGAAAGAGAGTAAAAGAAAGAAAAATAGAGAGAGAGAGAGTTTGAGAAAGAGTTTAAGAGAGAGTTTAAGAGAGAGTTTTAGAGAAGGAGTGAAGGAGAGCAAGAGAAAGAGAGAAAGAGAGAAAGAGAGAGAGAGAGAGAGAGAGAGAGAGAGAAAGAGAGATAGATAGAGAGAGATAGAGAGAGATAGAGAGAGATAGAGAGAGATAGAGAGAGATAGAGGAAGAGAGAGAGAGAGAGAGAGAGAAAGATAGAAAGGGAGATAGAGAGAGATATAGAGAGAGAGAGAGAGAGTTTGAGAGAGATAGAGATAGAGAGAGAGATAGAGAGAGAGAAAGAGAGAGAGAAAAAGAAAGAGAAAGAGAGAGAGAAATAGAGAAAGAGAGAGAGAGAGAGAGATAGAGAGAGAGAAAGAGATAGAGAGGGAGCGACAGAGGCAGACAAAAACGCAGAAAGACGGAAAGAAAGAAACAGCAAGATAAAATATAAAATTGTGAATGAGAGAGAAAGAGAGAGAGATGCGGAGAGAAGGAGTGGGTGGCATACCGAACGGAACATATAGCAAAAGAACGACAAAAAAAGAGATTGAAAGACTGAGAAAGAAAGAAAGAGAGAAAAGCGAGAGAAAGAGAGAAGAAAATAGAAAATATACTGATTATATTATTATATTATAAAATTTACATCACATTGTAAATATTTCTTTATTTGTTTCTAGTTTTCGACTCTTCAATTTTCCATTCGCCTTAAGAGCCTTAATTTCTCTTTGGTAATATCTATAGAAGCGCATACATTTATTTACGTTACCTTAAGCTGTGTATAACCACACATTAAAAATATAAATATACCTAAACACACTATATACTAATAACTATAGCTAATTTGTGAAGAATTACAAATAAACTCAGAATCTTCATATAACTTATATAAAGTGATTAGTATTTCTCGTACCTTCTCTCCCATATCATTCTATTCTATATAAGATGCTTGCCTTTAATATAAAACCTCATATTTGAAGTTAGGACAAAGTACTTTCCTATCTACGAAAGGTATTTTCCAAAGAACTCGAAAGAAGTCTGAACATTTGCACAGGAATAACCCAAGTATACCAAGTATAGCAACCGTATAAACCCAAAGTTTGTTGAATTATCTCTCTTGCATATTGAATGCTGTATAAGCTACTAATTGTATAGAACAAGATCTGGCAGACATGGTAAACCTGTTGGATCTCTTAAGTAGATGGAACTAGAAAAGAAAATATCCCATTTACTAAAGGTATTTTCCTTAAGGAAACTCAACATCTTCATGAGCTATATATACCAGGTGTCCTAAGTCTAGGTATTATATAGTACATATATCCAAAGTTTTGTCTTGTTGTATTTCCCACATTTTGGGCATTTGATTTTCCCACGAGTCGCTCCGAAACTTATCTCTGAAGCTTTCTTGCGCCCGCATGGCGTAGGAGTAGGAGTTCCCAAGCAGCCAGGTCAGCTGATAAGCTTGCTCTATAATGCTCCCTCTCTCTCTCTCTCTTCCTCCCCCTCTCTCTCTCTATCTCTCTCTTTTATACTCTCTGACGTCTGCTTGTGGATTTTTGCCGCCATTTGCGCAGCGAAGCGAAGACAACCGCCAAGACAGTTGAGCCCGCTGTGCCAGTCCCTTGATAAGGCGCAACTGAGACAAGGGCCTTTCGTAACGGCTGCTTGCAACAGCGAGAGCGAGTGCAACTGCAACTGCAACTGCAACTGTGCCACCATTTGTGGTGGCTTATTTAACTGTGGCAGTTGCAGGAGTCAACCAGCTGACGCTGGCGCGTTCCAATTGCCCTGATTAGAAGCCTGACCCGTGCACAAATCAACTGGTTCACTCAACCGTTCCTTAGCGTCACGTCTATCAAAGGCCACTCGCAGCAGATGAGCAAGCCGCAACTCAATTCTATCTGAAGTATGCTACGACAATTGACCAGCTGCAGGCGCGCGCTCGTCTTGCCACTCGACTCTGCGGCAACATTTTGTCATCTTGATAATTATTAAATGTCATTGCATGTGAAGCAGTCGCTGGCCCCTAGCCACTAGCCCCTAGCCTGGCCCCTAGCCTGGCCCCTAGCTACCCCCTACCACCCTACGTAAGCGAAACAAACACCTGAACGCGCAGATCTTGCACTCTGATCTCGTTGATCGTTCGCATTGATCGCTGCAGCGTTGAGAGGGAGAGAGAACAAGAAGAAGCGCAAGAGAAACTGCATCAAGTAGATGTGACAGAAGAAGAATAAGAAGAAGCAGAAGAAGGCAACATCTGTGGCCTGCACTTTTAGGGACAACAGCGAGAATAGAGAAGAAGAAGAGGTAGGAAAATAATGTCATGTGGGTTCAACTGCAACAGAAACGGAGACAGGGGCAGGTACAACAAGGACAGGAGCAGGGGCAGCGGCAGTGGCAGGGGGGAGCACCGGGGCACGTGCCCTCTCAAGCGCGAAACGAAACGAAGCGAATGACTAGCCAAATGACGAAGATGCCTCAAACGGAGCTGCAGCCAGAGGGCATCAGCCAGGCCCTAAGCCAGCCACTCAGCCAGGGTCTTAGCCTGCATATCGCTCGCTCGCTCTCTTTGTCTCTCTCTCTGTGTCAGCCGCATCCGGGCCAGTACTCTGTGCTAAAGCGGAGTGAGTGTCGTGACACGACTTGATTGGTTATGTTTGGGAAATATGCATACGATAATGTCCCATCTATAGTATTTGTTGATAGATGAAACCCCAAAACTAAAAAATCGATAAGTCGATCGAAATCGAGTCAGCAAAGTTTCAGTTGCTATAAATGGATAGAGCTATAGAGATAGAGAGATATAGAGATATAGAGATATAGAGATATAGAGATATAGAGATATAGAGATATAAAGATATAAGGATATAGAGATATAGAGATAAAGAGATACAGAGATATAGAGATATAGAGATACACAGATATAGAGATAAAGAGATAAAGAGATATAGAGATATAGAGACATAGAGATATAGAGATATAGAGATATAGAGATAAAGAGATACAGAGATATAGAGATATAGAGATACACAGATATAGAGATAAAGAGATAAAGAGATATAGAGATATAGAGACATAGAGATATAGAGATATAGAGATATAGAGATATAGAGATATAGAGATAAAGAGATATATGGATATATAAATTTTATTTTATTTATCGATATATGCTTATATCTTTAGCTCAACTCGGTAACCGATATACATCGTTTTTTCGAATCTACGTTTTCTTCTTTCGTTTTCTTTTCTTGCTCATCGTCTCATATAACATACAAAGTTAAGAAATATTTTACTTACCCTTTTGCTTTAAAAGTACAGGGTATAACTCAGTTGCTGCTAGCCTGATCTTAACTCAAATATTTCTAGAGAAACTCTTATGCTTGCACTCAAATAATATTATGAGATGCTCTCCTCTGCCAACTGAGATCCATCTATAGTATACAGAGATCTGATCTGATATCTACTATAGTATAGGTACATATATGACCCTATCTATATACCTTTACCTTTTGCTTTAGTTAACTTCTGTTTCGCCTTCACTTCCGGCGCTGCGGTTGGCTTCGTTTCACCTCAGCCGTTGCCAACTTCATCATCATCATCATCATTGACTTTAATTACTCTAGACTGCTCGCTCGACAGTCCTGTTTCCACATTCCCGCAGGTATTTCCCTTATTTTCTTCTTCTCGATTACAATGGGGTTTCTCTATCTCTTTCTGTTGCTCTTTCAGTTTTTTTATTATTTTTATTTCCTATTAAATTAGATTAAGCAGTCAAGCACATGGTACGAGTTCCATTCGATTCGAGCCACACTCCTGGAGACAATTCAGGACGTCCAGGCAGAGGCTGCTCCAAAGGGTTGACTGCAACTGCAACTGTTGCCCTTCTCTAATAGATTTGACTATCTTAGCCACGGTCTAGGTCCTGGTGAGCTCAACAGCAGGCAAGACCATCCGGTTTATAGAATGGCTTGATAAAGTGATCAACAATTCAATTTCTACTTCCACAATTCATAATCCATTTGCACACTTTAATGCAGAAGAAGAACTTTTTGAAACTCGAATACTATAGTTGGAAGAGAATTGTGAAGAGCAAATGTGATCTTGACCTTTGTTATTGTAATCTAAAGCGAATCGATTCGGAAATAGATATCCGAATGAGATAAGATATAGAGATGAAATGATGAATTTTTTCAAAAGGAATAACTTTTTTGACAACCTCCCGACCTTAGGCATAAGTTTTCATTCAAAAGTTTTCGATTTTATTTATTTAAGTTTTTATAAAGAAACCTCTATGCAATTCCGAAAGCAAATCCTCCTGAACTTTACATATGCCATAACTCAGATAATCCTTATGTGACTCATAGAGTGGCTAGCTTATTGATTGACTAACTGATTCGTAGCATCAAGACTTAAGAGTCGAGACTTGAAATGCAGGCATAACTAGGCTATTCTTGAGATAATTCTTAGAGAGCATAACTCTTTAGATGCCTAATGACGATGCTGCTGCTGATGATTATGAAGTGGAAACTAAAAAGTTGTTTAGAAAATTGATTCATGAACTTGGCATACCAATAGCTCGACAGCATTGCAGTCGAATTTTATAGAGCTTAACTTTACAGATTTGTAGCTTCAATTCAGATTCAAGAAATTTGTCCATGAATTGACTTGATGTCGTTAGCAATACCCTAGAAGTTGGCGCCTCGAGCGAGCATCGAATACTTTTCATATCATTATATAGAGCCGCTCTCCTCCCCCCACCTTCCCCTTCTTTCTAGCTTGCCTTAAGATCTGATATTATGCAGTCTGTTATAGGCATTGACAATGGAATTATTGCCACATCCAGCGCGACTTTGGCCAAGGGATGCTGCCACATGCTGCACGCGTTGGTCGCAGTGCAATGAACCTGCATTGAGTGTGTGTCTGTGTGTGTGTGTGTGTGTGTGCCCCCTTTAATAGGCCGAACAGGTGCATTGGCAGCTCTCGCAGGACCCTCGCTCTCGGCTGTTGCACTCGCATCCTTGCAACAACAATAATAACTCGTAAATAAGCAAAACACACGCGGCACGTGCCCCTCGTTTTGTCTGGTTGTGCTTCATCTTGGCGAGTGCAGCGCGAGTGATGTTTGCTGGCATCTCATCCGCTTACCGCTTACCGCTTGCTGCTTACCTGTTTACCTGTTTATCTGTTGCCTTTTACCTGTTTCGCGCCGCTTGCTGCCCGCCTTTTGCCCCATTTCACCGTTCTTCACATTTGCAGCAGGCAACATGCTGCAAGCTGCATTTGCCTCCCTTTTTGTTCGTCTTTCCTTCGAATGGGGTATCTACAATTTAGCGCGTGCCACGATCAGTCACTCTCTCTGTCTCTCTGTGTGTGTGTGTTGCCGCTTTATAATTAACTTGACTTGCGGCTCGTGCAGCATCCAAATGCTACAGTTGCCGCAGCTGCAAAAGTTTGTGCACCGAAATCGACTCGTCCTGATCCTCGCTCAAGATCAGCAGCTCACAAGAAATAGCTGGTGTACGACTTGCAGTTACCCTAGACTGTGGCAGAGGGTTTCTGCTTCATGTCATTTGCTTGCCATCCTTATAGATAGATCTGATAGATATAGATATAGATGGTCCTCGCCTCAGATAAGTTCGCAGTGCAAAGGCAGCTCGACTTGCAGATACCCTAGACTGTGACAGAGAGTTTCTGCCTTATTCCATCTACTTACCACCCTTATAGATAGATCTGATAGATATAGTTATGGATGGCCCTCGCTCAAGATAAGTTCTTGCAAAGTAATTGCAAATGTAGCTCGACTTGCAGATACCCTACACATTCGTGTCTGCTACTTCATCTGTATACGAGATATCTCGTAGATATCACTTTTAAAGGATTTTTGAATAGGAATCAACTTGGCCCCAATCCTGATCCAAAATCAGAAAAAAAACAACGATAAGCGTGCTCGACTTGTAGATACCCTAGAGTGTGTAAATGTTTCGACTTCTTCTTAACAGCTTCCCATACTTATAGAAAAGCTTATCTATTGGACTCAAGCTGAGAAGTGAATAAAAAAAGGAAAGTTTGACTTGAAGATACCCTATAATGTACACAGATATGGCTAGGTGAGTTTGTATATGCTTGAGAAGCATCTATATACAAAATTGCATGTCTTTAGCTCTTATAGGCTGTGAGCGATGTCTAGAGAAGCTCAGCTTAAAATCGATATTTTATCGATATTAGGGAAATAAAAGCCAAAATCGATAATAAATGAGAATAAAATAGGCATATGCAATATGATAAGAATATATAGATTATAATAGATTATAATACAAAGCCAAAGCTAATATACTCACTTTTCAGTTCGTGACAAACTGACACAAAATGACTTCAACAGTCACAGCTGAAATTCGAAGTCTAAGAAATGCAGCAGTAAAGCATCAACTTTAAGCACTTCATCATCACATTCTACTTGAAAAGAGTATGTCGGCCTCGTTAACGCCCGTTTCGAAAATGTGCTGAGCATAGTTAACGGCATTAGACACACCTCTTTAGTCAGGGCTGTGAGCCCATTAAACGCACATAAACAATTCAGAATCTAAATGCAGTTCTCCTCCACATCTCTGCATTCTGCACGTCATCAATCCAATTACGCATCCAATTATGACTAAATAGACGCACCTTTTTATACCTGAAGAGAGAGAGAGAGAGGGGGAGAGCAATGGGAGAGAGAGAGAGACACACGCCCACGCCGCTGTCGAAAAATCATTGCGTAACTAGGCGCAGACCAGAGCAGAGCAGCGTAAAATGAGGAGCAGCCTGATCTAAAAAAAAAAGTAAGGCAGGAAAAACATCTGCCAGACATACACATAACATAGCCAGACCCTGGACCCAGGGACAAACCCTTGGCCAATCTGTCGACAGCAACTGGCGTTAAAAACGGCGAGGGTTGCCACACTCACACCTCGACAGAGGGAGGACGGCGGGGGCTTAGAGTAGAAGACGACGCGACGCGACGCTTAATCAATACGTGGCCATAAATCAGTAGGAGCTAACAGACTGCACAGACTGCGCCGTTAGCGCAGGCATGAACGACTCGTCAAATACCCTGCAAATGCCAGTAGAAACAGTTCAATTAGACGTGAGTTGATTTAAAGCAGTTAGACTACATTCGTTTCTGTATGGGATCGATAGATTTAACATTCGAGTATATCGATTACATCTATGTTATCGATAATCGATAAATATCGAGTTGTCTATCGTTAAGTTGGTAGGTATATTACAGAACTTTAAAGCTTACCTTGTACGTATGCACCGATATATGTATGTATGTACATATACCATGACCACTTAAAATCGATAAATATCGATATACATTTTGAAATTTTCCGCATTATGTTATATGTCAGCACATTCAACGTTACGTAAATTGAACCATACGAACAATGCAATATGTCTAATTTAGCACTATCGATAATTATCGATTTTCGTTAAATATCGATTTTCAGCACTTAACTCTTAATCTTGTCTGGAAGCTGGCTTAATATACAGCTACACAATTATATATCACAGAAATTACACATTTCGATAACTTATCGCTCATCGATAAATATCGATTTACAATTTACGTAAACTTACAGCATATTCGACACTTTTCACGCCTTAGGTAAGTTCCCTCTTTGCTGAATTCACATTTACAAAGCAACTGCTAGTCGCTCACACCCGTTTGTTCTTTATTGCTTTGTTCTCCTTTCGATTGTTCGAGTCTTTCGAGTCTCGTTCTTTGGCTCGTGCTCCTTTTTCAAAGTGGGGCAACCGCAAAAGCAAATGAGGACCCGTTTCTTATCCGCATGCCAATGACCTGCTTTGAGGACCCTTTTCGTAGGCCGCACAGCTGCAATGGGTCCTACTAAAGACAACAGACAGCTCAATTCTACAGATCAAAGACCTCCCCCGGCTCCTCCAGTGCCGCAGTGCAAGAAACTCTTTCAGTTGCCCCATTAAATACACAGAATAGAAATTATAGCAGCAACTTTTTAACCACTTCGTGGCGTCCTCTAGACCCATCCAGTAATATGCGGCTACCCCCTTTACGAATTTCGCCAAAGACTGTAAATATTTACACTACAAAAAAAAAAAAGCGTGCCAATAGCAAAAGTTACGAATCATCGCACGATATCAATGACTAAAGCCCTTACCCCCCGAATGCCTAGCATTCCCAGCTCCCCATAAGCCACCCTAGTTTTATATATGTACATATTTGCACTGAACACCAGAGCGTGAGAAAAGCAAAGTGAACTGAATAATATAAAAAATGAGAAAAAATAATACAATTTGATGTTGCGCTCTCGGTGTCCGATTTCCAATGAATAAGATGAATATTTTAGTATTAAATCCACAAAAAAAACGTTTGGAACTGAAATTCTATATTCAAAGGCTAAAGAAATGAAAGAAATACAAATATTATCTAAGCTACTTAGTTGTTAATTAGAATTTGTAAGTTTCGCAAGAGTCAGAGGGAAAAATATGCTGAATTGATATAGTGATTGATTGATTGATTGACTGACGGATTGCTTGATTGATTCATTTTAAAAAGAGTCAACATTAAAAGTAATTTCAAGTGCCTACAGAATATCTATATCGATGTATGTGTAGCATGGGTCGTGACTGACTGATTGATTGATTGATTGACTCCAAATGACTTTGAGGAAAAAATAAAATAATTGCCAATCAAAATGTTTTTTATATAGCCACAAGAATTTTACAAAGATCTGTATATAGATTTTGTTCTCAAGAAATGACTGATTGATTGCTTGATTGAGTGACAGATTGCTAGATTGATGCATTTGAAATTTGTCAAAAATAAGAAAACATATTCTTGCTTGATTGATTTGCTTGATTGACTGACTGATTGGTAGATTGATTCATTTGAACAGTGTCAAAATTATGAAAACACTTTCCAAGCGCCTAACGAATATGTATGTAGATCCATTTATAGAATGAATCGTGTTTGACTGATTGATTGATTGATTTGTTTGATTGAGTGATTGATTGACTCGAGAAAAGCAAGAGGAAAATATAAAATACTTGTCACTTGCTATGTTTTGTACGTATAAACTTTGTGTATATAGACTTGATTGAATGATTGAATGATTGACTGATTGATTGATTTATTTGATTGACTTTTGAATGAGTAGCAGGAGCAGGTAAAGCACTTGCCATGCTCAAAACAGACAATATCTATATATACATGTAAAGTAGGTGTTGACTAACTGACTGACAGCTGATGGACTGGTTGACTGATTGATTGACTAGCAAAGCAAATAATATAAAAGGCTAAAATACTTATCACTCAATAACTTTTGTATGTTATGTACTTGCAGCAGCTTGATACAGGCCTATATATAGAGCTTGTTCTGATTGACTGATGAATTTACTGACTGATTGATTGATGCATTTCTCGTGATTAATTGATTGATTGGCTTTAAAAAGTGAAAAGAAGTGGGAATTGTCGCTAGTAACGTCAAGTTTTATACATATCGAGTTTGATTGACTTGATTGATTGATTGACTGATCAACTTATATATTAGAATATATTGATATGGATGTGGAGATGGAGATGGATATATGTATAAAATATTAAAATATTAATATTCATAAGCATCTTCTGCTAGATCTTCATATCTCTATCTATACATATACATATATGTATATAGATATATTGTATATAGATATATATAGATATATAGACTTACACTTCATATCTATATATATCTTTTATATAACTAGAGACTTCTTCCCATCCATTTTGCTGCTGCTGCTTAGAATTCTGGCATTTGGCATAAAAAGTTTGATTAACCAAACTCTAACCCCGCCCACCAGCCGCCTCCTTCAAGTTGGCTGCAAGCCTGATTCTCCATTCTCCCTTCGCTTCTTTCTCCACATTCCTTTCGACATAAATTTCATTCCCGTTCTGCTTCTATTTTGTTGTGCTTTTTGTTTGCCGTTTGGACTGCGCTTAACCCGCCCTCTTCAGCTAGTCTCCCACTCCCACTCCTTCTTCCCACTCCTTCTTCCTTCTGCCTGTCGCCTGTGCTCTTTTGTGTCCTTTGTGCGCACGCTTTTTATTTATTCAGCAAACAGCTAAAACAACATAAAAAAAAAACAACTAAAACAACAACATTAACCGAAAATGGGCGGAAGCCAAACTAAATGCGCCCAACAAAGCGCGCGCCTTTCTCTCTCTCTCTCTCTTTCTATGTGTGTGTAGGTGTGTCTACCTGTATGTGTGTGTGTGTGTGATGTGTATCTTGTAGATACTTTTTTGCCAACCTCACGAAATGTACAGCTGCTGCCTGCCTGGCTGCTGCTGCTGCTGTTGCTGGACATATCGATCCACTCTAGACACACACACATGCATACACACACACACACACACACACACACACACACACAGTGGTACAGAAGTGTTAAAAAAAGCTCTACTCTTATGCATTTGCTTAGCTATTTTGAAAAAACCTGTAAAGTATGCAATAGAAAAAATTAGAAAATTAGAAATTTGATGCGAAAGTGGAAATAGGCGAGGCAAAGATTATAATAGAGATAAAGAGATTTAAATGTGTATATATATCGATATCGATGGGCATACAGCTGTGTTCATAAAAATAGTAGTGCGAGTTTTTTTTAAATTTTTTTTAGTGCGAGTGAAATAAATTTTTATTAAACACAATATTTTGGAGACGATTTGAATATATGAATAAATATATAAATATATATATGTATATGATAAATATATGACAAATATGTGATAAAAATATGATAAATATAACATTTCAGTCTACACTACTATTTTTATGAACAAAGCTGTTTATACATACATAGTATATACATATGTACGTACCTATATAGAGCTTTAAACACTATAAAAAAAGAAGTAAATATATAATATTACCAATAATAACACATACAGCACTTGACACACTTATAACCACTGTGCGTAGTTGGCGTTTCGCTGCGCTGCGCTGCACTGGGGGCGTTTGGGAGGCGCACAGAGCTAACGGAAATGCCGCAGCGTCAGGCAGCAAATGTTCCCATCGCTGACATTTTAAATTGCGCTTGCTGGCGCCATCTGGCAGCGGAAATCATAAACTAGCGCTACTCAAACCAAACTCCATCTCGCTCGCACCAGCTGCATTTTGCTGTCTATTGCGCTGCGCTTAACTGCGTCTCCACTGCCTTCTCTCACTCTCTATCTATCTCTGTCTCACTCTCTCGCCTCAGTTTTGCAGCCTTGGGCTGGCCACGTCACGCGCCGAATAGCGGATTCATGTTACAGTTAGAATCGGCTAGCAGGCTCCAGGGGGGCGGTCAAGGGTGTCGCAGGTGTCGCACATTTTAGATGAGCTTTTGACCACAGAAAATAATCGATAATAACAATTTTGCCGATTATTAATAATTTTTACACGTGTCGCAACACCACAAGATTTAATTGAGCGATTAAAAAACGTAAAAAAAAGATATGTGAATTATACAAAAAAAAAAAATTGTTGTTTTAAATAAATAAATACTTAAATGTCGAAGGAAAAAAAAATGCATTTAAAAATAATTTCGTTGATTTGCGCTTCGCCTTTAGGCGGCGAATTTCAGATTCGTGCGCTTGCGACTGCCGAATTCGCCGTTTCGCCGTGGCGTTTGCTCTGCCGCCGCTGGCTGCTGCACGGCGCTGCGTCCCAACAGATTCCAGAATGGACGCGGCGTTGTCGTTGTCGTTGTCGTCGCCGGATCCTTGTTGATGTAGATACAATTGACGATCGGCTCATCGCCGAAGTATTGCTGACGATAGCCGCCACCGCCACCGCCACCGAAGCCGCCATTTTGTTGACGAATCTTGTTGCGACGACGTCGCTGGCGCTGCAGCTGCAGTCGGCGACGACGCTGCGCCTCCGTCTGCTGTGGCCGGCGGCGCCTATAGCCGCCCATTGAGCCATAGCTGTAGCTGGCGCTGGAGCTGGGTCGGCGACGTCTATTGCCAACGCTGCTTGGTCTGCTCTTCTTCTTCTTCTTCTGTTGCTTGGGCTTGGTCTTGCGACGCTTAACGGGCGCGGAGGAGGCGCCGCTGCTGCTGCTGCTGCTGCTGCTGCTGCTGCTGCTGCTACCGCTGCTGCTATTGCCTATTGCCTGATCGACGCTGCTGACGCTGACGCTCTGCTGCAGTTGCTGCTGTTGCTTTCTCTTGTTGTCCTGCTCTACTTCATTCACTGTCTGCAGCTCATTAGCAGGTCGCTTCGTCTTCTTCTTCTTCTGCTGCTGCGGCTTCTTGCGCTGCTGCTTCTGCTTCTGCTGTTGCTTGCGACGCTTCTGCTTCTGCTGCTGCTGCTGCTGCGGCTTTCTCTTCTTCTTCTTCTCATTGGCAGGTCGATTTGGCTGATTGATAACGGGATGTATATCCTCATCATCACCATCCGTGCTCCATATGGCCGACGTGCTCACCGGACTGTCCTCCGTTACGAAGTGTTCATACTCATCGTAAACGCCCAAGCCTTGATAGTAGAAGCCATTGTTGTTGTCCTCCTCGTCTTCCTCCTCCTCCGCCGCCGCCTCATCCTCGACCAGCAGCTGTGCGCCCGGCTGGTAGTAGGCCTGTTGATTCAGCGGCTTCAGCTCGAAGACGGCATGCGTATTGGGATTGACCTTGGGCGGCAGCTGTGACTCGACCACAACAATGCCCGCATCTCCGCCCACATTGGCATGGGTGGCCGCATTGGCCACCACACTGACGGCACCGGGCACGTTCTGTGTGAAGGCGACAAAGCTGTTTTGACTTTGGCCTGGGAACTGTTTCTGCTGCACTGCATCAACCAGTAGCGCTTGTGGTTTCACCTGCTGCTGCGCCTGTGCCTCGGCATCGTCCTCGGCTATGACCACTTCCTCCAGCTCCAACTGCTGCTCATCAACCTGATCCTCATCATCATCCTCCTCATCGTCGTCATCCTCCTCCTCCTCATCATCATCCTGCTGCTGCAGTTGCACCGCTGCCAGCGCCACATAGCGACGCTTGTTCGTGTCCTGCTCCTGCTGTGACAGCTGCAATTGCTCCGGCACAGCGCCCAAGCTCAACTGCTGCGAACTGACTGAGATGCTGGGCATGGCCATGGAGCGACTCGCACGCTTCCTTCTGGTGACCACACATTGTGATTTGCTGCCCTGGCCATTCAGCTGGCGGCCCTGGATATAGAAACGCTTCAGTTCGTATTCATCGCCGTGCTCATCCACCTCGATCCTCGTCTCGCCGCTGACCTCGCGACTGGCCAATGCCAGCCAGAGCACCGCAACAAACAAGGCCCAGACGCAGCTGTGACTCCTCATGGCTCTCGACTAAACTGAGCTACGACCGGCCGCTGCCGCTTATATTAGCTCGCTGCGGACGCAGACCTATTGACCCAAAGCTAATTGCCAAAATCTTCAACGATCTTCGATCTTCTGCGATCTGAATTATTCATTAGTTTAGCCTTCCCCCTCCCCGCTTCCCTCTTCCCTCTTCCATTTGCTGTAGAATCCATTTAGCTGCTTATTCATAGTTTGCTTTCTTCCGAGAACTCGTTTTCGCCAATAAAAAAAAATATGCCGACTTTTTTTCTATTTGTGGCTAGTTGGGGTCAAAGATCAATCAACTATAACCCCTTTGGGACAGACAGCGACTGCCAAATTTGGCAGATGAAAGTTTTTAGTCAAAGGGCCCCTCGGCGAAACCCCAATGGACCTCTCCACGTATGAGCTCAACAACAACCACAAAAATCTCATTTTAAGCATCGAAAGTTCGTAAATTAATGATGCCCTTGTTGGAGGCCAAAGCGGGCCGAAAGCGAAGGTATCATGTGGCCCAAAATAGGGCGCTTAACTACTTCAATTTAGATATACATAAAAATGTTTTTATATTTGATATGAGATCTTAGGCCTATGGATAAATCATAAAAGTTTACAGGGTATCTACTAGTCTCGCTATATCAGCTAATATACATATGTATATATATATAATACATTTGAAAATTGTATCGCATTTCCATAATCAAGCTAGCCTAAATTATAATAAATTACAGGGTATTTAATATTTCAGCCATATATTAACTCTAAATTTGATACATTTTTATTTAACTAATAAATCATCAGAAAACTTCAACAACGCATTTGGCGCTCAGGCAAAGAGAAATCCGCTCCTGTTCGAAATAAACGCACAGCGGGAGAGCAAAAAAAAATAGAAGAAAAGAAAGCGAATTTTGACCTATGACAGCAAATTAATATGCGAAATGCAAAGATTTCTAGTCGAAGCGACAAAACAATCAATTTATAGCCACATTCAAATATTTCTAAATCGGAATCAGAAACTGTTTCTAGCAGCTGAACAATAGGCCACCAAAAATAGCTTAGCAAAGCGGAGGGCCAAAAATGCGGCACGCACATATGCCTACTTAGCATGAGTAGGTATGCGTGTGTGTGTGTGTATGTGTGTGCATGTAAGACACTTCTCTCTGCCCGCTTCTACTTTCAGCTTCAGCTATGTGTGTGTTAAGCTCCTTCTTTTCTCCCGCTTCAACTTTACGCATTTGTGTATGTATGTTTGTGACACTCCTTTTTTAACACTAACCACTCTCCTCCTTCCCCCTTCCAGTTGAGCATTTGCTGCGTGTGTGAGTCTATGTTAGACCACTCACTGCCTCTCGCTCCCTCCGCTTGACCATTTGCTGTGCGAGCGCCAGTCAAGCTCGTTCTCCCTCCCTCCACCCTACACTTTAAGAATTTGCTGTGCGTAAGCTTTGAATATGTGCGACTCTCCTCTGCTCTCTCTCTCCTACAGCATTTGCTGTCCACTCTTTTTGCATGCTAATTATACATCATAAATTTCCACAAAGCGAGAGAGAGAATCATAAAAAAAAAAAAATAGCCAAAGATAGTTTGCACGGGATGTCGCATGGTAAGGCGCAGAAGAATGAGAAGATAGTGAATGGATGGAGGGCGGGAGGGAGGTAGGGTTGGTAGGCGGTTTATCAAGAAAACTGAACAAAAGATCAATTGACAGAGAGAAATGTTTTGCGGCAGCTGCGCGCAACACTTGAATAATAATAATGTAACAAATATAAAAAGAGGCCATTAAATTACAAACATCTTCAACGGCCAACAAACAGTAGCAACAACAACAACAACAATAGCCAGCAACAGCTTCTATTGGCCTCCAAAACTGATTTGGTATGGAGAAGGTGTCGCCGCGATCGTCATTCAAGAGGGAACCCAACTCCAAGCAGCAGCAGCAGCAGCAACATCAACAACAGCAGCAACAGCAACAGCAGCAGTCAAGTGCGTTGCGCGTGCAGACATGCAACAAATACAACAACAAACAAGCGACAACAACGCGGCTCGTCAATTTGTGACGATCGTATCTCTTTAATGTGAATGTAAGTAGAATTGTAGTAGTAGAGAGAGAGAGAGAGGGAGACAGAGAGTGTGTGTGTGTGTAACGGCAGGCAAACTAAAGCTGCGCTCAGCTCGTGACACGATGACACGAAATAAATAAGTATTCAAATGCATTTTTATCAATATCGAAACATAAGACAGAAACAAAAAAAAAAGCATTGCAGTAGAGCCTATGCACAACTAGCTATGTTGTTCGACTTAGAAATACCCTGTATTTTTCAATATGATACGAATGTAAGCAAGAGCGACATTATATGAATATATATGCATATACATATGTATATATGAATTTAGTCAATGAAGCTTGAACTGAACTGTTAAACTGCTCGACTGGCAGTTACCCTGTAAACTGCATCGAACTGCCCTTCAAGTTTGCAAAAGCTGTATTTATTAAGCACATGCTGCTGATGTATATAAATGTTATATGTACATACATAATATATGTAATAGTATATAATCATAATCAGCATAATCATAATAAATGCATCACTTTTCTATTCGATACAATCTATTTACATTTCTTTTCATTTCCAGCTTGTGCTCGTGCTTGCATCAGCAAAACTTTCAGCACGCGCTCATCTCTAGCAACGCTAAAGCGTAGGCTTGAGCAAAAGGTCACTTACACACACACACACATGCACGCATGCACTATGTTTGACTCTTTTACTCATGTGTGTGTGTGTGCCCACTGATTCAAATTAATACATAAAATGAATTTGCATCGCACACACACACACACACTTACTTATCGATCGAAATCGATTCAGTGCAGTGTTGCATAGCTTTCAAATGCTGCCTTCAACAAATATTAACCAAAAGAAGAGGAAGAAGAAAAAGATGAGACACAACATAAAATAACTTTCATTAATAATATCAGCGAATACAAACGAGGCTGGAGGCAGGTCGCAATAAAGCGCCCAGGTGTCAAATGCGAACTCCAATTTATTTATTGACAAACCTTTTTCTTATAGTTTTTTTTCCCTTTTATTATTGTTGTCTTTGTTGTTGGTTTATCGGCGTTCGCTTATGCTAACTACTTTCGCGTAGCGGGCACCAACGGAATTTTTAATTAATTCATGCCCTCAGCTTTTGTATATGCAAACACGTGTGCGTACAAGTGTGTGTGTGTGTGTGTGTGTGTGTGTGTGTGTGTGTGTGTGTGTGTGTGTGTGTGCGTGTGTGTATAAGCATATTTCTTATTTATTCACAAATCAATAACTAACTGCTGCTCAGTGCTGAGCAGCAAAAGAAAAGCAGCTAGTTAGTGGCTTGAAAAAGGCTAAGCAAAAAAAGCTATCTTCTGATGCTCAAGGCTGAAGGCAGCAGAAGTATAAGAAAACGGCTTGAAGAAAAAAGCTGAAAATGATTTCAGCTAAAAAAAGCTAAGCTGCTGAGCATTTATAACTAGTTTTACTGAAAAGTAATGCAACATATTTTATTTGCTGTTTTAGTATTTATTATCTTCTGCTTAATTTTATATTATTATATATATATGTAAGTAAAAATTTGATTATATTCACATGTAAGCCAATTTCAGCATGAAATAAAGCTAACATGTCAGCACTGTCGCTGTCGCCGTCTCAGTCGTTGTCGCGGCTGCTGTTGCTGCTGCAGAGTTTTGTTTATGCCAAAGTTGCTTTCATGATTTTATGCATGTTTTTTTAGCTCAGGCTGGAATGTGTGGTATGCGGCACGCAACGGTAATCGGCTGCCAAGATGGCTGCAACAGCAACAACAACAAGAACAACAACAATTGCAGGCAACAAGTTTCATTTTGTGCAGCAAGAAATCAATGCTGCGGCACCCAATCAGAATGCAACAACTACACACACACACACACACACACACACATGCATGCACATGCACTTGCATTGGGATGCTGCTGCGATGTGCTAGCTCGCTCGCACTCGCACTCGCATAATTGCCCTCCCTCGCCCAGCAAAATGGCGGCTCATGCACTGTGCACATAAATTTGAAGTTCGCTGGGACATTTTGTTGTTATTGTTGTTGTTGTTGTCTCTTGTCCCAGAAATTGTCTCGGCTGCTGGCTGCCATTGAATATACAGTTATATTGTAAATATGCGCAATAATTCGCACTTGCAAATGCCATGCGCCCCAACATTAATATGCTCGACGCGTTGATTAAATTTATTTGATTATTTGGCTGCCGTGCAGTCCAATCAGCAACAGCAGCAGCAGCAGCTGCAAACCGTTACAGGCTGCAGCTGAGGAAATTTGTTCCCGCAGCTGGGACATTTGTAACAAAATGCACTCTTACATAAAGTGGAGTTATGGTCCACAACAGTAAATGAATTATGCTCTACAAATATATAAATATATATTATTAACTTATTCTTTTCAATTAAATATTCCCAAAAACAAACCATTTTAAATTCCATGAAATATTTAAATTTGCGCGCCACATGCTCTTTCGTTCACTTTGGCGCCATCTACATGTCAATAAGGAAAGTAAATATCTAATTGGCGGGTTGTCATTCGATTTGTTTGAATTTGAGGACCTTTGGCTCACGTAATCGAACGAAATATCGATGCACATGTGCACATATATCGTAAGCAAATATTATGACGATATGCACGCCATATCGATATATGAAACCATCCCTAGTCCAAGGAAGTATTGGGGTGTTTGGAAATGTTCGATATTTGCGTAGAAATTTTTGAAGTTAAACGAAAAACAATGTATTAAAGTTGCAATTAATTAGTGCTAAAGCAGTGGCCAACAATCAATTTAAACGTGTATCCCAAACGCATTCGCATTAGGTGGCGCCAGTGTTCAACTGTGTGTGTGTGTGCGTGCGTGCGTGTGTGTACCCAAACCAAAGAAAAACGAAAGAAAAAGCGAGACCCAGCGCAGAAGATGTGTCTATACTACGGCCTAAATGAATGAAATGTGAAGTGTGTGTGTATATGTAGGCGAAGGCGATACCAGCTAACTGTGCATGTGTGCATGCGTGCGTGTGTGTATGTGTGTGTGTGTGCGATAGTATGTGTATGCGTATTCGCCTGACGCTCGCATCTGTGTGCGTGTGCTGCACACTGAAAGAATCAATAAAGGATGTGCTGTAGATTTTTGCAGCAGCAGCAGAAACAGCAGGAGCAGGACCAACGAAAACCAAATAAATAAAAACCAACGACAACAAAAACAAAGCAGCGCAACAAAGTCCAAATTACAACAATTTACATTTTTTCGCCGTTAGTTTTTGACACAGTAAAACTTGTAACGGTAACGGTAAATGTTGCAAAAAAAGAAAAACACAAAATTGATAACTGTAATATGTGTGGCTATTGTGAATAGTGAATTGTAAAGCGAAAAAAGAACTGCGCAAGTGTGTGTGGGTGTGTGAGCGAAAAGGAAGTTCAGAAAAATTACAAAATAAAATAAAATAAAAAGAAAAAAAAGAAAATTAAAAAAAAAAATACATATTCCACTTCTGTCAATCAATCAATCAGCGCAATATGAAGTGCTGCGTAATTATAACGGCGCTAATGCTGCTGTCCATTACACGTAAGTGTTGCAAAACTCATTAAAATACAAATACTATATATATGTATATGTATGTGTGTGTGTGTGGGTGTGTGTGTGGGTGGGGCATTGATTGATTGACTGACTGATTGACTGATCGAATAATTGGCTTATTTACAGAGCACATTGGCACTGTTGAGGTGCATTTCGAGGCACCGGACAGCGGCTTCTTCCTGAAGCACGCTCGCCAACCACCTGTGACACCGGAGATAGCCAACATCCAGACCTCATCCTCGGTGCCGCCACTGAAAACGCGCCCCTCATACGATTCCGTCTTGTCATTGGATCGCTTCACCGTCGTGGAGACCACACAGCCCGTCTCCATACGCGCCAGCTACGGCCCGTTCTCCACTAAGCAAACGGTGCCCGCTCGCTACATTGTGCCGGACACCATGGAGACCAATCAGGCGGGCGACTATGTGAACGTAAGCAGCTACCAGGGGCCACCAATTGTAATTCCATTTGCTTAATCTCGGCAACTCTTTCCTCTCTCTCTCTCTCTCTCTCTCTCTCCCCCTCTCTTTCTCTCGCACTCAGAACTCTACGGCCACGCTGCTGGAGCTGCAGCAGCCGAACATGCATCTGGACATCTCGGCGCATTTGGTGCGCGCTGCTGTTTCGCAGGATTCGCCTGTGCTGCGCGTGCTATTCCATGCGGGCGCCGATCCGGGCGGCCATTTGCAGCGCCAAAAGGTCTGCGTGCTGCTCCACGTAGCCATGCCCAATGAGCAACCGTTGAAGGGACGCTGCATGCCCGAGGGTGAGGATGGTGTTTGTGTGGCGGAGGTGGTCATACCACTGAGCTGGTGGCCAGCGCTGCCAGCGCCTCGACATAGCCGCGAGAGCAGCGGCAACACGGACGGACAGCCGCAATTGCCGCCAAAGGTGCCACAACGCTATGCCCAGGTCTCGTACAGCGTCTTTGAGCCGCCAGTGCGCAATCCGGAGCAATGTGAACCGAAGGTGCAGATACAGCCGTTGACAACGTTTGCCCAGGTGCCGCTGCTAGCGGCAAAGACATCGTTCAAGGAACTGCGAGCGGATGATTCGGTGACGTTCCTGTTGCCCCAGCATCCCTTGTATCCCATGTCCAAGTTGCATGTGCCCGTCTTTCTGCATCAGTATGCGGATCAGGAGCAGCGAGTCGCGGCGTTTACAGTGCGCGCCCGTGTCAAGGCTGGGCTACGGATCTTGGGTGCCAGCGCCTCCAGCGATCAGTGGAGCATTAGCATTGAGAAGGAGAATCCCAAGCATACGACGGCGCGTGTCACAGCCTTCCGCAAGGAAGTCGACTCATCATCCTCATCCTCGGCCACATCCAGCATGGAGAACAGAGGCAACTACAACAGCAGCAGCGGCGGCAGCGGCAGCGCCAGCAGCAATAGCAACGAGGTCTACGAGGTCTTCTCCTGGCTGCTCGAGGTCGCCGATGACTCCAACGACATCATGGATGGCGGAAAGATCGTGTGGTCGGTTACCCATGTCTATGACACACCCAAAGATAAGGACTCCGCCGAGCTGATTGCCACAGATGACACTAAGAAGCGCTTGATTGCCAAGCTGGAGATCAACAAGGATGACATTCAAGCCGTATTACCCATGGCCAAGATCTGGGAGGTGATGAACACAGCGGTGCTCACTGGCCGCCAGGTAGCCCAAGCCATGAAGGTCTTCATTGTCTCGCAGGCGGGCAAAGTGGCGGATGTTACCTTGCAGAGCTCCTGTCATGCCGAGGACGAAAGCGTCATCAAGGTGAAGACAACGAAAGAGAGAAAAAGAGAGAGAGAAATGGATTCTCATGCTGTATTCCATTTCGTTTAGGTCTCCTCGTCGTGCAGCTCCGTTTATGTTGATGGCTCCGAGCAGCGCGGCTCGTCCAATGCTTCGGTCATTGTTAAGTATGGCACCTATGTGGGCGTGGCCAAGTTCATTGTCTGGATGCCCGAATTTCCGCTCGAGGTTTACATAGCCGACTTTCGTCTATCCCAAATCAAGGGCTGGAAAGTAACCGATGACAGTCATTATCTGTAAGTGTGTGGCGAGTAGAGAGACTGGAAGAGAAGTAACGAGTGTGAAGTAGGCAGCAGATAGAACGAAAGGCAGAGACAACCAAACTCTGATATCTTGAAAAAGGAAGAACAAATATGAATAAACAAAAAAGTAGCGAGAAAGCGTAGTTAAAGCTATTCGCTCCATGGGAACTTTATGAAGTAGCTGAAAGCAAGTCAATTATGAAACCAAAGAAAACCTAAATTCATTCTAATTACCAACGAGTAGAGAGTACGAAGTAAAGAGTAGCTTCTATAAAGCAACCAGTATCGAGTAGAATTTTAAAACTTTTGTATAAAGTCAATGCAATAAATGCAATCTAAGAGTAAGTACAAACTGGAAAAAGTAAGCCAAAACTAGCGAGTAGCGAGTACAAAGCAACGAGTCAAAAGTAAGGTCCAAACACTTTGCTAAGAACTAAGATGTAGCAAGCTTATAATACAAATTAACTGCAAATACAGCTAGTAGTGTATCAATAGTAACAAGTAGCAGGCAAGAAGTAACGAGTAGCAGGCAAGAAGTAACGAGTAGCTGGCCAGAAGTAGCGAGTAGCTGGAGTGAAGCAATATTTAGAGCAATAGATAAGATCAAGCAACTTAACTGTCAGCAATAGCGAGTAAGCGTAGTCAACGAATAGCGACTACAAAGTAACGAGTAACGAGTAGCGAGTAACCACTGCAATTCAATTGACTTTTCAATTAAAATTCCCGCAGCCACAACAAGCAGTCAAGACGCCGCAAGAAGCGTTCGTATTTGTGGAACCAGCACGGCACCAGCTACTACAACAATGTGGGCGCCGACAAGAGCATCTGTCGTGCTCGCTACCAGCAGAGCCCCGTTGAGGTGTACGCCAAGTTCCTGGCCATCGATCAGGTGAGCAAAGCGACTCTCGCTACCCCAAGCCAACTGATCTACAAAGTCGCACATGTCATGTCTGCTTTAGAACTCTGGACGCACCAGCTACTTCATTTCACGTCGAACTGGATTGCGTGTAACGGATCTGGTGCAGCCGCTGCTGCGTGTTGCTGATCCAAAGATCGCCTCACTCAAGGGCCGCATACTGCAGGGCAAGTCAATGGGTCGCACCGATGTCCAGGTGTTGTCACCCATTACGGGCCGTGTCATTGGCACCAAGGAGATACGCGTTGGCAGCGACAAGGTCAATCTGTCCCGTCTAATTGTGCGCGTCATCTCCGGACTGCAGTTGACCATTACGCCGGAGAATGCCATCGAGAACGGCTATCTGGCAGAGACGTCTGTTACACACAAGCTAACGGCACAGTATCAGGAGGGATTACTTGACATCGATCTGGAATTCAATGATGGCTCGAAGACGCCTTTGCGGTAAGCGACGAATTGGCTAAATCCATGCGTTCAATTGTTTTCAACTGTTGCCTTGTTGCAGCGACATTGCTGTCGAGGATTACTTCCTGCTGGTGGAGAGTCTGGATACGGAAGTGGTGGCCTTTGCTCCCATGCTCGCCTCCCATCATCCGCGTGTCATCGCCGTGGGCGAGGGCAATGGTAATCTGCTGCGCGTTACGCTGTTGCTCTCCGAGGAATGCCGCATGCGACGCGGGCCTGGCGGCTCCACATCCAGCAATTCCAAGCCGAACAAACCAAATGCCTCGCCATTAGCTAGCGCCCTGGCCTCCATCGAGGTGGACTTCAACAATGTGGACATTGTCAGCAAACAGGAATCGATACAGAACGATGGCACAGTGGGACGTGAGCGTAAGAACTATCGCAACACGGGCGACTTGGCTGATATTATAGGTAAGCTCATGCAGCTATTCAGCTACTCACTCAGCCAGTTGAACTATAAAGATCTGCTTTGATTAGTTGGCATTCCGCTGCGCGACTCCAGCCAACAGTACGAGCCAACTGTGCAGGCGCGTCAACATCGGGCGAGCATTCAGGCAGTGCATAAGTCGCATTATGGCAATCGGGGCGGCCTGGGCAGCGGCAACATGTCCTCCATGGAGCTGGGCATGTATGTGCTCCTCACAGCCTTCTGCTTTGCCATCATTGTGTTTGTCATCTCGTGCGTGGTCTATGCCTCCAAATTCCGGCCAGCTATGATTGAATCTGGTCTCGATCCGCTCAGTGGCTCTGGCAAGGACAATGGCAATGGTAACGCCGGCGGCTTTCGTGATGTACGCCTCAAGGAGTCCACCACCAATGCCCACGACTGGGTCTGGCTGGGACGCTCTACCATAGATAGGCAATCGGTGGCAGTGAACGACAGCAACACGCCCCAGCCACAGCCGCAACAGCAACATGTGAATGCACGCGGTAAGCTTCTCTCTCTCTCTCTCTCTCTCTAGAAATAATTGTAATAACGTTGACTCTGTTTTTAGATTCTCGCATGCGCATCACCAGCAATCCGATCATCAACTACGACAATGGCCGACGTGTCAGCTCCTTTGACCAGCCGCAGCCTAAGCTGCAGACGCACATTGTGCCCGCCTCCAATCTAAACAAGATTCATGCCGAACAGTAGGTGCATCCATGTCACACATTTGAATGCAACTAATCCGCTTCCATCTGCACTTAGCTATCTATCCACTGACCGGAAGGACGCTGCCTTGGACTACAAGCCGCCAGTGCCGCCGCACCGTAATGTGGGCACGCGTGCCATGTTGCCGCCACAGGCAGCAACCGTCAAGGTAGAAGCTCAGAGATAATAGAGATCTGTTAGTGTTTATTGATTGTTTCTTTTATAATGCAGGACAAGGAGTTGATGAACAAGCGACACAGCCAACTCTATAAACGCGAGCATATGCAAAACAACGAGAACAACAATGCGACGCAGCAACAACAACAACAGCAGCCACATTTGTCGCTGCAGCAGCAGCAACAGCAGCAGCCGCAGCAGCAGCAACAGCCGGAACGTCAGCCAACGCATCAGCCGGAACGTCAGCATCAGCGCAGTCACAGTCATAGCCACAACTTTATCCAAGAGCCCGCGCTCAGAGCCGCACACTTGAAACTCAAACAGCATCAGCAAATGCAACAGCAACAACTACAACAACAACAGCAGCAGCAGCAACAACAACAACAACACGAGGAGTTACACAATGCTGAGAAGCTAGTAGAGTACACAAATCCGCATCAGAAGAATGCATTTCAATTCGATTCGCTAACACCAAAGAGAGTAACCAAAGCAGCAACTGTTGCTGGACCAGCAGCAGCCGCAGCAGCAGCCACAGTAGCAGTAGCCACACCAACAGTTGCAGGCAACAAAATATCGCCAGCTGTAATACAAATCAAGGGTTAGTCAATATAGATAGAATATAGAACAAATTGTAAATATAAATTCTGTTTGGTCTTTAGAGAATCACAACCACAGCATTTTGGGCACTGTTGCGGATGCGGCCAATTCGAATGCCACTGATGAGATTGTTCGGCTGCCGACACCGCCCGGTCACACAGTCACGCCCATTAGCAGTGAGCCAACAACAAAATCGTCGCGGATCAAGCGGGCCACTGTTGTTGGCAATCCGATGTTCTCGTCCGCCGTAGATGATACGCTGGCACCGGGCGAACGTTTGGGTCTCGATGATCTCGACATGGACTACGAACAGATCATGCACTATTTCGACAACCTAAAGGTCAGTCTCTCTACATTGTTGGATTTGTTTATATGATATGAGACATATTTATAATATATATATATATATATATATGTTTATGTATTTATTGATTGCAGGAGTCAAATGCCTGAGTACAAGAGATCATTGCTAAAATTCGCGAGATATTGTCAACATTTCAACAACGATATCAGAATGTCGTTACACCCCTAACAACGCCCACGCGAAAGCAGATCCAAATGCTCGACGAGCTCGTCGCCGTTGGAGTCGATGTTGGAATTGGAGTTGAAAACAATGAAGTAGCAGCAGCAGGAGAAGCTGCAGCAGCAACGGGTTTGCCGCCAGAGCCATGTCTGCGTAACTTTCAAATTCCAAGCAAATGCAACTAAAGAAGGGTAACTAATACATACACAGACACACATACACAAACACACACACACACAAACACAACATATAACCGCAATTCTAGCAATCCAAAACTTAAAGAATACTCACAGCATAAAAATGAAACCCAGAGTTAAATGCGACGCTGAAAACAAGCAAAATATTTATTGTCTAGGCTAAGTTCATAACATATAAAGCATATACATATATATATATATGAGTATATGAGTATATATATATATATATATATATATATATATATATATATCGTGCATAATTTATATTCATTTGTCGTAACGCCCACTCCAATATCTCCTACTCCTCCTTCTACACTCCCTTGCCAGCACAAGTGGGCAAATGTTTGTTAATTGAATACATCTAGACTTAAGATTATATATATATATATATGTATATGTATATGTAAAAGAGAGCATCAAAGCATAGCTTATTCAAAATTGCTTCCCAAATCTTCTTGCTTAGGCGCTTGCAATCATCCCAACCATATATATAAAAAATCAATATTTATATATATATATGAAACCTAAAACTTAATCTAGTAGCAACAATTGTGCTCTCTGTGGGTGTACTTGACTGTGTGTGTGTGTGTGTGTGTGTGTTTTGCACAACAATTCAACACACGCACACACACACACACACACACACATATTTTGTACGAGATCTCGGCCCTCTATATGCATATCTCTTATTAGAATTATGAAATGAAATCAACATTTATGCTGAAATTTTTGCATTTGTTATATGTAACTTAGTTTATTTTTCCCACCCGCTCCTATTCACAAAACCAAAACCACTTGTGCTGCAGCAACGACATCAAATAATGCTACGATCTATATATATATATATAGACAGATATATATATATGTATATGTGTAATACCAAGCGTACTATAAATGTATTTAAAAATGGCAAACACAAGAAAACATCGCTTTATATAACTGTATAAGTTGGCTAATGTATGGCCCCAAATATCGCAATCATAATATTATTATTATTATTACTATCATTATTATGATTATGATTATTATCATTATGATTATTATAAAACCCTAAGACAAACTACACAAAAATTATAATAATATTAACAAATAATATGCAAAACAAAACAAAAGAAAACAAAAATCAATTAAGAAATTAACTAAACGAAATCGAAGAAAAGTATATAGACGCTTATGAGCTTTATTTGAACGATTGCATTAATGGACAAGCAAATAAAGTATGGAAAATGTGTAACCAAATATTATATGATATTACGGAGCGATTAAGCTTTATATATATAATATTAACATATTTATAGATATATATATATGTATATGTATATATATATATATATAAAATTATTATTGTCATTATTCTGATTCATGTTTATTGATATATATATATATGTATATGCATATTTATATATATATATATTGAGAAAGCAAACACATAAATCAATTACAAAACAAAAACAAGTTTCGAAATGAAGATATATATATGTATATGTATGTGCTGATGCAACTAAGAAGTTATCAAAATTTCGCTATGCATATATATGTATATAGCTGTGTTCATAAAAATAGTAGTGCGACTGAGATGTTGAACACAACATTTATTTCAGTCGCACTACTATTTCTATGAACAACTATATGTTCTATATGCAACTCACGCTCTATACAAATTGCAATCTTATATATATGTGTGTATCTGTCTAACAAGCTAACTAAGCTCTGTTTCTTTTCTTTTATATATATATATATATATATATATATCTATATAGATATAGACCCAAAAGCTAATTCATTCCATTAGCAAACAAAAGTTCATCATATATATTCTATATATATATACATATATAAAAATTATGTTTTCTTTGATTGTGTTTGTTTCTGTTGCCATTATAATTTGTAGTTTTGGCATTCGTCAGGCATCTAAGTATTACATTTTGTTAGATCATTAAAGCATTGTTTCATAATCATATGTTGTAAATTGTTCCGTCCAACAAAAAAAATAAAAAAAAAAACAAAACAAAACAAAACAAAAAAGAAGAAAAAAAAAACAAAAATGTAAACGAAAACAAAGAAAACAAATATGTAAAGCACTTGAAAGTTTCTTTGTAAACACAGCAGCCATAAAAACAACAACAACAACAACAACTAGAAACACGATTATGATTTGTATTATGAATTCGATTGTAAGACTCTGTGGTTCAATCAGCATCAATCATTTGCCATTATGCTTGCTTTTTAGACGATCTATAGATCTGTAGCACATATTGTAAATAAGACAATATACTATATATTATCAAACTTGACTTTGTTAACTCTCACTCGCTCACTCACTCGCCCTCTCCCTTTCTAATTGAATTGTGTTGAACCGAACTACAGAGTGATATATATGATATTTAAAATTCTTATAGATCTATCACACACACACACACACACACACACAACACTCACACACACACACACACAACACTCACACACACTTCTCGATGTTTGAATTTATTTTAAGCTTAACACTAATTTTGATCTATTTGATTGTATAACTCGTAAACTCGTATCTCAAATTCTACACAGATAGACACGCAGACAGATCGCATTGCCTTGATAGCTTGCAGAGTCCCAGTGCTAGTGCTAGTGCCATATAAACGCAATCAATCATTAGTTGTAGACCGTGCATCAATCACCAATCATCAATCAATCAATCAATCATTTGGGGCATGCCTCGAGCTTAACACGAGCAAACGCTTGTTCTATCTCCCTCCAAAAATAAACAAAAACAAAAAAGAAAAACAATTAAAATACAAATTACTATAGAATGCGTAGTTATATAGAAGAAGATTGACTGAGTGAATTTGAAGTTGAATATGATTGATGGTAGCCAAAACTCGAGCAATGATTGATGATCAATTCACATTGATTGTACAACAAATTAGCAAATTATTAACTAAACATATACCTACAGCACACACACTCATACACACACTCACACACACACACACGTACACACACACGCACACACACAACTCGCATACATCTGGATGTCAGATGTTGTGTGTGCTGCTGTGTATGTGTATCGATTCCAATGCAAAGACTTTATATATGTGTTTTTTTTTTATGAATTATTATTATTATTATTATGTTTAGCAACTGATATATATGTATTTGTATTTATAATAACGAATTATTATGATTGATGGCATGATTGACACGCATCGTACATCACGTTAAGACACTTATTTCGAATTTCTAGTCAGTTAGAAGCGTACAAACCGTTTTGTTACATCACACACACACACACAAACATAAACCTTGTATACATGATATATATACATATATATATATATATATACATGTTTTTTTTTATATAAATATATACTATCCAATTATATTTTGCCATGCTTTTTACCAGGCCCAAAAAAACTATATAAAAAATAAAGAAATATGAAGAAAAACAAAAACCATACACAATCCTAAGGCTAAGCTATATATGAATGTATTTGTATGTATTATCCAAAAACAAAAGAAAACAAAAAATGAATATTACAAAGGTAAAAATTTCAAAATAAACAAAATGCACACAAAAATTCAAAAGAAAATAAACAAAAAGTCAAAGTCAAAGTCAAAGAAATTTGCATTTTCTGTTCTCTTCGAGTCTCTTTCGTTTTTAAGCTAAAGCAAACAAAAAATCATATTTATAATATAGTTAAAGCAAAAGCAAATTATATATATATATATATATATATATATATATATATATATATATATATATATATATATATATATGATCTATCAAATTATATAGTATATATATAAATATATATATATATATATATATATGTAAACCAACTATACAAAATGCAACAAGAGAATGCAAATTGTTTAAGCTGCTTTTTTGCAAATGATATTTATATATATATATATATCTATATATATGTATATATATATCTATATATATCTCAACAGATAATGCAAATTCGCTTGGCACTAAAATCTAAGTATTAGATAAAAACACACCAAAATAAATTCCCAGCATTCACTCTCGCGCTCGTCCGCTCTCACTCACTCACTCACCAACTCACTCTCTCTAGCCATTTATCGATAAACGATATATGTATATCGCAATTCGTTAAGTATGTAAGTTCTATGAATGTCCCACCTGCTGTTCCACTCTCCCACACACACACACCTTTTGATCGCTGCTTATTTTTGCACCAGGCCTAAGAAATTAACCAAAAATTTGCACAGAGAGAGTGTGAGAGAGAGAGTGAGAGAGAGGTAGAGCGAAAGAGAGCGAGAGAGAGAGCGAGAAAGAGTATAAGAGAGCCACCGCCGCATAATTGTTAACATTGTATCAGTTATAACGTAGTTGTTGTGTATCTATTGTATGTTTGTAAGTACTCCAAGTAAAACAATCGAAGCTCGATTAATCGCTAATCGATAGCGCGACTTATCGATTATTGCCACACATTCTTGCTGTTGCATTTGGAGTTCATGTGTTTCCCACTTGACAAAGCTAGCGTGATATATGATTTCACTTCATTTCTCAGTTTATTACTCTTCGTGCTGTTTTACAACACTGTGCAAGCAAAAGTAACGCTCTGCAATACATCTATCTATCTATATATACAGTTCCCTCCCTCTTCACACAAAGCTTACAAAATCTCTCTATATATATATATGCATATAACTATATACAGGATATATATAGGAACTATATATGTATATCATGTATATGTATAACGCTTTTACAACACTGTTTGTCACTTGCTCTCAGTTCTCCTACAAGTATTGCCGATCCCTCCTAACCGATTGTTTGTACCTCTTCAACTATATATTTCTATGTGCTTCTTCTTCTACTCTATTCCGTTATATCTAAACCGTTATAAAATATACAAAAATAAAATAAAATAAAATAAAGAAAATGTCAAAAAGAAAAAGAAAAACAAAACTTAACTGGAAAACAAAGAAATTATAGTTGCCATGTAAAACACTTGAGTAGAGTCTATTATTATTATCATTATTATCATTATTATCATTATTATTATTATTATAATATTATTAAGTGGAACACAATTTTGTTTAAACGAAACATCAAATTCGAAACAAGCAACAAGACAAAGATGAAGCAGTAGCAAAAGCAAAACAGCAAAAAACGTATAAAAAATGGAAAAACTTGAAAGAAAAAATATGAAAAAAAAATATTATAAATATTCAAAAACTGAAATATTAATTTAAATAAAATAATTTATTAATAAACCACATATTATGAAATGACATAAAACTTAAGCGTGTTTTTCTTTCAAAATGGTGGGCGAATTGATTGATTGATTGACTGACTGACTGACTGATTGATGAACAAAGTTGAAGAAGTTAAGAGTTGAATAATACGTTTTGATGCGATGATTGATCTATATAAAATGCATATGAAAGATGATTGAGTGACTGAATGATTGATTGATTGATTGACTGACTATTTGATTGATGAACAAAGTTGAAGAACTTGCGAATTCCATTGCAAGTTTAGATGAAATGCTTGATCAGTATTAAATGCATATCAGGATTGATTGAGTGATTGATTGATTGATGAACTGATTGACTGATTGATTGCTGAACAATGTTGAAGAAGTTAAGAGTTGAATATTAAGTTTAGATGCGATGATTGATCTATATAAAATGCATAAGATGATTGAGTGCCTGAATGATTGATTGATTGATTGATTGATTACTTGATTGATGAACGAAGTGGAAGAACTTGCGAATTCCATTGCAAGTTTAGATGAAATGCTTGATCAGTATTAAATGCATATCAGGATTGATTGAGTGATTGATTGATTGATGAACTGACTGACTGATTGATTGCTGAACAATGTTGAAGAGCTTGTGAGCGAGTATAGTATGATATAATTGATCAATCCTCAGATGATATGATTGATCAATCTAAAATGCATATGACAGATGATTGAGTGACCGATTGATTGATTGACAGATTGGCAAAATTTGAAGAGCTCAAGTACTCAAAGACTGAATAATAAGTTTACATGAAATGATTGATCTATCTGACATTAAGTAGTGATTGATTGATGAACCGACTGACTGATTGCTGAAGCTTGTGAGCGGGAATAGTAAGCTTAGATGATATGATTGATCAATCTGAAATGAAAATGAGAAAAGATGGGCTGATTGATTAAGGATTATTTGATGGCACAAACTGGGAAAGTTATATAACAATTTGTATTACAGTTGATGTTTCAGAGTTAAGCAATATGTTAGATACTCAATGATTGATGATTGATGATTGACGATTGATGATGGCCCAATCAACAATAACTAGAGTGTTGCATTTCTGACAGCTGTTGTTTTAGCTGAAATGATTGATCAATGATTGATCTAAAATGTAGAAAGTTCGTTCAGTGAAGGTCGTATGTTTGACTGATTGATTGATTGATAATCAATGCTTAACTCAAAGCTCAAGAGCCAGACAGCTGCACAGCACACGCAGCCATTGCCCTTGATGACACAATTAACAAATATAATACGAAATCAGAGATGTCTATATCTAAGCCTTTGATAACTCACTTGCAAATGGAGTTCAACGATCGTGAGAGAAGCGTCTGTTTGGTTTTTCTGTTTTCTCGCAAAGTGGATCGAGTAGTAAGAAGAGTTTGTTTCGACTTCTGTGTTATTTGGCTTGTAAATGGATCATATTGTTCGATTCCATGATAATTGGAATCGATCGCAGTTAATTGAGCTCGGTGAGGGAACATTTGTACGCTCCATATGCGAATTGTTCTATCAAAATTTTGCCAGTTGCCCTTATAAAGTCGTGTTCTTGAAATTTACGCAACATTTGGCGCTTCTTTTGACGCGTGATCTTGACAATTCTGACGATGGCGTCAACCTGCATCATTATATACAGCTGCCACGCCCCCGGCGCCCACGTCGACAGAGCCGCAAAGCTGCGAAGCCTCCATGATCCGCACCCAAACCCACCCACCCACTCACACAATCGCCGCGGCCCCCTCGAGTGGGCGAGGATCCATGTGGAACGTTACGTTTTTTAATAGCCTTAAACCTAATGAAATTTTGATAGTATCGGGTATATTGGCTCTGAGACAAGGTATGTAATAGGGCATTTTCTATGGATATTCAGCTATTCTCAATATATATACTCTTTCATCAGATGAGCTGAGCTGAGCTCATATTAACAGCAAATGGATAAAGCTCGATTATAAGGCTTGACATAACTCGAAGACTTTAAGAGCTAGAGCGCTCAAATTTGGTATGTGCATTTGTATAAGGTATACAGATATAGAAAAGAATCCTTTTTTCTGGTAACTATTTTGAAACTTGATATCTAAAGCATAACTCGAGAACTTTAGAAGCTAGAGATCTCAAAATTGGTATATATGCTCTCGATAGCTATACAAAGCTAACAAACATTATCTTTATTGGGTAACTCTTCTATGGTCCATTTTAAACCTTAATAACCTAAGCATAACTCGAAGACTTTAGGAGCTAGACAGTTGAAATTTGGTACATAGATGCAAGTAAGCTATATACAGCTAAAAACTATTTACTTTTTTTAGATAACTCTCTTATAAGCCATTAAATAGATAGATATAGTTAGCGTCTAGGGTTTTTCTTTAACATGTTTATACTATGATTACTTCATGCCCTATAGCTCTCATTCATATGTAGATCACGCTGTAGGGTATCTACTAGTCGAGCAGTCTCAGCTAGAGCGCTCTTACTTGTTTTAAAGTGCGTTTCACGTTTTAATTCCAATTGTAAGAACTTCCAATTTGAGCGATAGACCGACATTTTGCCACACCAAGATCTGGCTGTAACTGTGTCTGCGGATGTCTGCGGATTTGTGTGTGTGTCTTGACTTTCATTTCAGTTGTGTGATGAGCCAACGAAGCGTATAAAAGCTCAGCGAAGATGCTTCAACGTTTCAGTTGCTTTCAAAAATTCGCGCGCTCTTCAAGTGAAATCTGATTTGCTGTTTTTTTTTTTTGTTTTTGTTGGGTTTATTAGCGATTCACGCACGGAATAATAATGTCCTATCTCGGCAACGCATCGGATGTGGAGTGTGAAAAGAACGAGTTCCCCAGGCCCCGTCCCACGGGCATCGTCACCAAGATGGCCGCCCACAAGCTGTCGTCGGAGCCGAAGTGGGCCGATAAACGGGAGGATGATTCCGATTCCGAAGTCTCATCGCCCGATAATTTCCTAACCAAAGGTGAACGAGAAACAAAAATTGATATGTGAATGTGATTTGGAATCTGATATTTGGAATGAGAAGCTCAAAAAAAACTATAAATATATATATAAACATATCTGATTAGCATTCAGCAGATATAGAAGTTATAGCCAGATGCTGTTTTCTGTTGGCTTACATCAGCATGAGCAAGTTTCTTCATCTTCTAGATCTATGTAGCTATATCTGGAATCTGAAGATCGATATCAGTTCCGATGTCAAAACTTAGTAGAACTCAATAGGAACAGCAATACCTAAACTCAAAGCCCACATCAAGTCTTTATATATAAAGTTTTATATAGAGAGAGATTTCTTAACTAAGAGGCCCAGTCAGCGCCTTGCCTCTAGCCATTTCTTATTCAGATTGCAACACGATATAGCTATATAAAGCTGATACATCGTAAACAATTCCGTAGATACGTAGAGACAGGGCTTTAGGCTTTGGCCCAGCTCAACTTAGGCAGATCATATATATATTATTTATATGTATATATCTAAATATATATTTTGAAAATTATGGAATGAAAATATAAAACTTAAAAAATATTTTTAAAAAAATTCTTAGCAAATTTTTTCATCTCATATTGAAAGTCAACTTCAAGTTCTTTGTTTTGCTTGCAAATTCGGATCAAGTCAAAGCTAACCTCAAACTAACTTCTGGGACAGTCGCATGATATATCACACTTAGATAGCATGCTCACATCATATTTATATCAATATATGACTTACTATCCAACTAAATCTTTTGCAAGATCGAAGTAAACTTTCTCAATTCAAAAAACCAAAAACTGAAAGCTAATCTCAAAATCTTAATCTTCGCATTAAAAATTTCTCATGTAGTTTCAAATATGGCTAAAGATCCTAATACAATCTCCATACCCATATCCATATCCATAGTCATATCCATATCCATATCCATATCCATAGTCATATCCATATCCATATCCATATCCATATCCATAGTCATATCATATCCATATCCATATCCATATCCATATCCATATCCATAGTCATATCCATATATATATCCACATCTATATCCACATCCAAATCCATATCCACATATACACTTATCCACATCCATATCCAAATCCTTATCCGCAAACCCATATACATATCCACATCCATATTCACATATCCACATGTCCAAATATCCACATATCCATTTATCCACATCCATATCCTTATACATATCTATATCCATATCCACATCCAAATCCACATATACACTTATCCACATCCATATCCATAGCCATATCCATATCCATATCCATATCCATACCCTCATATCCATACCCGCATTCATATCCATATCATTATCCACATATGCACATATCCATATCCAGACCAATATCTATATCTATATCAATACATATACACTTATCCATATCCGTATCCTCAATTCATATTCATATATCCATATCCATATCCACATCCATATTCATATATTGTAGATATCTATCTATCTATATATACATATCCATATCTATATCTTTATCCACATATCCTTATCCATATCCACATATCCACATATCCACATACCCATTTCAATAACGGTACTAACTGCATCGTAACTGCATTGCAGGCGCATTTCTATTGACACCTTCGTATGAGCTATCCATGGAACGAGCCGCATTGATATGCGAGAAGATGAGTTTCAAGGGTTGCTTCAGCTTGACCAAAACGGCAACTGGAATTCTATTTAAATTCTCACATCCAGATGACTATCAGGCGGTGTTCAAGAAGGGATTCCACAAGGTGACCGGAGCGCGCTTCTATCGGAAAGTAAGTGAAAGAGCAAAAGCTCTTGCCTATACTTAATTAATTAGAGATCATATGTAGAGCTAGCTCTCTCACACACCCTCTCTCTTTCTCTAACCCTATCCCTTTGCTTGTTAAGCAGATTATTAGAGATCATTTCTAGAGACATCTCTCTCTCTCGCTCTCGGTATCGCTCTCTCTCTCTCTCTCTCTCTCTCTCTTTCTCTGTCATTCTCTCTTTCTCAGTCTCTCTCATTGAAGGTGGAGAGCATTTCTCTTTCATACTCAATCTCTATCTCTCTCTCTCTCTCTCTCTCTCTCACTGGCTCTCTGTCGTTAAAACGTCCTTCCCACTCCCTCCCTCTTTTTTGCTCTGTCTTATTGTAAGTAAAAAGAGAGAGAAAATCTTATGTAGAACTCTCTCTCTCTCTCTCTCTCTTGTTCTCTCTCATTTTTTCTCTCTCTCTCTCTCTCTTTCTCAATCTCCCTTAGTAAAAGTTAAATAGCTCAAATACCTCCTCGTTCTCCCTCTTTCTTTCTCTCTCTCTCTCTTTCTGTCACTAACTTTGCACTCAATCTATCTGTCTCGCTTAAGAATCATATGTCTCACTCATTTTCGCCATCTTCTCTCTCTCTCTCTCTCTCTCTCTTTCTCTTTCTCTGTCCTTCTCATTCTCCCTCTCGCTCTCTTACTCAGTCTCTCTCTCTCTCTTTGTCTCCCTCATTGTAAGAGAAGACAAAAACACCTTAGATATTACTATTAGAGATTATATATAGAGTTCTCCCTCTCTCTCTCCCACTCTCTCTCACACACACACTCTCTCTCTATCTCTCTCTCTCATTGAAATGTGAAATCTTTTGAAAATCTTTTAACATTTTTGCAGCAAACATTCTCGCGCAGCGTGAGTATACATATTGTATATTGGCAAAATCCATTGGCAAACCATAAACCTAGATAGATAACATCTGCTCACACCTGTATAATATATACTATAAATATATATGTATATAGTAGATATATATATGTTCATATGCTCGCATCAGCCGTAGCAGCTTGTGCCTCTGTGCATCTGCGACCTTTCTTTCGTCTGTCTGTTGACCCTGTTTGCCTTGCAGATCGCCATTCCGTGCCGTCCGCGAAAGACGTTTACGCTTTATGTGCTCGATGTGCCGGAGGATTTGCCCGTGGAGGATATACGGCATGCCATGTACAAGTTCGACTCGGTGGTGGAGGTGGTGCGTCTCCATATCTATTCCAGCCCGGGTCTGCCCAGCGGCGGCGGCGGCGGCGCCAGCTCCAACCCGGACAAGGTTGAAGGTGAGCAGCTCACAGCCTCTCCGAGCCCGGGCCAAACTCTGCGCCGTGCGGCCATACGAAGTAATGTCCAAATACCAAAATTTAACACACTCACACACACTCACACAGACAGACAGAGCAGAAGTTCATAAATGCGATTCGAAACTCTTTCAGGCAGCAGCAGCGCCAAGAGTCTCGTCTCTGGCATTGTGGGCGAGGCCATTGAGAAGGCGGAGCGTCCGGAGCGCCGAGAGCTGCCGCCAGCTGTCATTCGCATAACGCTCGCCTCCATGGACGAGTACAACATTCTGCTCCAGAACGGACTCAACTTCTACGATGCCACATTCTTTCCCACCGAGGCCAACATCTCCCTGAAGGGCGCCAAAATTGATTACAAAAGGCGGTAAGACTCAAGCTCAATCCTCATTTTGCATGCTCTACACTGGCAAAAATGTGGGTATACTTTGATCATAGCTGTGATTCAATGTGAACAGAAAAGTTTCCATCTGCTTAAACGCTGCTAAGACTCAACTGACTGAACTGACTCAACATCAACTTTGCTCTCCCTTTTTTTATACACTGCAAGAAATGGGGTACATACTTCTATAACTTATGCCTGTCAGCTTTAAGCTTTAAGTTGTAGCTGAAAGTGAAAGAACTAGTTCCAGTTCATTACTAAATTTCACTTACACTGAAAAAAATGGAAATGCACTTTGATTTAACATTTTAAAAACTGTGCCAAAAGTTTTTTGTAGCCTGAATTGACTTCAGACTGTTCTCACGTTTTTTCTACACTGCAAAAAAAAAGTTTTTCTGTATACTAAAAGTTTTTTTCTTATAAAAATAGGCAAATTTAAATAATATGATAAATTAACCAAATTATTTTTTAATGAATATATAACAAAATTATTTTTTAATGCAAAATTATCAAAATTAATTTTTGATGAGAAAATATCGAAATTATTTTTAATAAAAAATATATGTGATCTATTCTAAACTTTCAAGGGGAAAACTAACCATGAACCATGTGTAGTGCAGCACTACTATTTTCATGAACACAATTGCATATTTTGTATATTCTATATATACTTTGTAAACTACATATATTTGATGAATTTTTATATATTCAACATTTTGCATGCTTGAAAACTTCCGAAATTTGAAAACTTTAAGCTTTAAGTGTGCTCAGGCATTTGCTCACAGCCTATCAAAGCCTCAGCAGCTCACTGCGCCTCACTCCACTCAGGCACTCACACACACGCGCACACACTCAGCTTGTCTATATAGCCTACTCGCTCTCACTCACTGCCCTTTAATTGACAGCATGCTCGATGGCTCGATACCGGGGCGTGTGCGCGAGCTTTTGCCCGTGTTTGATGCAGCTGGCTTTTGCAAGCTGCCGGCGCCCACGAGCAAGCTAATTAAGCCGCCGAGGTCATAAGCGGCGACGACGACGACGACGACGACGGCGACGACGGCGACGACCCCAGATGTTCCGGCTAAATAAGCAGCCAGTCGAAGACCCGAACCCCGATCCCCGCCCCCACTCCACACTTGACGAAAGCAGCAGCAGCAAAAAAAAATAAATAAAAAATTCTCGATTTGATTTTGAACGGATGCTTGGAAACGTTTCCGCTGCCAACCAACTACAATCTATAATAATTCCTCTTTTGGACAAAAAAAAAACAACTATTTTTTCATCTTGTGAACTCTATTTTTTTTAAAATTTTTTTTTTTGCCTAGTTTTATTATTAAAGGCCCATAAAAGGCTTAGCGTCTAATTTGTTTGATTGTCTAACAGCAAAAAAAGAAAAGAAAGAAACAAAACAAAACAAAACACACAAAAAAAACAACAAATAATAAAATAAAAATGAAAAACAATTTTCAATGGCAAACGGAAATCAACTAATTCAATTTACACGCCTTATATAGTACATAAACGATCTATAATAACTTGTAAAATATATATACCATATATACCTACCTATATATATACATATATACAGATATATAACCCTTGACACATCTACACAAAAGTTTATTGTTTAATTTCTATGAGCAAAAAGAGCAATTGGTCTTACGAGCATTGGCTCTTATAAGACTTTGAGCTGTTCTTATAAGAGTTGGTGAATTCCAATAAGCTTCTTATATGGGAAATGGGAATTTCCGCTGTAGTTGGCTGGGAGTCAGTGTTGCCAGCTAGTTAAAAAAATGTAGAAAAGCTAGAAAAAGCTAAATATCTAGTGAAAAGGCTAATTTGGCTTTATTAGTCTTTTTTATCGGATTATCTAAGCAAAATTCTGTAGTTGTTCAGCTGCAACACTATTTGGCATCATCTTTGAAGCTTAGATTGTCTGTTAAATCTGTTTACTTCTTTGGCAATGTAATACAATTCTGGCTTGAAAGCTGTTTTTAGGCATTTAATATCACAAATTTAGTTTACTTTAGCGTATGGCTGCTGCAGCTGCATCGATGGATAAGTCCGAAAAGCTGGCCAAAAACACAGTTTTGGCTATAACTATAATGACTTGATTTACTTGATTTACACATATCTCGAAACAAAAGCTTAGCAATTTGCAGCTCATATCTTAAGCAGTTTAGGTCTATTTCATACATTTCTCTCACTTTTATCAAATATAAAAAATATCAATTTTTTAATTTCTGTTTTTTTTTAGCATTTTGCAAACTTTAAAAGCTAGCGATAATAGCAATTTGGTATGCAATTTCTTGTATTCTATAGCTTAAGCATTTATTATTGTTATTGTTTAACAGCTGCTGCATTAAGGGTATCTGCTAGTCGAGCAAAACAGATATTCAATTGGTTTTCTTGAGAGAAAATTTCAATTCTTAATCTGTGGAAATATGGAAAAATTATGTGTTTAGGCTGGGTGTGTGTGTGTGTGTATGTGTGTGTGGGTATATACATATGTATATGTATATACAGCTATATGTATATACAATATATTTATATATCCACAAAATTGATCAGTCCAACATTTCAGCTGCACTACTATTTTTATGAACACAGCTGTATATGTGTGCATGTATGTACAAGGTGGCGCAAAAGAAGTCATCCGATGTTGTTTGGCTCTTATTTTCTTTCTAAATGAAAAGCTTCGATTCTGTTTATTTATACCTTTAGAATTGATTGTGTTAAGTCGAGAAGACGATATCGGACAAATGAGCGCCGTTACAATTGATTGCCATACGGGCTCGTTTTATGGCATTTTCCATCACTTCGGCGAGCGTTTCGGGCGATAAATTCTCGCATTCGTGTCGGATATTTTCCTTGAGGGCTTCCAAGGTCTCAGGCTTGTTGATGTAAACACGGGACTTCAAAAAAACCCCATAAAAAGAAGTCCGGGACCGTTAAATCGGGCGATCGGGCGATCTGGCAGGCCAGTGCAAATCGCCAAAACGCGAAATTAAGCGACCCGGAAACGCGTCCTTCAGAATGTCGGTTGTGGCTCGTGCAGTGTATCGCTCCATGGCTTATTCACTTGTATTCTGTGTCTGTCTAGTCCACAAACGTCAAAACAGATTTGACATTGGCGGCCATTTGCAAAAATGAGAGCATCTTCCAATAGGGTGATTTCTTTTGCGCCACCTTGTATATATATCTATATATACATATGTGTATGTGTGTGTGTGTGTATATGTATGTGTATGTCTGTGTGTGTGTGTGTATATGTACGTGTATGCATGTGTGTGTGTGTGTATTAGACTAGCAATGAAATAAGACAACAAATTGTGGTTTCGTTTAATACTTTTTTCGCTCGTTTTTATTTGTTTATTACTTTTTTTTTTGCACTTTATTTAGGTAATTGATTTAGATATACATTATATATGTATATACATACATATATACATACATACATATATATATATATAGATGTATAGCATAGATCTTGATTGATTTAACAGACAAAATTGTTGCACAAAGTTTTAACACAAAGACATAAGTAAACGCGCACACACACACGCACACACAGACACATAGATGTGCGTGTGTGTATGTGTGTGTCTGTGGTATATAATATATATATATGTATATATATAGAATATAGATTATATAGAATATATAGTTTATATAAATATATTCTCATAAGCATATAATTTATCATACTGCAGAATGTCTTGTATATATATAATAATTAATAATTGATTTAAAGCATATAAGTAGTAAATATACACACATATATATGTATATGCATATGTATAGGTATAGTATTTAAATATATATATATATGTATATATATATTGGGTAATATATATATAGTCTGTTTAGGAAATACTCATAGAATATAAACGATTCGAACATGAATTCGTTAATTAGTTATTTTGTTGTTGGAAAAAGAGACAAAAACAGCAAAAAAAAAACATTATCATTATCAACATCATCATCATCATTATCATCATCATCGTATATAAGTATATATGTATGTAATAAAGAAATATAATAATCAACATTTAACAAACAAAAAAATTTTTAATAAAATACGCACGCACACGCACACACACTCACTCACCCATACACACTCACTCACACACACACACACACTCAATCACTCTCTCACACACACACATACAGCAAGCACATGGTACATATATTGAAAGTTGATAGCGAAAATCAGAAAACACAGACAAAGGACACGACGGACACACAATTAGTATACAAAATATGTTTATGTTTATGTTTGTTGTTGTTGTTGTTGTTGCTGTTGTAGTTGTTGCTAGTTGCTAGTTGCTAGTTGTTTCCTTTCTAATACACGGAGTGCACAATATTATCTTTCTCGACCAGCAGCCGCACCTTCATGCAGCCATCGGAGCCACAGGAGAAGAGACGCCCAAATGGATCCACATACACCTGGCTAACGCCCTGGCCGGTGTGCTTGAAGAATCCATTTTTGGCATGCTCATGCGGGAACGTATTGATCAGCATGAACTGGTTCATGTCCCATATCTGCAAGACAAATGAATCGATCAATCAAATGTACATAAATCATAAATATAAAGGAAATAAAGCTAAGGCTTTACAGTAAGTCTATGTAAATGGGAAGCTATTAGTCAATCATCAGTCAGTCAGTCAGTCAGTCAATCATAGTTACTCAAAGATATATAGATTTGTAAATGATTGATCGACTCTCAGTCCAGCTGTGCCTTCAGCCTGTCAGTCAAGTCCAGTCAAGTCGCTGTTTACCTTAATGTCGCCCTCAATGGAGCCGGTGACAAAGAACTCCTCGTGCGGATCCAGCGCAATGCACTTGATGGTGCTATCGTGTGCCTGCGTACAAGATGCCAATTGCAATTAGTTAAGGATAGCAGATGAGTGAGCTTAAGACTCACCTGATAGCGATGCCGGAGTGTGCGCTGGCGCACATCGAACACGCAAACGTCGCCGCGTTTGCCGCACGAAATGAGCACCTGATGCTGTGGTGCAAAGACCAGACAAGATGAGCCCTGATCGTGGCACGTGAAGGCTGAAAGAGTGGAAAAGCAAGAAGGAAAAATCAATAAAAATAATCAAAGAATAGTCAGATAGAACTGAGACTGACTGAACTGAGTCATCTAAGAAGCTCCAATAGCTAAACAGACCAATTGGCCCAACACTTACCCGACACGCAGGACTTCTTGTGCGGCAACAGTGTGTCCCAAATGTTAATGTTCTTGTTCTCGGAACTTTGGCCAGCTGTGCAAAGAGCAGAAGAAAACGAGTTAAGTAAATTTGTTTGTTTGTTGGTTTGTTTGCTATAGGCCATGGACTTACCGCTGGCTAACAAGCTGCAAGAGCCGAGGAATACGAAATCGGAGAGCGCCTTATTGTGGCACTGATAGGTCTAAGGAGCAAGAGGAATCAAGTGTTAATAGAAATATGGTAATCCGCATGTATAGTTAGACTAACAATGAAGGATCGATTGTTTTGGGAGGCTGTGCCCGCTTGCCAGAGACTCAGATTGCCGTCGCCATCGCCGATGCCAAATTTGTTGCCCTGCTCGGAGAAGCGACAGCGCGTGACCTTGGCAAAGGTGCCAGAGGTGCGTGGACAGCAGACAGGCTGCTGATGTCCCCACTCCCAGATCTGCACAGAGCCATCTTGACCGCCGGTCAAGTAGAGCGGCATCAGCGGATGTGCGCTCATGCGCTTCACATTGTCCACCTTGTGGCGCAGCACCTGGCGTGTGGAGAAGAGAAGCAAAGAGTTTGAGCATATGACTGAGAGTAGGAAGAGAAGGAGAACTCACCATAGATGTGCCGCGGCCAGACTGTGAGGCACTCTGTGTGCTGACACTGGCTTCACTGTAGCCGCTGCTCGTGCCAAATGGTGGCCTGTGGAGCATAAAACAAGGGATTAGGATTAGGACTGGTTTAATGGTGTGCATTGAGGCTAGCGACTCACTGATCCTGCGATTGAATGATGAGAAAAGCGGAACTGTTGGTGTCCGCATCTTTGGACAGATTCATCATATCATATTCGCACTCATCCTCATACCAATTGGGCGATTCGAGCAGCAGCGATATATCGAACTCCTGGATCTCGCGCGGATTGGCAAAGGCAATCATCGAGGAGCTGTTGTTCTTCAAACAGAATGTGAGTATCGATTCGTGATCCTTGTGTATGATGCGTATGTGATCCGAATTCTCGTTTGTCGAATGCGATTGGCCTGACCGAGCGAAACATACATCGAAAGAGACATGAAAAAGAAAGAGAAAGATATACTATAGAGTGAGAGAGCGAGAGAAAGGTTAAGCAAGAGTTGTGAATTTAATTTATTGCTAAGCCAAAGCGTAAATTCAATGAAATTTAATTTAAATTCAATAATTTAATAAATATCAAATCTAGATTAATATTTCTCTTCTGTTTTGGTTCGCGCTTCGCTAGCTGCCTGCCAGGTGTTAACCGCTGTTGTTAATTCAATTGACAACAAGGTGTTAATCGAGCTTCTTCTTTACGATTGCGATTATCTTATCAAGTATTTTATTTGGTAATTGCCTGTTGAAGCAGTTATTTAGTTAACAGCTAACCGCTGGCAGTTAACAGCCGCAAGTCAGAGCCACTTCAAGCAGTTCAAGTGCAGTGCGCTTCGCTTCAAGCAGTGCAAATGTTATCGATTAACGGCTTATCTCCGCCGTTAAGATGGCAGAGATTGAAACACTTCTCAGAGGAAGTGACAACAAACAAACAAAAACAAAAATAAACAACAATTAAATTAAAATAATATAATTACAACGTTTTTTGTTTCTATTTTGCTTTAATACATTTCACTGGTAAACGAAAATCACAAATAATTTAACATTGGAAGAAAAAGAAGTGGGGAAAACATGGAGGAAAGTTTCGGGATACTTCTGCGTAATACTTCGTAGATAACAAGTTTAAAATTAAGTAACATCTGCCACCTCAAAACTAACTAGCTATTTAGAACTAAACAACAATAACAACAACAACAGCAACAACAAAAACAAAGTTGTTAACAAACAAATTTACAGCCAGGCTGTAAATGCCTAATGCGTGCATTGTAAAAGAAAATTGAATAAAATAAAATAAAATTGATATGGAAAATAACAAAATTTACAAGCGACTGCAAAATATTAAGCTGATAAAACTGATACGTAAACTAATTTAAATATATATACATTGGAATGCAAAATATATATACATATAAATATCAAAATATACCTACATATATATATATATATATATATATATATATATATATATAGGCATATAGATATATGTATAACTACCAACTACTCTACTTGACCCTGACTCTGTGGACCCAGGGCTGTGCGGGGGTGCGGGGTGCTTACTTAGAGGAATTTGCAACAACAACAATTATAATAGCAACATTTTGGTACGGAATACACACCTTCGTCGGTGTCGTTATCATTGTGATGGCTGTGATGATGGATGCTGTGCGCATTGCTCTCTGTGCTCTTGCCAAAGATGCTCTTGATGAAGACCTCCTGTGTGGGCTCCTGCCTGACCAGATAGTTCCACAGTCGTCGTATGGGGCCCGCCGCCGAACCGGATATAAACGGTGTATTGTCCTTGTTCAGGAGCGAGCGATACTTGTGTATGGCCAGGCCATTGATGCCGCTCTCCGCATAGCAGCCGGGTATATAATGCCGTGTGGGCGGGCCACGGCTAATCAAATCGTTCAGTGCAAACTCCTGCCAACGGTTCAGTGTGCGCAGCACCTCATGCGACAGCGGACTTATGACGGGAAGATCTGCAAAAGGATATTTCAAATTTGACAATAATTAAAACAATTTACAAAGGTCGGCTAGCCGTGTGATGCTCACCCTGCAGCTCGATGCCGGCAACTTTGACAAACTCCTGAATTTTGTGTGTGCTAAATTTGATGAGTGCCAGGCGTAAAATGCTCCACGAATAGGACATGGGATTGGTGTGCTCGGTGTTGTCCTTGGGCTTCAGCTGAGTGCGACTCACATTGACATCGTCATCATCGTCCTCCTCCTCCTCGCCGTCCGATTCATGCGAATCATCCGTGTCGTAGTCATCGCAATCTGCAAATTTTGAAATTTAGTCTGATATCTAAAAACTTATATAACTATATATCGAGCTATATAGCGATCTGTACCTGTATTGGTTGGCTTCATGAGGAAGTAGGAGAGCATGGATGTCTCTGGCGGCATAAACTGCTCCCTGTATGTGGGCTTGTCCTCCTTCATGTTGCTCGACGTGCTGTTCTGGCTAAAGCTACCCAAGATCTTCATATTCAGCTTCATGCGCTGCTTCGTTATCGATGTCACCGTATTCCAAACGCTATTCTCATCCGCCGCATCCTCGCCAGCAGCAGCCGCAGCAACAGCAGCTGCCTGCGCTTGAGCCTGGGCCTGAACATGGGCGTGCGGCTGTGAGGCCGGCTTGATGAGCAGCTTTTTCATGCCGCCGCCAAAGAGTGTCGACCAGGTGTCGTTGGTAAAGTTCTGACCGCTTAGGCGATAGAGCAAGCGACTATCGCAGGTGGATAGCGAGTAGATGAACAATGCCATATAGGTGGATACAAAGGACTCGAGCAGCAGCACATTCAACTTCGGCACATCCTCGTCCTTCTCGCGTGCCAGCAGCGCACGCAAATTGGTAACGCCCGGCCACTTGGAGGGTGTGGTGCAGATGCCCGCTGGCTCATCTGTGGAATACTTGCGGCGTCTGTGGAAGGCATTGCGACTGCCAACCAGATAGCTGCACTCAAAAGATGAATTGATCTTGGCTATGTTCTCAATGCCCGGACTGGGATAACCATTGAAGCTGGCATTGTTCACCACAAAACTTTCCGAATCGCACAGCGACTGATAGATGCAGGAGGAGAGGGCTACGGCCAAATCGCGCAACACAAAGATCTCACTGAGGGCGCTCGTCTCGATGCCCGGGAATGGCAACAGCTTAATGATGCTCTGCAGCATGTCCACTGTCTGCGACTGCAGATACTTAATGGGATCCGCAATCACTGTCTTATTGCCCGCCACGCAGGCGCTCAACAGCGGCAACGTTGTGGGGAAGGGCAACGGGCTAAGCAGCTGCTGTTGTGTCTTTTCCTGCTGCAGTTCCTGCAGCAGCAGAACCAGCTCCATGCGCACAGAAGCCAATCCACCGCCGCTGGCGCCATGCAGCGAACAATAGCTGAGCAAAGTTCGCAAAAGCGTTTCATTGGCTAAAGTTGAGAAGAAGAGTGAAGGTTAAGCAATGTCGTGTGGCTGTAGGTAGGAGTGTGGATAACTTACCTTTGAGCCAACGCTTGCGCTTGGCGGCCCGCATCACTTTGGCCTCGAAGTCCTGTTTGTCCTGCATGAGTATCTCGTGCAGTGTGGGTCGCTCTGTGCACGGATAGATGCTGGCATTCATGTCCTTATCCTTGGCATCATTGGCATCCGGATCGCCAGCATCGTTGGCCTGCTCGGAGCTGCAATAGTTGCACAGCTGCTTCAGTGCCTCCACCTCACGCTCCAGCCACATGTACAGCTGATAGCGCAGCTGACCGCCATCCACCTCGAAGCCGGTCGCCAGCGTCGATAGCTCCTCCATCAAGATCTTGAGGCAGGCCACAAACTTCAGCTGCTGTGCCATAATATCCATTTTGCATTCGTTTGTCCGACTGGGTTTGCCCGGCTGCGGGGTCACCAGCTCTGGATCATCGTTGTCGTTTTCGTTATTAGTTGCCGCTGCCGCCACTTCACCATCACCATCATCATCATCATCATCATTCTCATCCTCGTCGTCGTCGTCCCACTTAATCTCGAACTTGGTCTCCACTTGGCTGGTCACTGGAGCGCCCCAATCGAATTGATCCGCCTTGCCCGACGTTTGCCACTGATCCATAATGCCCGAATTGATGAGTTCATCCTTGGCCACGACCTGCTCTGCAGTGTCGGCGACGCTGCAACTGCTTGAAGCCGGAGCACCGTCGCTGTCGCTAATCTTCATGGGCAGCTTGTTCAGCACCTCCAATGCGAGAGCCGGACAGCCCGACTTGAAGTGTCCATGGGCTGTCGTAAAGTACAACTGACGCTCAATTGCTGTAATCGAATCCTCGAGCTGTAGCTGCTTATCACTAGCCACTGGCCTGGAGCCTGCTTCGCCGGCATAGCTGAAGCCCGATAGGACCACGTGTGCAATGCGTTTCTCCTGTGCCGAAATGGCAATGTTTTGGCGTATGAGCAGCGGATGGGTGCGCAAATAGATGTAGAAATTAAAGACATTCGGATTAGTGGCATGCGGCGATTCCGGACGCAATAGATCCTCCTCACGATAGCTGCTATGCAGACTGCCCACACCATTGAGCAGCAAGGTATTGAGACTCTCCTGATACTTCTTCAAATTCCAATATGTCATGGAGCGCAAAAAGGGATCGGGATGAGCACGCGTCAAATCACAGCGTCCCGTCTCCACATCCGTGCCAAGGACATGCTCATTGAGCAGTCGATGATAGTAACAGCCCTCGGTATCGCCCTCATACAGTCGCGCAATGATCAATGCCAGCTGGAAATCTTCCAGCTTATTCATGCACACCTCGATCGCATCGTTCAGTGAGTTGGCCAGCAGAAAGAAGGCGACGGCATGCTCGAATCTCTGCTTGCCCAGCAGCACAAAGGCGTTCTTCAGTGCCGCCTTGCGCCAACGATCCTCAGCAAAATTATTGCCAAAGAATGTGGTCATCTTCTCATCACGCTTCGAACGGAACAGGCCCCACACCAGCGACTTCTTCTTCATGGCCAAATAGTAGATGGCCGCATCCAATGGCTCCTGCTTCAATTGATACGCACACTTGGCCAGCTTCTCGACGCAGCGGCGCAGCGTATTGATGTTCTTCAGCCAATAGCCGACGCCCAGGTCGCGCAACGTGGCCCAGCGCAGATCACCCTTGGTATAGCTGGGTATCAGATGCAGCAGCTCCTCCTCGCTCTCCGAGTGATACGCCCATACGATGTTCGCTGTGCCGACGCCCTGACGCTGGAATTGCGCTCGCTGCTGCAGCGGCAGGCAGCGCAGCAAATACGTAAAGTGCTTCATGGCGAGTAGGAAGCGGAGACCGCAATCGTCCAGCGATTCGGTGGCCTGCTCCTTAATGCCCGATATGCCAGCGCCGCTGCCCATTTGGCTTTGATTCTTGCCCATGTCGGCGGCAAACTTGTCCGAGAAATCCGTGTTGCAAGTGGCCACGGTATCGGCCAGAGCCAACAGATGCATCTGGTCCAGCGAGGACAGACCTGGCAAATGGGTGTGGGTCAATAGGCGCGACAACAGCTGACCCTGACGTGGTCCGAAATGCGAGATGGAGTGTTTGTCGGGCAGCGAGAGGCGACGCTCCTGGCGCTTCTGTTCCCCATCGCACAGCAGCTCATCCAGATTGTCATCGGAGTTGTGCATGTCGAACAGCTCATTGTAGTCCTTGTCCCCATCCGCCGCATTCGTCGGCTTGCCCGGCTGCTCGCGATCGGCATTGAGCAGCACCCACAGCGGCAGCGGTGGTATGGAATTGATTTCGGCATAGTCGAGCATCAGTTCCTCTGGTATTTGAGTGGTGCTGCCGCGATGCTCCGCCTGTATGTTGCTCGTATCTGCGTTATAGCTAATGCTTAGGGTGCGTGATCTTGACCAGCTGCGCTGCCTGTTGCCGGCGCCGCCACCGGCACCACCAGCACCGCCACCGCCACCAGCTCCGCCGCTCAGACTGCCATCCTCATCGTTGGGCAGTCCATTGGCTGCACCGCTGCTGCCGCTGCCGCTCATGCAGCGCACCAGATGGGCCAGAATCGCCTTCACCCAGCGGATTTTGCCGCAATTGAGCAGCTCCATCAGCTGCTTGGGATGATATTGGGGCAGCACGGGGCACGCAATGCGCGATGCCTGAAACAGTCCAAAGTCTGTCATATAATCATCATTGGGCGGCGCATCGCCAGCAAAGCCAGCAGCTACTCCGCCAGCTCCATCCTGACCATGTCCATTCATATTCGCCATGCTGCTATTTGCGGCGAGCCGACGCTGCGACAGCAGCTGCAAATTCGCCGTGCTCACTTTACTGATCAGCGGCATCGAGGCGACGTTCTTCAGGCGCATCTGCGTCGACTCATTGGCCAGGGAGCGCAGATCCTCATCGCGTAAGTTGCGCGTGTCGGTCATGTCGTCCATGCCAGCTGCAGCTGCTGCCGCCGCCGCTGCCGCTGCGGACATAAAGTGTGCGCCATAGTGCGGCTTCCATTGGGAATAGACATGCATCTCCGAGTCCATGGCCACGACAAGAATACCGTCGCGCACCCAAGAGATTTGCATGGGCAACGGCGGCAGGCCGTCGGCTGTTTGCAAATCAATCTGGCGCAGCTTCATCCAACGTATCTCATCAACAAAGTTCGGCTGGGCCAAGGAGCTGGCCTTGCGCAATATCGGACGATTCACCGAGCGTGACTCCTTCATAGCTTTGATGTTCGCTTGGGCAATGTCCGAGCTAACTGGCGTATACAATAGGATCTTGCTGCCCACAGCAACGGTAAGGATGTGTGAGCCATCCTCCTTGGAGACCCAGTCCAGTTGCACCAAATGCTTCTGGGTCAGCGGACAGGTGTTGCCGTTCTCGGCAATGCTCTTCCTCAGCGATTGCAGCGTGCTGAAGCTGGGCACCGTTAGCAGAACCGACACAGCAGCCGATTGCTTAGATGTGGCCAGCTCTGGTGTCGTCTCGCCGCTGCGTGGCGAACGACTCTCCTGGTCGTGGGCAAAGGTGTGCAGCACCTGATTCAGTCGCTGCTTCTTGGCCAGCAGTCGGCTGTCGTGCAGATAGCTCAAATCGATGCCGTGGCCAATGTTGATGCGCGGCAAGTGGACGTTCTTCAAATGAATCGTATCCTCCAGCACCCATTCGCTGCCGCCGCTGCTCTCGCACTCGTAGATGGCCACACAGAGATTGACATAGCGTGAATCTGGATCACCGCGATTGGGTCGAGTGAAGCTCTTGCCATATTTATAGGCGCATGCAATGCGGCCGGAGTAGGCGGCGCTAATGTTCAGCGGCTGGCCGGGTATCTCAATGGCCGAGTTCTGGACGCGGCTGAACATCTTCCACTCGGACCAGTGATAGGCATCGCTGCCAGCGGGCTCACACTTCCAGAATCGCGATATGGAGTCCGAGCAGGCGGTCACAATGATGTAGGGGGCAAAGCAAGCCGGATAAATGCTGGAGCTGCTCAAATGTCCGGCAGCCGGAGAGGCATGAATGACATCTACACCCTCCGGCAATGGCAGCTCCTGGGTGCACACTTTCTTTGTGGTAATCGAGATGTGTGGCGCCTCCACATGCGGTCCAAAGTGCTCGGCACCCGTCAATGTCTCCGCACCCTGTGACATGCGTCGCGGCTGTCCCGTCTGTTCAGCATCGTCCGGTTCCTGGGTCAAATTGCTATCCGGCACATACATTGCCGTCTCCGACAGGAACGAGCTCTGCTGCTTCGAGCTGATGACAATGCGCCACATGTGAATTGTGCTGCCACGCAGCGTCTTCTCAATGTTCACGATGTAGAAGGGCTCCTCGAAGTCCACATTGCGCTGCAGATCAACGATGGCATCCATGTCCGATTCGAGCAGCGCATTCATTTTCGGCTCCTCCAGATCGTGCATGTCCGGCACAGATGTGCGCTGTCCGCCCGTAATTAGCTGCGCTTGGAATACGTGCAGAAACTGTGTGTTCTGCCAATCGTGTTTGGCATCCGAGATGGCATCCAACTGCAGGATGCAGCCCGGGCGCGCTGTTGACTGCTGCGAGACGACCTTCAGCTTGTCGTGAAGCGCTGAACGTTGCCCTTTCAGCGTGGACGAGGCATTCGAGATCATCGAGGAGAGTGAATGGGATTTGTGCAACGTGTTCAAATTCTCCGAGCACGAGATCTCCGCCAGCAGGGTGCGTGCATCAATGACCGCTTGATAGACGCGCAAATTCTCACCATCGCTGGCCACAAAGCAAGCCGATGGCGAATTGCTATAGCTGCCCAGGGTGGTGCTCGGCAATAGGGTGGGTATCCAGGCCACATTGCTAAAGGCGGATATTTCTGGTGAATTGATGCGGGCCAATTCGCTAACGCCGCCCGAATGGCACAGCGGACCCACCGAGTCCACACGCCACAAGATCAACTCCGAACAGAAGCCTGTGGGCGTAAATATATCCTTGTCGCTATTGGGTGTGGTGCCACCAGAGGCACTGCCACCGCCACCACCAGCTGCTGACGATGCAGCTCCACTGCCACCAGCAAGTGGATGCTCGAAGGGTGACGTCGGTGACTTGGCCTCCGTGTCGGACAGATTGTGATGCGAGGTGGAGACGAGCAGCGGCAACACCGGATGGCAGGTGATGTCATTAACACGGAAGCGATGTCCCGAGGCGCGACTGACATGGCCAATGCTTAATACTTGGGTGAACTTGGTCTTAAAGGCGAACGTTAGCTGCCACAGATTGAGTGTGCCGTTCGAATGCTTCGTTACCATCGACACCGATGGCGACACGTTCAAGGGCAGGGCCGAGCCGACGCCGGCAGCAGCAGCTGCTGAATCTTGGGAGGTGCTGCTACCTGCAGCACCAGCAGCGCTGCGCTCACCACCATCCTCTGGCTGACCCGCAGCAGCAGCAGCATCATCATCGTCATCATCATCCTGGTGCTCCTGATCCTGTTCCTCGTCGTGCTCGTCATGCTTGTCGAACTGCTGATTGGAGTTTTGATCGCTGCGCAACGAATTCTGATCGCTGCCACCTTTATGGAATTCATCCTTGCTGCGCACATTGTTGGCGATGTCGCGGAAGGCCAACGGATGGGTGCCCGTATTGAAGAGACTGACCGTGGTGGACATGGACATGGCATCGCCCAGTGGAAAGGCCGATGGTATGCGTGTCGAGAACGACACTTGCGCCTGCCTATACGAACCGGGATAATAGTCATCGAGCCACTCAATGACCCATATCAAATAGCTGCCATCGACGGGATGAATGGCAAAGAGCAAGTCCGGACTCTGATGCCAGTCCCGCAGCAGGCACTCAATCTTATTGTCCAGCGAATCGACCAGCTGGTTTATCGGACTATGTTGATCCTGATTCAAGGAGTTCTGCGATGTTGTATTCGACATGGAATTCAAATGCAAACCGGCGCCAGTTGCAGCCGTGTGCTGTGAATACTTGCTGTACTCCTCGCCGCTGTCATCCACCGATACGGACTTGGAGTTGCGCATGAATTTCTTGTGCGGCGGCTGTTGGGCATCGTCGGGCAGATCGACGCCAGAGGATGCGGCAGCACCAGCTGTATGGCTGCCAGCCGCATGATTGCCATTCTCCTCATCGATGACCTTCTTGGTGAGCTCCTGGAGTATGGCCTCCGCTTGGAGCGTGAAATGCATCTCCTTGTTGTTCAGCCAGTGCAGTATGAAAACATTCTGATTGGCCGGATCGGAGGTTTGCATAGACGGCACCAGCGGTATATCTGTCTCGGCGTTTATCGATGCCGCCAAATGGAAATGCATGCCGGGCGTTACGCCGGATCCCTGAAACCCATATGAATGGAAATCGTGCACGCTGCACGATGAGGGCAATGATGGTATCGGACCCTGATAGTTGCTAAAGCTGGCCGGTGAGCTGCCCATAACAGCAGCTGCACCACTACCAGCACCACCACCACCACTACCAGCAGCACCACCACCACTACCAGCAGCACCGCCCATGCCGCTGCCCGAGCTGCCTGGCACCGAGCCAACGCCGTGGCCACCCACAACTACGGAAGCATTGGCGCCGGCCTTCATGTGACGACGCAAATGGAAGCAGGTCTTCATGTGCTTCAAGCGCTGCATAAATCGATGCTTGTGCCGATGCGTACGAAATTTGGGATTCTGCGAGGCGAGCGGATCAAATTGTGTCATATTGACCATGCCATCATCTGGCAGCACCGTCTCAATCCAAATGCGACAAATGTTGTCCAAGCACGAGGTGACCAGCATATTGGCCACCGAACCCTTGGGCATATATTTGCTCGTCTTTCTCCACACAATGTTCGAGACGGCGCGCGGATGTGCGATATACACATATGTGAAATTTAAATCTCCAGCTGAAATTGCAGCTCCTACTCCTACTCCTACTCCTCCTACACCGGTAGCAGACCCCGATGCAACATCGTGTGGTGCTTTGGATGGGAATAGCACCTGCTTATTCTCGTACCAGATCTTGACTAGACGATCGTTGCGGCCGCAGGTGGCAAACAAAGTGCCATCGGGACTAAATGCCATATGATAAATGGGTATGGCCGTCTGGCAGGACCATATGTTCTCCCACGTGGATACATCATCCGCTTGCGAATTGGATGACTGTTTGGTCTCCTTGCTCTCGCCAATTTCAAACTTAACGCCTGCCCCGCCAACCAAAAGAAAGTGAAAGTTTAAATTGTATTCCTTTCCATGTAGCTATTCTCTACTTACCCGTATGCTCCTCCTCTTGGTGTGTGGGCGACTTGCTCTTCCAGAGCTGTATATTCGTGCCACCTGTTAGCAGACGTGTGCCCTCCAAGTTCCACGACAATGTCACCACATTCGAATGGCTGGTAAACGAACCCGTCTGCACCCATCTAAAAGATTGTTTAACAAAACTCTCAATCAGCATCAATCAAAGTGGTTTTTGTTGTTGTTGTACGCACCTGTAGTCGAGAAAGTGTGTATTATGTTTGCTCGACTCAATCACTGGCGTCGGCTCGAAAATGCAAATCTTATTCTCATAGGCTGCTGCAATTTTGCCCGTATCGGTGCTGCAGTCAAGGGCCGATATCTTCACATAGCCATGATTGGCGCCCGGTATGATCTGGACGCGTTCGAAAGTGCTCGCCAGTATGACCACATTGCAGCCGGCGGCATAAGCCTGTTGGGTAAACAAATGAAACGCTCATTAATCATCTATATAACTTTTATGTCAGTCTTATCAATCATGCAATGCTGCTATATCTTGATTGATTAGCCAATTGACTGACTCAAGTGTTCATCAATCAGCGGACACCCAACCCACAACACATCATAATTACATATAACTAAGAATGAATAATGAAACAGTTCATCTGTTGCTGATTGATTGACTGATTGACTGACTAGACTAGACTAAACACATGCTTACATCATATATGAAATGAGCTTATTTGATTGAATGTTTCATATATACATATGTAATAATGAACTTGTAATACAAAGACTGATTGATTGACTGATTGACTGTGTCTACATCATAGCATCATATCACATATGATCTCATAATACATGTAGCAAGCAACTTATAATACAAATATACTACTGATTGATGGATTGATTGACTGTGTAAACACGCTTATGTGTTCATTGATTGATTGATTGATTGACACTTAGTCTTTCATTTATTCATTGATGATTGATGATTGATTAACTGATTGACCAACAGCATTTCACACTATTATAAAATCATTTATATAGATTGATTGATTGACGCCAAAGAAGAAAATAAATCAGTTGTTGCTGATTGATGATTGATTAGCCGATTGACTAACCTTGTTTGCGCATACCCTATAAATCATATCTTATCAACTATTTAACAATTTCTGATTAGATTATTGCTTAAAAGGCACTAAATCTGTTTTAGTTTTATAATTGATGAAACTGCATGAAAAACAAAACAATTTTTGCTGTCTGATAAGCTGACTGACAGACTTAACTGATTGATAGGGATATCAATAGGATGATATCGATTCTGAAACAGGCATTTGTTAAAATGGATTAAAAAGAAGAAGAAAAACTTATTCTGCAATCCATTTATAGATTTCTTACAAAACATACAACTTGGCTTAGTCAATCTAAAAGCTTTTGGCCACATGAATGAATCAAATAAACAAGTTGATGACAAATTCTGCTAGAGTAGCCAATGTCACGTGCTACTCATATAATAGAAAATAAAGTATGCATCATTTACCATATCTATAGATTGATTATAAAGATAACGAACGATTAGAAGAGTGTGAGGGAGAAGCAGAAGAAAGAAGAGAAAGGGGAAGGGTGGAGCAACTTTGAACTGTGACGCAGAACTGGGACAAGGCTATGGCCAGGAAAGGGTCAGCAAGTGATTATTACATCATAAGATATATCTAAATTATATATGCAAACAGGTAACGACAGCTGTGTTACCCATTAAACTATAATAATTGAGGCAATAAATGGCTGTGACCAAAAACAAAAAGTGGAAGAGAATTCATTTGAATAGTCAGCAGAAGTCGTATGGATGCAAATTAAAATTGAAATTCCGGCACAAAGCTAATTTAGACCAATTTGGTTTCATACCGGATTGTACAGGAAAGGTTTCGCTTTTCGATATCATAAACAAAAAAAAAAAAAAAAGTTGAGAAAAGCTAAATTAAATCGTTGCCCTTGTATAAGAGTCGCTTAACTTTCGGACAGCAGCAGCAGCAGCAGCAATTATGTGCGTTGCCTTATCTTTCTTGCTTTCTTTCAATTTGTTGTTGTTTTAGTTTGGGTTTAGTTTTAGCTGTTTTTCCTACACCATTGTTTATACGTGTTTCATTATCTTAAGTAGGAGCCAAAGCAAGATATGGCTGCGGATATTTTCTTGCGTCAAGGCCAGCAAGGCTCAATGCTATAAAACTTGCGCCGCCCAGTGCCAGATGGCGCCACAGTATACATAAGTATGTATGTGTGTGTGAGTGTGTGTGTGTGAGTGTCTGCCCATTTTTCAAGTTCAGCTATGCCTCTTCTTATTTCTTTATATTAATAGTTGTTGCACACACACACACACACACACACACATGAATATTATAAAAATACAATTGAAATGATGGCATTTACATAGTTAAATGAATGGGTGGCAATGTCAACAGCGGCGGCGGCGGCTCGCAGCTCATTACAGAATATAATGCAGATGTGTACACACTGTACACACACACACACACACACACACACATAGAGAGTCATGTGCAGCTGTTGGCATTTTCAAATTAATTTTTTTTTTTTGCAAGAAAAAAACAACAATAAATAATATGAATAAGAATAAGTGTGCGCGGGCGGAAGGGCAGTGTTGCCATGCTCATTTCCACATCATTATTATTGAACTATTCGAGTTAATTATGCTTGCGACTGCTGAATTACAACAAAAATAAAGAACAGAAGAAGAGATGAAAACAGATCTCAGGCGCCTAGCGGTAAACAAATAAGCACAAACAGCGCGTGTGTATGGGTGGAAGGGGTTACCGTTAGTAATTAATATTTGATATGTATGTACGTTTGTATATACATAACTCATACATACATACATACGGACATATGGACATACGTATGTACATACATATATACGTACATACGGACACACGATCATAAAAAAAAATAAACGACTCCCAGCTACAGTCGCCACATTATAAATGCGTGCTCACGACAAAACACACAAAATAATAATAAAAAAAAGAAAAAAAAATTGAAACAGAAAACGATAAACGAAAAACGAATTTTTGCAGCATTTTATGGGCCGTGTATAATTTATTTGTTATTGACGTTTTGATTGTCTGACAACATTTAGCGAGGATTGCATTTGCAGGCTGCAGGGCAGCACACACACACAGGCACCCACACATACACATATGTATATATAGAGATGTGCCTAGTTTGTATGTATGTTTATCGAATTTAGGGCATCAAAGGCCATTTGACCAATCGAATTTTACACATGTATTTGTACGCAAAAGCTGCGTGTGCATGCGTGCGTGTGTCTGTGTGTGTATGTCTGTCTGTGTGTGTGTGTGTGTGTGTGCATGAGTGCGTAAGGCAACGTGAGAGGCTTGTTTACAGCCAAAGCACTTGACCTTTAAATGTAATTAAAAGCCAGAAAACATGTTAATACATTGATTTCAAATTGGAATACCGTGAAAAATTCTGTTTGTTTGCAGCATTTATCGAAATAGAAAGAATAATAAATAAAAATTCGCACACACGCAACTGCGACTACAACAACAACAACAACAACAACAGCTGAAACAGTTAACAGTTGTTGTTATCGAATTTACACAAAATGAAAAAAAAAAACCATTTGCTTTGGATTTAATTGACCACAGCCAGACAAACAGACGGACGGCGACAGCTAGTGACAGGCGAGCATCACATTTATTTATATGTACTCACACACACACGCACATAGCGTGTGTATACAAGCATGCATATGTAAATAAAAACATTAAAATCCCCTTTGGGCCGATCGGAATTGGATATTCCAATTGGAATTCGCAGAACGGCAGTCGAGTTGGAAAATGTGGTATACACAATAGTTGTACCCTTAAGTACCTAACGTACCTATATAAATACAAGTACACACACACACACACACACACAAATACATATATATATAGTATATATCTATGTATATACAAAAATGTATATATATACTACATATGACTTGTCGCGCACGTACATATGTATGTAGGTGTTTGTATGCATGTGTGTGTGTGTTTGCAGGTTGTACAATATGATGGATGCGTGATAAAAACGAAAACGAACAGCAAAAAAAATGAAAAAAAAAACTTGGTAATCGTAATCGCTCGTATTCTTACTGTAAATGGTATGCCTTCCACGGAGCCAATTGCGAAGCACCGGTCACCTGCATTGCAGGCACCGCTCAATATTTGATGACAATTCATTATTTGTTACAATTGGATATCACATCACAGCGCACAAAGTAATATTCTTGGTTCTTTGGTTTGGTTACTAGCACGATTTTTTCTTTGTAAAACGACAACAAAGTGATGAGTGACATTACATAAAAATGTAGGCCAAATAGTGATGGACGCTATCGACTAGTGCTATCGAACGGTGTTAGTGTCTAACTGTCGTATCGATACACGTACACTTCAAGGTATGAAGTTCTAAGCAAAATACCTTATCGATGTCAAACATTTGCCTGCTCATTTAACATGTTGTGCTATCGATATATCGATATAATGAAACATCGCCTAATAATTTGCAACTCTGCGTCAATCCAAACGCCGTGTATGGTTTGACTGCTTGCATGGACTTCATAGTTGTAAAATCAGAGTCGTTGGTTTTGTATTAGTTTGGCATATATTCCAATAGCAAAATGGCCGCAGGTCCAATTGCTGAACGTAACCAAGGTAAGCAATAGTTAAACGTATACATTAACATGTTATATTTAAACGTTTTCGCACACCTCCAAAATAGATGCCACCATTTATGCCGGCGGCCTGGACGACAAAGTTTCAGAGACATTGCTATGGGAACTGTTCGTCCAAGCCGGTCCAGTTGGTAAGTTACATTGTACTCCAGCCGCAATTCCCTTTGCTATAACCGTTGTGTCTCGCAGTCAATGTGCACATGCCCAAAGATCGGGTCACACAAATGCATCAGGGTTACGGATTTGTTGAGTTCCTAAGCGAAGAGGACGCTGACTATGCTATCAAGATCATGAACATGATTAAGCTGTATGGCAAGCCGATACGCGTCAACAAGGCGTCGGCACATCAAAAGAATCTCGACGTTGGCGCCAACATATTCATTGGCAATTTGGACGTTGAGGTGGATGAGAAGCTGCTCTATGATACGTTCTCTGCTTTTGGAGTCATACTGCAGACGCCAAAGATTATGCGTGATCCGGAGACAGGCAAATCCAAAGGCTTCGCCTTCATCAACTTTGCCAGCTTCGAGGCTAGCGATGCAGCCATGGATGCCATGAATGGACAATATCTATGCAATCGTCCCATCTCTGTTTCATATGCCTTCAAGAAGGATCACAAGGGCGAACGCCACGGTTCGGCAGCTGAACGTTTGCTGGCCGCACAAAATCCCTCGGCGCACGCCGATCGTCCACATCAACTGTTCGCCGATGCGCCCGTACAGAATATGATGCCAGTGATGCCTGGCCAGATGATGCCGCCACCGATGATGGCACCGCCGCCACCAGTGGTGCCCGTGTCGGCCGCCAATATGGGCATGATAGCACCACCGCCGCCAGTGCCGCAGCCAACACCATTTCCGGCTACCATACCACCGCCACCGCTGCCACCCATGGGCGGTGGCCAGCCGCCACTGCCGCCCAGCATGGGCATACCGCCGCCGCCACGCATGCTCCAGCCACCAAATGCTTGGGCACCACCTGGCATGCCACAACCGCCGCCGCGTCCACCGCCAACAAATTGGCGCCCACCGCCCGTGCCCTATGCACCGGCTCCCTTCTCTCGTCCCTATCAACCGGATGGCTACCAGTACTAGGTCATCCCACCAATGTATAGCCTTAGTCTATAGTTATACGATTATTTAGACTACCCAATAAAACTGACAGCAAATTTTTATAATAATACCAAAAACATTGTGTGATCTTTGGCTTATATGGGTTATATATAGATTGTTCTGAAGGAACTCCATAATTTTGGATGTGTATTATGGAAAATCTTGATATTATATACCTATATATTAGTTGATCTAGGTTTTATTAAGCAATTCTTGAATGTGCCTCTTGAGAGAGAGAGAGATAGTGAAAGAGAAAGAGTGGGGGATAGACAGACGCAGAGAGAGAGAGAGAGAGAGAGAGAGATCCATTATCTAAGATATACAGAGAGAGAGAGAGAGAAAGCGGGGTAGAGACAAAGAGAGAGAGATAAGGGGAGAGACAGAGAGAGAGAGAATGAGATCCATATCCATCCATTATCTAAGATACACAGAGAGAGAGAGAGAGAGATCCAAATCCAAATCCATCCATTTTATAAGATATACAGAAAGAGAGAGAGTGATAGAGAGAGACAGAGGGGCAGAGAGAGAGACAGAAGGTGAGAAGGAGAGGGGGACAGACGGACAGACAGAGAGAGAGATCCATACCCATTATCTAAGATATACAAAGAGAGAGAGGGGGGGGTAGAAACAGAGAGCGAGAAAGAGAAGCGGACAGACAAACAGAGAGAGAGAGAGAGAGAGATATCCATACAATACCCAAGATATAAACATATATCTCTATTATAGAGAACCTTAACATCATGCTCAAGTTTATCTATATACTATACCAAGAGAGAGAGAGAGAGAGAGAGATCCATATCCACATCCATAAATATCCATTTTCTAAGATATACAGAGAGACAAGGTGGAGGGGTAGAGAGAGAAAGAGTGGGAGAAAAGAAGATAGAGTGAGCCCTAATATCATGCTCCAGTCTATATATATAGATATACTATACCAAGAAAAAAAGCGAGAGAGAGACAGAGAGAGAGAGAGAGAGAGTGTGTGTTTCATACCGATATAACTATCATATAAACATGTTGCTTCTTCTTCATTTCTTGTCTTTTTGATGATTTATTTTATTCGTAACATTTGGAATAAAGAACAAACGATTTATCCGCGAAACTTGAAAGATCACAGCTTAGCAGCTGCAGATCAGATAGGTTCGGAACGAATCATATAGTACAACATTTATAATATCGATTTACTATATCCATATAGCACATACAACATTTATAGCATTATTAATAATATAATATATCAATTTTTCTATTTTTCTTCTTCTTTCTTTTGAAATATTGTCACCGAAAAATGTTCACAAGTTTTTTGTTTGTTCAAAATATTTGTCCAAAAAGTTATTTCAAAATTATGTAAATACATTTAGTAATAATTAACATTAACATTTATAAATAAATTGTTTTTGTTTTGTATTTTTGTATTTGGATAATGCAAAAAGCGATGCAAATGCCAAATGCAAATATTTATGGAACAGCGCAAAAACCGATTTCGATTTGGAACAGATGCGTATATACACACACATATATATGTCAGATCTATATATATATATGTATCTATATATGTATTTACATTTGCCTTAATTATAATTTAATCAGCATTAGCGAATTACATTAGCTAACTATAACATTGGATCCAACAGATCCTGCATACAATTAAATACATAGTTATACATATACACATATATATATATGTGTATATATCAAGAAATATACATATATATATAGGTATATAGACAAATTTTAGACCGTTGTCTGCACGTTCTGCACGGCCTTGGAGAGCTCCACCTTGGAAGGTATTAAATAAAATGCGGGCGTCATCGTCTCGCCGCAAGGACACTGGCAAGCTGCAAAGACAAATGCATAAATCAATCAATCAATCAATCAATCAATGTGAAAGGCACAGTATAAGACATAAGATTATTAGATATACTACGTATAAGAGTTGTATTGCGTACAATACGCAAAGCTACAGTTGTTAGTCTTCTGGCAATCAAACAGTTTATAAGACAGCTCTTTAGCTTACATCTTATACTCGTGTCTTATACTCTTGCATGTTATGGCTAAGGTATTATATCTTATACTGCTATCTTACCTACTGGGTAAAAGCCCAGCCAAGCTTTTGCCAATCAAACAAGCAGTGCAGGAATTAAGAGTATAAGACTTAAGCGTATAAGACTTAAGTGCTAAGATATAAGTATAAGAGCTGTCTCGCCAACCTTGCACAAAACTTTAATTGCCAATCTATTGCAATTTTAGAACTTAAGAGTATAAGATGTCAGAGTATAAGTCTAGAAGTTACAAGTTCAGTCAATCAATAGGCTTAAGATATAAACAAATAAAAGTATAAGAGTTGTCTATGCTACCATCTGTCTGTTAACAATCCAAGAATAAAGATTTATGATTATAAGACGTGTGCGAGTGTATAAGTTATGTATATAATAGTATAAGAGCTAACTCTGCTATCAGGCAGCCAGCCAGCCAGCTAAGCTATAAACAGTTATATAAGTATAAGAGTTGTCTATGCTAATTTGTAGGCAAGCCAATTAACTACATGTAAGATTTATGATTATAAGATGTGGGCGAGTGTATAAGTTATGTATATAATAGTATAAGAGCTAACTCTTCTATCAGCCAGCTAAGCTTGACAATCAATAAGTATAAGATATAAACAGTTATAGTATAAGTATAAGAGTTGTCTATGCTAATTTGTAGGCAAGGCAATTAAGCAAATGTAAGATTTATGATTCTAAGATAAAAGTGTATAAGTCATGTATTAGTATTAGTATAAGAGCTAACTCTCTCCTATCATTTAGCCAGCTAAGCTCGACAATCAATCAATAAGTAATCAATATAAACAAATATCAGTGTAAGAGTGATCTCTTCTACAATTCACTCAACCTCATGCGTATAAGATAGTCATATTATAAGAGTTTTTGCTCCTACCATTCACCCAGCTAAAGTTGCCAATCTTCTGCTCGCACTTGGGACAGTAGAGTCGCCCCTGAGTGTTGAGCATGATGCGATGCATCCAGGCGATGGGCTCCACAAATAATAAACTGCGACAATTGTTGCTGGAGCCAGCGACGGAGGCGACAGCAGCGGCGGCGGTGACGAGATTCTCGTGACTGGGCGAACCGAGCGAAGCTTTGCGTATGCGCTCCGCCAGCTGATCGAGCAGACGTGGCTCTGAACCGGTTCCAGTGGCTCCGGCAAGCTGTTGTTGTGCTTGCGCCTGTTCCTGGTCCTGTTCCGGTTGCTGTGGCACGCCACGTGGCCGATGCTCCAGCACATGCGACTTGGACGCAAGCACACGGCGACAGCGACGACAACGAAAGACAATTGGTTCGGGATTCTCACGTGTGATATCCGGATCGGGACGCACCACACTATGGAAGCTCTGTGGCAAGATCTTCGCCTTGCGCATCTGTTCGCCAGCGAGACGCAAACGATGCATCTTATATCGCTGATAGTTCGGATCGATCTTATAGCCCATGCGACGGAAGAGCTTCAGCTGTGCCACAAAGCCCGCATTGGGCTGCACAAAGCGACGCTTGGCCAGCACCAGCTCATACGCTGCCTGATAGTCCAAGCCATGACGCTTCATCATGTAGGCAATCACGGCCGACGAGCTGCGACTGACACCAAAGTAGCTAAGGAACAGATGTACATAGATGTGTATATAAGATAAGGCAGTCCAGATACATATATCGCATCTCTGTTATCCATACCAATGGACGAGCACATTGTTTTGCTGCTCCAAGGCATTGGCTATGAACTGCACGCAGGCCTCCAGATGTTGCAAGATGTCCTCGCGTGGCATGTCCGAAACTGCAACAAAGCAAATATACAATCAATGGGTATATAGGGCATATCTGACTGCCACATACTGTGCACGTATTTAGTGGTGAGAAAGCTCGCCTCCACAATGTGCTGCGGCAACGGCACCGAGTCCAGCGTCAATATATGTGTTATCTTAAAGGATTTGAGCGTCTCCATGTGCGTAGCTGCCGTCAAATTGCCTGCAATATGAATATGATTATATATATGTATGTATGTGTATCTATGTATGTGTATCTATGCATGTATATGTATATATATAACAGCTGTTTGCTTACTTACCCAGAAACAAACCCGTTTCGACTTCATCTATGCTAACGGGTCCGCCATTGAAGTCCTGGCGCGTTAATGTGCCAGAGTCCTGTCGCTTGCCACGCGCTGTCGCTGCGGGCTCCATGCTGCACGCTGCACGCTGCACGCTCAAGGACAGCAGCGAGCTGCAACAACAACAACGAAAACGGCAACTGTTGCGCTTAACGCTTGCGATATCTGGCGCTCACTCTGTTGCCACTGACAGCTGCATGGCAATTGGGGCTGTTATTTTTCCTTCTTGTTGCACTAATTACAGCTCCTCACACCGCCGCGCCCGCACCAATTGAAATGGCATTGCGCTGTTGCTGCCCTCTGCTGCTTGTATTCGCGCAAGATTTCATGCTGCCCTGATCCGCAGCGTGACGAGGGCCACCAGATAGCGCCAATTTATGCGCAACTCTGTTGGCTCGCACTGCGCATGACGTCACACATGCATACAGAAGTCAGCTATATATGTATAAATAATTTATTATGTACAGTAATTTAGTTTAAAATATAAAAATAATGTATAATAAATATTAAAAAGCTGTTATTTGACGAAACAATTCAAGGTTTTACTGGCAATGCATGACAGCTGTGACGTCATGCTGACAAATGCCGAAAAGCTGACCTGTTCAACGAACTACTATGTGTCCTAATTCTAGTGCACAATGAAATATCGATAGCCGATTCAAGAGATGGGCGATATTAAGAGCAAAAATACTTTTATATGTTTAATAAGCTATAAAAAGCTAAAGTCTTAAGGAAACTAGCCTTTAAATGGCTAAAACTTAAAGAAACTTTCAAATTTGCCTTCTCAATATAAATAACCAAATACAAAACAATTACTGTTGACTCGTCTACTTCTATCATACAATATTGCAATATTAATACAATACAATATACACATTTAAGTATTTTTAACTTTACTTAAAAGTTCAATTAAAAAAGTAAAACTATAAAAAAAAACCAGATCTGACTTGAACCACTAACCCACACAACACATGTTTGGTTAGTGCTTGAACCGAAATTTTTGAAAATATCGATAACAGGCATGTGCTCACATTGTGCAATCGATAGACAATGATTTGTATTATCACTAATTTATAGACCGCAACGTTGACGGCACCGGTTAAAATACAAAATAATTCAAATAAACTAAATATATTTAATAGAAAGAACAAATTAAGAAAAATGACTACTCTGCGACCATTTACCTGTGATGACCTTTTCAAATACAATAATGTGTAAGTGCACTGTTGGTGTGTGTCTGTGTGTATATAAAGGTACAAATGCAGCTGGGCTATTTCAGGAACTTTGATCCGCTTACAGAAACCTACGGACTGTCATTTTATACGCAATATTTGGCCAAATGGCCGGAATACTTTCAGCTAGCTGAATCGCCCAGCGAACACATAATGGGCTACAGTAAGTAAACCTCAATATGTGACTGTCAGTTTCTTATATATATACATAAATATATCCAAATGCTTTACAGTTATGGGCAAGGTTGAGGGTCATTTGGACAATTGGCATGGACATGTGACGGCTTTAACCGTTTCTCCCGATTACCGACGACTGGGTCTGGCAGGACTGCTAATGAACTTTCTAGAGGATATATCCGAGAAGTAGTTATGATATATGTACATATATCAAGTATGTCAAAACTTCTTTTCTTTTTGTATTATTGCAGAAAACGCGCCTACTTCGTGGATCTGTTTGTGCGCAAAAGCAACAAAGTGGCCATAAATATGTATAAAAATCTGGGCTATATTATATACCGCACCATACTCGAGTATTACTCGGGTGATCAGGATGAGGATGCGTATGGCAAGTGACTTGGAATCGAATTAAATGAATGATTGATTAATTTGATTTGATTTGATTTGATCTGATTGCTTACAGATATGCGTAAGGCGCTGTCGCGAGATGTGAATAAGAAATCGGTTATACCGTATACACAACCTGTACGATTGGAAGATATAGATATGAATTGATATCCACCCAATACTGCCCGCATTCGCATTTATGTTTAACTCTGATACTGATTCTTCTTCATCAATCAATTGCATTTCGCCAACAAATTTCCAGTTCACCAACGACAACAATTTTGATAAGCAACAAAAATTGTATCTAATCTGGAGTTCAAAATCCCTACAAAACAATTTGCTAACTATTCTCCAAAACAAGAAACGAAACCCCTAGTACGAATCACCCCAAAATTCCCAGTTCGATTGCAACACGGCTATAGTAATCCGTAATTATGTTAATAATACTTAAACGTATTCATATATATATAATTCTACAACATTTTGTTATCAGTAAATAAGACTTCTTAATGCCGATTCTATAACTATTACAAAACGAATGTTCTCACTGAATATCGAAGGTAAATAATATAGTTTGTCCTATACAAATTGTAGCTAACCTTATATCATATATTCTCTATATATATCTCATGTATTCAAATCTGATTTGTGAAAACTTTCTGTCAATCAATCCACTTTCTTGCAGATGACAATGCGTGAGTTGCGCCACCAAATGCGGCACGAAGCCAAGTGCGAATAATGGAACATTATTACCATCCCATAAGCAAAAGGAAACCAAATGTCAACAATTTTCCAATTGTTTATTATATCTCGATTTCAATTTAGAGGTCAAATTTAACAAGTTTATCAAATTTTAGTTGTTCAAAGCAATTGTTTAAATATATACACACAATATGTATATGTCATATATGATACGTATCTACACTTGCCCGCATCACTATGCGTACCACTTTGATTCCAGAAATCCGTAGGCACTCGATCGGCATCCGTTCGCTTGGCATGGGTTTGTATGACAGCAAATGGAGTGGGGCAACCCAACCACAAGTGTCTTCCATTGAGTCTACAATGGACCACTTACAAAATGAGAACTCGGGCAACGAGAACACTCAACCCAAACATACAGTTCACAAAGTCAAGCCAGTTGCCTCCAGTTGCTCCCGTCGATTGAGCATCTTTTGGATTCGCCTTCTACAACTATAACATTAAGGACGACATGTAGGAATGGCTTCAAATTACGCCCGATTTCAGGCGAAATTTGGTCATTTCAATGCCAAGGCAATTGGGAAAAACCATTAAAAGGAGAAACCCTCCAAAATCATATTCAATTTATTGTTTTTTATATTTATTAATTCTATACATATATTAATTTTAAAAATTTTTTGTAAGTGTGCTTTTGGTTTTTAGCTTTTTAAATAATAATAAATAAATAAATATAAATCACCAAAAAAAAAAAAAAAATTGCAAAAAAATGCTTATAATTAATATATTATTTATTAAAAAATAAAAAAAATATATATATAATATTGACAAGATTTTATTTTTTAATAAATAATATATTAATTATAAACATTTTTTTCAATTATTTTTTATTTTTGGTGATTTAAATTTATATATATATATAATATATTAAGTAATTTTTGTACATTTTTTATATGTGTAAATTACTTAATTATTTTTTGTATATATTGAAACATTTTTTTATTAAAGTTTCATTTTATACAAATTTTAAAAACCTTTTTTTGACTAAAATTGCCAAATATACAATGTGTGTGTGTGTGTGTGTGTGTGTGAAAATAATAAAAAAGTTGTAAATTAATTTTTGTCAAATAAAATAAAAGTCCAAAAACAAAACGAACTTGTTTTCCCCTTTGGGAACGCTTCAAAGTTTCTGATTGGTTCTGCAGCTATGTATCTCGCTCTAGCAAATTGCCGTTAGACAAGCCCTTTGATTCCCAAGCAATTCATAAGTATTGGCAAAAAAAAAAAAATGTAATAAATTGAGATATTCGCTTTGTAAGCACGGCTAATGACGACACTTACCATAAATATTAAATTCAAGACGAAATTAGTGCAGAAATCATTATTTGGCCAAGGTCTAAGCAATCAGCTAACTTATTTATGTGAAAAGAAAATTACTTGGAGTTTTTTTTGGGCTGTTGGAATTCAATATTGAAATAACGGGTTTTCATAACCGTTTCAAGCGTTGAACGTGCCTCAGCTCGCATAAGGGAAATTTGTTGTTAGTGCTCAGCAGGTAAATAAATATCCCTATACAGAATGCATGTGCACGAGTGTCTGTGCCTGTGTGTGTGTGTGTGTGTGTGTGCCTGTGTAAATAAATGCGTTGGCTAACGGTTCAACAACTGGAGCTCACAGAAGAGGAAGCACAAAAGCAGATGAATGCACGTAAGAAGAGTACTCAATATGTGTGTGTTTAAATGTTAAGTTACTACGAATGAAAAACTATATGAGAAAATATGAAAGAATGTAAATACATATGTTTTTATACATATGTACATACATATATACATCTGTTTATGTATTACACACATTTCTGTGTTCGTAGAGCCATTTGTACTTGGCTCTGTAAGTGGATCTAAAACAAATTTCCAAACCCAATATATTCGCCGCTTCAGCAGCAATACGTACGAAGAGCGGCGGACAGCAACGTGTGGATTGCCTTCTCTCCTTTTCGCGTGTGTCACGCTCTAGCTGTGCATGTGTATGTGTGCGTGTATGCCTGTGTCTGTGTGGTGTGCCAGTATGAATGTATGTGTGTGTGTGTGTGTTCTGTATCGGTGTCTGTGTATGTGTGTGTGTGTATCTGTATCTGCCGCTTTATAAAATCGTACGAAACAAAAATTCAACTTGCTTTTTGCTATTGTAGGGTATCTTTGGCGCAACGAAGCAGCCGACCATTTGTCTTCCCATCTAATTATCATTAATAATTTTGCGGTACGAAAATGTGGGCATGACAGAGATTGAGACTCAGTTTTTAGTCTCATATTCACATTTCATGCATGTAAAACTCGTTTCAAGTTGAATTTTTGTTCGCAATGTGGCAACGCTGCGCCCCACAGCAACAACAGCAGCAGCAGCAACAACAGCAGCAGCAGCAACAACGCTGAACATGACGGATACTGATGTGCCATTGTATGCGTGCGAATGTATGTACTATGCGTGTGTGTGTGTGTGCGAGAAACCGAACATAGGGTAAAAATAAGCGAACCACAAACAGTCAACAGCTACAGAGCTAAATTGCAGCTGCTATACGCGTCGCCGACGACGACGACGAATAGGGTAAGTAAAAAAACAGGCAACAGCAACAACAACAACGAATCATGGGACAGAGCGCAAATGACGCTAAAGCCGAAACAAAGACGCAGATGGCAAAACGAACGAATGCGAACACGAACGTTACAGAAACAACAACAACGGCATCAGCAACGAACGTACATACAGCGTTGAGCGTATGTATGAATGCAAGCATACGAAGCGATAAACTGCCAGGGGCGTTGCGCACGGGGTTCAGCAGCATTTGATGGATGGTTGGTTCGTTGGATGTACGAATTGTACATAAATTGCGCACTCATGTCAGAAAGTAATTACAGTCGAGTCCCGATAATTCGAAATGGCAACAGAAATTCAAATTATCGATTAGCTCACAAAAGAAAAATTTAAATAAACGAGGCTTTTATATTTCTCGATGTATACTTAATAAATTTAATTTTAAAAAATATTTAAGTACAGTCAATTGTACGTTTTTCATATTAAATCGATCGATTTCATAGCAAATGATCTAGCCAACCACTGCTTGCCTTAAAATCTGTTATGTTCATAGCTTTGGCAAAAAACAAAGCTTTTTCTTTTAATAGTTCTGTGCCAATGGGAACATTACTCAGATTTTGTTCCATTTTCAATGGCTGAAATAATGGGTTGCTTTTGCGCTATTGATTTCTAAGACATGATGTTGCGCTTAGAATAAAACTCGACAAACTAAACGAAAACAGTGTGAGAAGCGCAAAAGGCACAGCTGTTTGCAACGGTAATTTAATGACAAAAAGTTTCAAATTGCAATACGAATTATAGGAGGTTACGAAAACAAAATTTCAGTTTATAAGAGGTTTAATATTCTATGAGTTGTGAAAAAGACTACGAATTAACGAGGGGACCAGAATTTATGGAATGTTTACAAAAATAACGAATTTTTTTCAAGAGGATAGAATTTTTTCGATTTATCGCGATTTTCGATTTAGCAGGGTACAAATTATCGAGACTCGACTGTAATTATTTGTGTTTGTTGTTGTTGTTGTTATGGCTAAGTACAAATGCGGCAAGCGGCATTCGGCAATGGTTGCAGCAACAACCCCTATAAATGGTGGCTGCGACGCCGCTGTTACTGCCGCTTGTAGCGAACAGCGAGCGACAAGCATTGAATACGAATGAACGTTCGAAAGTGGAAACGACGATAAAGCGGTGCGCACACAGTCGTGCGGCAACGAGGGGTGAGCCGTCGCTGCTGCTGCTTCTGCTTCTGCTGCCGTTGCTGTTGCTGTTGCTGCCACTGGCCACTGGCAACTGGCAATTGAAAGACACACAACTTCAGTTCCACTCATAGTCATTCGGGGCGAGTCAGAGATAAGGCGCTCCTGCAGTTCGGAGTAGTGTTCTAGCGCGCACGCACACAGCTGCATCCTTGTTTGTTTTTTTACTTTCTGTTTTTTTTTTTGTTTTTTCGTTAAATTTCTTTTTTCGTGCTCGTGCAGCCCCTGCTCGGCGACGCCACTGGCATTCAAGGCAGAGGCAGCGACTACTGCTAGCTTTATAGCTGGCTGGCTCTGGCACTGGCTGTTTTGCTGACTGCCTCGCTGTGGACAGAACGAAAGACAGGCGGCAACTAAAGCGGCGGTCGCAAGCGAAATTTGTTTAATATTAAATACAAATACAAATACAAGAATAACAACAAGAACAGCAGCAGTAGCGACGACGCTCGACGTACTAGAAACAACTATAATAATAAGAATAACATACATAAAATAAAATTAAAAAATAACGGCAAATCCAAAAAGAAACGAAGACGAGGAATTGCGGCGGCAGCGGAGCACACACAGGCTATACGAAACGTTTTTGAAAAACGCCAAAAGGTAAGCACAAGCAGCTGCACTCCGCATACGACTTTACGAATATATTCGCGTTCGCGTCCGCATTCGCATTCGCATTCGAAATTCGCAAATCGCATTTGGCTGGCCTCCTCTGGGGCAACCCGTGTCTGCGACTTGGGCAAACAGCTCTCAAACAGAAACTGCAGCTGAATGATGTTATGTTTTAGTTTGTTAGTTGTTAGTTGTGTGCAAATACACATATGTACATACATATATTTGAAATTCGTATCGCGCTTCGTATTATTTCCCATTTTTATTCTCTTCTTTTCCAAAATACAAAATATATATGAAAAGAAATTTCGTTGCCCCGTTTCGCCTTAATGGTGGTAGTGTGTGTGTGTGTATGTGTGTGTATGCGTGCTTGTTAGTGTATGTGTGAGTCGCTATAAGTATATATATATATAATATATTATATATATATAAATGTGTGCGTGTGTGTGTGTGTAAGCGAGTTGTTTGCATGTGTGTATGAGTGAGTGAGTGAGTGTGTGTGTGTGTGTGTGTGTGCATGCTTGTGTTTTTGAATGTGTGCGTGCGAAAGACCGACAACGACGTCGACGACGACCAGTAAAAAGAACCCGACTGACTGTTGGTGTGGACTGCGACTGCTGCGGAGAGTAAAATTCGATTTGCTGTGCCCTGAAAAATTGCAAATTGCAAACGAAATGTGATTATCGGTATTGAAAAATTCTGCTGACAAATTGACAAAAAAACAAACAACAAATTGAATAAAAATATATGATAAACGGACAGTGAATAATAATTGTAAATTATAAATCGGCAATTATTTAACGGTGCATGGCGAACGGCATACGGCAACGCTGTCATTTTTTTCTTTTTCTTTGAATTTTTTTTCCATTTTTCTTGCTGTGAATGTTTTAACTGTAATGCTAATTTGTGTGTCGCTTGTGTTTTCGCGTTGCCTGCTATATACATCTTCTTCTTCTTCTCTATTTTCATGCCAACGTTTCGCCGGCAACAACAACAACAACCACAACTGTAACAACAACTGCTACTGTGACGGCTACATCAATAACAACAACAACAATCAAATCAAATCAAATCAAATGGAAATTGTATCGATAACGATAGAAGCCGTAGGCTAATCGATAGACATACTGAAGAGGCAAAGAGAACGTCCCATACAATCGCTAACACTTACACACTCTCTCACACACACATATATATACACTACATAAGCGTATACAATTCAACATTAATCGATAAACGATCAACAGCAGCAGCAACAACAACAACAGAAAAATGTCGAACGGCAAGGCGACAGCTTCGTTCTTTGAGAACGGAAGCACCACACAGTTTGAATACTGCTACGAACTGTATCCGCAGGTGCTAAAGATTAAGGCCGAAAAGCGCAGCAAGAAGCCACAAGAGCTAATCCGCCTGGATCAATGGTATCAGAACGAACTGCCCGGCTTGATAAAAGCGCGAGGGAAAGACGCCCATTTGGTATACGATGAACTGGTTCAGGCCATGAAATGGAAACAATCTCGGGGCAAATTCTATCCACAATTATCATATTTGGTCAAGGTGAACACACCGCGTGCCGTCATTCAGGAGACAAAGAAGGCCTTTCGCAAGCTGCCCAATCTGGAGCAGGCGATCACAGCTTTATCGAACCTCAAAGGTGTCGGCACCACAATGGCATCCGCATTGCTAACAGCCGCCGCCCCCGACTCAGCACCATTTATGGCCGATGAATGCTTGATGGCCATACCAGAGATCGAGGGCATCGATTATACGACCAAGGAGTACCTCAATTTTGTGCAGCACATTCAGGCAACAGTGGAGCGACTGAATGCGGAGGTCGGTGGCGATACGCCGCACTGGTCACCGCATCGTGTCGAGCTGGCGCTCTGGGCGCACTATGTGGCCAATGACCTCAGTCCCGAGCTGCTCGATGATATGCCAGCGGCGGCAGCTAATACAAATGGCAGCCTGAGCAAGGCGAGCAAGGTGCTCGATGGCGAGGACACCAACGATGGCGTCGCTGTCGATGTGGATGAGGACGAAAGCCTCGGTGCAGGTAAGATCAAAAGAAATGAGAAACTCTATAGAAATATAAGTAAATGTCTAGATGTATATAGATGTGTATGATCAATGTGAAGAGATCAATATATATTTATGACATATATATTCATATTCTCTTTATTTATCCAGGTGGTCGAAATACGGCAACAGAATCGGAGACAGAGAATGAGAATACCAATCCGATATCGTTGACGCCGCTGGGCAACTCGAGTGGTGGCCTGGGTGGTGGCAAGAGCAACAACAACAGCAACAGCAACAACAGTAGCAACAGCAACAACAACAACAATAGCAACAACAACAACACTGCCGCCTTGCAGGATGGCGACTCGAACTTTGTATCGAACGATTCCACCTCACAGGAGCCGAACATTGATGACAACACCACACAGACAACGGCCACAACCACATCGACAGAGGATGGCGAGCCGATGGGCGTGGCCACGCCACTTGCCTCCGACTCGGAAAGCAATCTCGAGGCGCCGCTCAAGTCAAGTCGCTTGGCAGCCGGCGAGGGAGCTGTAGCTGTAGCTGGATCAGGAGCAGCAGCTGCAGCTGAAGCCGGAGCAGCTGTTGCCCAATCGCACAACAACAACAAGCAGATCAATAACAATGGACAAAGTGCTGCACAGGCAACAGCAGCAGCAGCAGCTGCAGCTGCAGCTGCAGAAGAAGGATTGGGAGGACCAGCTGCACCAGCAGCTGTAGCAGCTACTCCAACAGCCGCCAATGGTAATGGTAATGGTAATGGCAATGGCGTTCTCTCGCTTGGTGGCATTGCGTCGGCAGCGAATCAAGCTGACGATGATGAGGAGGATGATGAGGATGATGATGATAATGATAATGATAATGAGGATGAAGACGAGGAGGATGAGGTGGACGATGAGCTAGAGGCTGATGAGAGTAACAGCAATGGCAGCAGCAATTTGCGTGCCAGCAAGCTGCAGCATTTGGCTGCAGCTGCGGCTGCGGCGACAGAAGCGACAACGCTAACAGCGCCATCTATTGGACAGAAGCGTACGGCGCTGCACTGTGAATTGGAGGCGAATGCAGCTGCTGCTGCAACTGCAACAGCAACGGCAACTGCAACTGCAGCTGTGGCTGTGGCTGCTGGTGAGAAATCGCCCGAGTTGAAAAAGCTGCGCAGCGACTGAGCTGAATGCAGCGCAGCGTCGCAGCCGTCGCTAAGTAGCACCGTTAGGCCGCGTATATCTGGTGGAAAGACATATGTATGTAGTGCAGTTGAGTCGACATTTGAGAGCAACATTACCTACACTTTGCCACAACAACATTCAAGAAATTTTACTATTAAGCAAAACTAATTATACATATAATATATAATATATATATACAACAAAGAAAAAGAACACACACACCCACACGCATACACATATAACAAGAAGCAGCAGCAGCACACACACACACACACAACGAGAACATAAAAGGAGATCGAGAAGCAGCACAGCAGCAGCACTTAACATAACATAGGCTTAACAGGCAAATAAATAAAAAATGAGAAGAACCCATAACAGAGAGAACATAACACACCACACCACAACACACCACACCACAACTCACCACACTCACATTAAATTAGGAACATAGTGCGGGCGCGTATTAAATGAAGTTTAAGTTGAACTCGAGGATAAAAGCGAGTAATGTTGGATGATTATGATGATGAGAATGAGAATGAGGATGATGATGATAATTGATAGAAAGAGTAATAGCCATACGGAGTCCCCAATTGCAGCAGCGATTAACATTATATATGTGAAGTGAAAACGATAAGCAAATACATAGTAACTATTAAATCAGATACAAATTGATATTTTTACACAGTCAAATGAAACCAACATTTAAATATTAAACGAAAAAAATGAAAAACAAAAGATAAAAATTTACAAATGCCGCAGTTGCCCACTACATACAAGAAACGGAAGAAAAAAACAATAATTATAATAAAAAGTAATTTATATAAGTATTTAAAATTAACAATAAATCAAAAAAAAACTTGTCGCATAAAACTCAACACATCGTCCCCCGATTGATCGCCGCCTTCCTCCTTGACCACCACCACCACCACAACACACACACACACGCGCTCCATCTCTCTTTCTCTCGCACCGCCCATCCATAAACTCACCAACCTCATGCACAATAGCATACATCTATACACACACACACACACACATGCAACACGCATCCTACTCCAAGCATTCGACGTCGCTGTCGACGTCGACTAAGCAAAAGCAAAAACAAGAAAAAAATACAAAAACTCATTTAAAACAATGCGAAATTTTTGTGGTCGTATTTGTAATAATATAATTTTTAATTTATGTGTACAACTTACTTTTTTTTTAATACTATATATAATACTGAATTTTTTATAATTTATACGATAATATTTTTTCATTTGATTTAAAAAAAAAACAAAAAAACAAAATTTAAATTCATTTTGGCATCGATCTACTTTTAACTGTGGGGCTGAAGCATCATTAGACGATACTTTTTTCAGTCTCTGCTATTTTCCATTTGGTATCGAACGCGTATCAGTTGTCAGAACACCATCTCTCAAAATTATAATAATTTTAATTGATATAGCATAAGTTCAAAATAAATTGTGAAAAATATTATGAGTACAACCGAGCCAGATGCAAAACCAATGAAACCTCCTTAAAGTACCTGTCGCATCAATTTCTCAATTTTTATAGTTCGAAATTGCGACAATTTGCTAACAATTTTTGAATATTGTACACAAGCGGGCTAAGGCTTGCTGTCGACCAGCCGCCACATATAAGCAGTTATTTTTTTGCTACAACTGAGATGTAAGCAACATACTGCGAGCATTTATTGTGTTCTTATAAGCAAATAGAACACAAAAAACGCTGCATTATTTGAAATATTGTAAAATTCTGCGATAATAAATAAGCAAACACAAGTCGTGCTGCATTAATCGAGTATTTTTTGACGCATCCTTGGCATATGCTACAAAAAATACTGCTCCATACATATCGATAGCAATGAAGTGCGGTGTTTGAAATATCGATTAAGAATAAGAATATCGATACGCCTACAACATCCCTATTTTTAGTATTTTGTTATTTATTTATTAAAATAAGAAAAAAAGATATAAAAAAATAAACCTGTGTCATCTGTGTGCTGTTGCGCTGTGTCGCACAATGTTTAGCAGGTGTCATAATCGCAGCTAAACGCTGTGAATATGCGACAAAAAACGGCAAAAACACGCTCCAATACAACTTTAACTAGCTGCCGTGCACACAAATACAAACACACACACATATATACAACATCACATACGCACACACATACATATAGAAACCTTTGGACGCCACGGACTAGCAGCAGGCGAGCAGGACGGAATAACAGAGATTCGAGTGCGGATACGACGCCATGCTCCTGGTGCGTCAGCTGTTTGGCTCATCATCCAATTCGTGGGTGCGCGCCCTCATCATCTTTGTGCTCGCCTGGGCGGTGCTCGTCTATGTGTTTGTGCTGAAGCTAACCAATAGCCAATCCCAGAGTCAAAGCCATCAAACAATCTCTGCCACTGACAATGAGCACAATGCACGGCGCATCAATCAGGCGCTGCAGCTATTGGAGCATACGGAGCGACGCAACGAGGAGCTCAAGCTGCTCATCGATGAGCTGATGAGGTATGTGTGCCATCATCAACAACAACAACAACAACAACAACAGCAGCAGCAGCATCATTAGCATCAAGAACATGCCACAAGTAGACCCCAAGCTGCTCACCACCTCCCACCCACCACTCACTCAGCCTGTTTAAGCCGCTCGCAAGTGCGGCCCATTAATGCGACCTTTCATATGTAAAGCGAGCAAATGAAATTTGGATTCGGCTCGCCGAACTGTGAATACCCTTGCAGACATGGCATATGTGACTGCCTGACGGCTAACAATGTTTAGATGGATGATTCCAATATATATCAAGTTCTATATATAGAAACTTCTTATATATATGCATATACCTATAAGTGTTACATAATAGATGCCATAGTCAATATGCTGCGCTGCAAGGGTACGCAATGAATGCTCGGTCACGCTTGCCTACGCAGGCGTTGACGAATGACGAATCACCACGCACAACCTGTGTCTCTCCCCCCTCTCTCTCCCTCTCTCTGTGTGCGCGTGTTGTTATCTTCCGTTGTTGTTCTTACAGCGAACAGCTGGATAAGCAGAGCGCCATGAAGCTAATCCAAAGGCTGGAAAACGATTCGCACAATACAAAGCAATCAATGGGCGATGATACGCTCTTCGAGGTGATTGCCGCAGATGCCGCTGGACAGGATCAACAACAACAGCTGCAGCAACAGCTCGGATTTGATGCTGCCGGCCAGCTGCCTGGCCAGCCGGGCATTGAGCCCAGCTTGGAGTATGAGTTGACGCGGCGACGCATTCACACCAACATCGCCGAGATTTGGAGCTACTTCAGCAGCGAGCTGGGCAAACTGCGCAAAGCGGTCGGCCCCGGCAATGCTGAGCTGGAGGAGTCCATACAGCAGGTGCTGCTGCAGGGCGCCGATCACAAGCGCTCGCTGCTGAGCGACATGGAGCAGCTGCGACGCGTCGACGGCTACGAGCTGTGGCGCCAGCAGGAGGCCAATGAGCTGAGCGATCTGGTGCAGCGGCGACTCCATCATCTCCAAAATCCCAGCGATTGCCAAAATGCTCGCAAACTTGTCTGCAAGCTGAACAAGGTTCAAGCGACACTTATTCTATCTACAATATAAGAGCTGAATTTGCATCAACTTCCGCATCACGCACCTCTATTCACAGCTCTCTTTTATCATTTCTTCTCTCCTTATACGTTCATTTTCTATTATGTTCAGTTGCATTTTAGATATATACTAATAGCATGTTCGAATAATCTCTTTATCATTTGTTATTCCTAAAAGCATGCATATTGTAAAGGGAGAAAGAGAGAGAGAGAAAGCATAGCTCTCTCTCTCTCTCTCTCTCTCTCTCTCTCTCTCTCTCTCTCTCTCTCTCTCTCTCTAGAGAGAAATAACTCTTATTTGCTTCTTTCAATATCTCTTTATCCATCATCTCTTTAACTGCCCTCGAGACTCTAAAGCTGCCTTATCTCGCTTTCATTTCTACATTCTTTTCTTTCCTTCTATTGTTTTATTGTTTATTTCATTTTAAATCTCTTTTCTTCTTCTTCTTGTCTTTTACTCTCTCAAAGAGCATGAGAAACAGAGAGAGAGAGAAAGGGAGAAAGCTCTTCGTCTGTAAATTTCGAATTACCCAAGAGCGGTTTCTCGCCCTCTCTCTGTCTCTTTCTGTTTCACCCTCTCTTTCTTTCTTTAATTCTCTCTCTCTCTTTCTTTCTTTAACTGCCCCTCTCTCTCTCTTTCTTTCTTTAACTGCCCCTCTCTCTCTTTCTTTCTTTAACTGCCCCTCTCTCTCTTTCTTTCTTTAACTCTCCCTCTCTCTCTCTTTCTTTCTTTAACTCTCCCTCTCTCTCTTTAACTCTCCCTCTCTCTCTTTGACACTCTCTCTATCTATCTCTTACTTTCTCTCTCTATCTATCTCTTACTTTCTCCCTCTATTTCTCTCTTAGTTTTTCTCTCCATTTATCTCTCTTACTTTCTCCCTCTCTTTATTTGTCCTTACTTCCATTGCCTTTGCCCTTTTCTCTGTTCTCTTTTGTGTTGCATTCGTAAACGTTGCTCCCAAAAAAGTATTTTTTCCATTTGCTCTATTTATTTCATATTTCTATTTTTCCATTTTTTAGGCTATTTATTACTATTTATATTAATTTTTCCATAAATTCCAATTTCTATCTCCTTTCTTTTCCCATTCTGTTCTCTACCCATTCGTAAGCGTTGCACTAAAAACGTTTTGTTATCGCAAATGTTGTTTACTCACCTTAATTACTTTAATTTCAGCTCAAGTTCTCATTTGCCATTCACTTCCTTTTCTTTTTTCGCCTTTCTCTTTATACTCACATTCGTTAACGTGCCTCATTTAACTTTCCAGCTTTTCAGTTATCTTTGATCAGCTGTTTTCGTAAACGTTACACTGACTGCTCTTACATGCACCCATTTCATTCCGTTTCGTTTCGTTTCATTGCAGGGCTGTGGCTATGGCTGCCAGCTGCATCATGTGGTCTACTGTTTCATCGTGGCCTATGCCACGGAGCGCACGCTGATATTGAAGTCGCGCGGCTGGCGCTACCACAAGGGCGGCTGGGAGGAGGTGTTCCGTCCGGTGTCCGATAGCTGTCAGGATGCGGGCACAGCGTATGCCTACAATTGGCCGGGCAAGCCAAATACTCAGGTGCTGGTGCTGCCGATCATTGATTCGCTGATGCCACGCCCACCCTACCTGCCGCTCGCTGTGCCCGAGGATCTGGCGCCGCGCCTGAAGCGCCTGCATGGCGATCCCATTGTCTGGTGGGTGGGCCAATTTCTCAAGTATCTGCTGCGGCCGCAAACGGACACGCGCGACTTCCTCGACTCCGGCATGCGCAAGCTGGGCTGGGAGCGTCCCATTGTGGGGTAGGCCATGACACCATCCATCCCTTTGGCCACTAGCTCTAATCTGTATCTGTATCTGTATCTCTCTCTGCTTGCAGTGTTCATGTGCGTCGCACGGACAAGGTGGGCACCGAGGCGGCCTTCCATGGCATCGATGAGTATATGACGCATGTGGAGGACTATTATCGCACCCTCGAGATCAACGGCAGCAGCGTGGTGCGTCGCATCTTTCTAGCCTCCGACGATGCACGCGTCATAATGGAGGCGCGCAAGAAGTATCCACAATATCAGATCGTTGGCGATCCGGAGGTGGCGCGCATGGCTGCCGTCTCCACACGGTATACGGACACCGCCCTGAATGGCATCATTCTGGACATACATCTGCTGTCCATGTCCGACTATTTGGTGTGCACGTTCTCGTCGCAGGTCTGCCGTGTGGCATACGAGATAATGCAAACGATGTATCCGGATGCGGCGTATCGTTTTAAATCGCTGGACGATATCTACTATTACGGCGGACAGAATCCGCACAATCGCCGTGCGGTCATACCGCACAAGCCGCGCTCGCACGAGGATCTCCAACTGAAGGTCGGGGATCTCGTTTCGGTGGCGGGCAATCATTGGGATGGCAATTCCAAGGGCAAGAATACGCGCACCAATCAGGGCGGACTCTTCCCCTCCTTCAAGGTGGTCGACAAGGTCGAAACGGCCAAGCTGCCAGTCTATGCGGGTGTCTAAAGACCGTGCCGGATACCGGATACCCAGTCGATAGCCAGCCGACCCCACCCACAACCTTCTCTGCTGAATCTCAATGTCAAACTCCGCTCCGCATTCCAAGTGTTTGTGTTTGTGTATCTTAAATTCTGGTTCTAAATGCCAAAACCGAACAAAAATGAAAATGAAAATGTAACAAAAAAAAAAAGAAAACTCAAAACTCTCCAAATGCTCGAATCACGTTTCTGGAATGTGGAATTGGTCAATGTTCCACACGATTCCATTTGTTGCACTAATTCAATGCATTTTCCTAAGCCGAAGAAATTAGAACAAACTAAAATTAAACTGAAATGTTGACAACGTAAAGAATATACATATAGAACAAAAATAAAATATAAAATATATATATATATATTTATATATATATATATATACAGCAATATGTATGTATATATAGTATGTTTAAGCATGCAAGTAGGGTTCAAATACGCGCAATATAGTTTATCCTTTGTAACATAGACGAAACTCACAAATAAATATAGTCAAGTTTTAATTTGCAATTTGCACTTGAATTCAATTGGGAAACGAATGGAATGGAACGAATCGAAGCTAACAAAAATAACGGTTTGCTATACAGAGTACAGTCTCTGCTAGCAAATGTTACGCTTTATGCTCTCAGCTGATTAACCTATAAAGATAATCGTAAATTATAGCTAAAAATTCATTCAAGGCAAATATTTTTGATAATGACATGTTTGGGGTCTGTTGATAATGGGTAGCTGGGGTAGAGCAGCAGCAGAAGTTATACAAAATCTGAAAAATATAAATTTAAAAGTAAAACTGAAATCTCTAGCTCTTGGGGTATAGAAGTTACGTCCTAAAGCCCAAAACAAATGATCGATAACAAGGAAATGGAATGAATTATCGAGAATGAGCTATCGAAATTGACATCAAATATATGTACACCACTATACATTTAAAATTTCGAGACTTTAGCTTTTGTGACCTACGAAATCACTGCTTTCAGACGGCCTTGTCGTCCTGTTCAAGTAAATATATGTGTATATATGCTCTATGGTGTCTGCCACGCCCTTCTCTGTCTGTTGCACACATTTTCACAAAGCCAATATACTCTAAATTCCCTTTGAAAATGGAAATTCAGTGCCAAACAAGCGTAACTGAGCTTATAAAGTTTCTTCTTATACGCGTAGTCTTTGGTTTTGGTACATTTGCCCTAGTGTACCATCAACAGCACATTAACAGAATTACTCTTATACACAAATGTTAGCTCTATTAGCAAATGTTAATGTTATACCAGAAGCAATGCCTTAACAGCAGTACGCCTTGCTGTTAGTTTACAGTGCTGTCAATGTCAATGTCAATGACTGCGACGCACGCTAACATTGGCTGGGATATGCACACACACACACACACACACACACGCACGCGCGCGCACTCACACACACACACACACACACACATAATGTAACGTACTCCTCGATCGCTATTTTGAACTTTGTTTGTTTTGCTGTTCAGGTTCAAGATCCCAGCCGGTGAAAGTGCACGGGCTGCCTGATGATGATGATGATGATGATGTTGTTGATGATGATTTGTGTGCGAAACGCTGACTCAGAAACGAATTAATACCGAGCCACAGGAATGCTACATTATAAACAAGAAACAAACAAACGAAAATTCCCAAAAATGCAAAACAATAAAAAAAACAAAACAAAAGCAAAACAGGCGCCAATTGACAGCGCGACGGAGCGAAATGAAAAACGTGATAAGCGCCGCGCGAAAAAAAGAAGAAATTAAATAAAAATATGCTTATATAGTATATAAATTAAAGCACATCACAAAATTATTTATATGCGTAATATAATTAAGTACTCAATGAACCGCAGGGAAGTTGCCGCAACAACAACAACAGCAACAAAAAACTTACCAAACAGGCAGCTGCCGCTAAACCGGCATGGGCGGGAAAAGGAGCGGTATATGGCGAGAGCCATGCGTTGGAGAAGGTCAACTTGGTTGAGCCTCAGCTGACGGCTCAGCTCGCGCTCGCGCTCGAGCTCGATAAGCCCGTCTCACACGGACTTTGGCTTATGATAACAGGCAACGATTCGGTATATAAAACATTGCAGCTGCCCTCCAATCAGCAGCACTTGCGGTCTTACATCCCAATCGGCAACAGCAACAGCAGCAGCTTCCAGCGTATTTCCACTCAACTTCCCATACCAACAAAAAAAAAAACACATATTCAACATGTCGCAATTCAGTTCCGTTGCTCTGATCGCCTGCGCCGTCTTCTGCGTGCTGTGCAGCGACAGCGCCACAGCTGATGCTATTGGCAGAGCCAACCTCGGCAATCCCAGTGAGTATAAGAGTGTGAGAAAGAGACAGTTAGAGTGTATATCTAAATGCTCATATGTATATCCTTTTGTTTCACTCTAGCCTATCCCGGCAAATGCGTGGTCAGCGCCAATTTGATTATGTCCTCCGGCCAGACTGCCAAGGCGCCCAATCATCCGTGCGCCAGCATTAAATGCATAGATAACGGCTCTGTTGAATTGCGCACGTGCAAGGCGGTGGCGCCACCCAAGGGCTGCAAGCAGCGCGACTTTGCCAACATCAATCGTAATTTCCCCGAATGCTGTGAGCGCAACTACGATTGCAACAAGCAAATCTAAATGTTATCGTTATCGATAATCGTTTTTTTTTTGTTTACTTGTTCTAATCTTGTATTTTGTTTTTGTTTCTTCTTTTTTTTTTTGGTTTTTATTTATTTTGTATACTACAACATAACAATTAAAAAGTAAACGCTTAGCAATACAATTAAATAATTTAATAAAATCATTAACAGAAAATACATATGCATTTATGTATGTATGTATGTACATATGTATGTTTGTTGGTTTTCTCTTGTGGGGGGCATTTGGGCAAAAGGCCTCGCTGCTAATTAACTACATCTACACACACATTCATATCGCTGTTATATGTATATGTATATGTGCTTATGCATGTGTTGCTTCCTTTTACTATATGTATATGTATTGTATGTACATACGCATTACTGTAGCGTAGTTTATGCTTTCCAACAGCACAGCACGCATCTGTTTGTGTGCGTGTGTGTGTTTGTGTGTGTCTGTGTGACATAACAGAACAAACTAAATCAAGAGCGTGTGAAAGGCAGAAAGGAAAACCGTTAACTTTTGATACGTTCCGCATGGTGTTTTGCTGTGTGTGTGTGTGTCTCTTTCATAATTTGTTTTGCTTTTGTGTTCTTAGTAACTTTCGCTTGTATTTGTGTATGTGTGCGTGTTGTGTCTCCTATCGACTGAGATTGTTTATGTAGAGCGCGTGCAGTTCGGTGCGCGGAGTATTCTCGAACAGGGCGGCACGATTCTGGCCCTCGCCCTTCTTCACCCAATGGCCATAGACGCGGAAGGCGCAGCCATCGATAACCTGTCAACACGATAAATGTTGTTATCAATGATCGATATATGTATGTATGTATGCATTTCATTTCATTTCATTTACCTTGCGCAGCACCTTGACGCGATAAGGATCACGTATGGCCTCCTCAACGTGCAGCGGCTCGGCCGTGTAGCGTAGCCGGCGTATCCTAATGACAGCGCGTATCACTAATATGGCAAATTGGAACTTTTTGCGCGCATTGAAGCGACTCTGTTTCCGCAGCTAAATATACAAAAATGAAAGAGAAAATCACACATGGGATGGGGGTTAATTTGTTATAAGGTAATTACTTCAAAATTGTTTATTGTGTTAGGCTTTGTTTCTATTTTTTTTTAAATTTTAAATTTTTAATTTTTGGCTTTTTCAGTTTTAGTTCAAACGCCTTGGATTAATACGGTTAATGTTAGCAGCTGTTCAATACAACAATTCTAAATGTGCGTGTGTGTGTGAGTGTGCGTGTGTGTGTGTGTGTGTTTGTTTTGGTTTGTGGGGTTAAAACACTTTATGCGAACACAACTTGCGTTACAATAGTATTAGGCGACTGTGTGTCTGTGTGTGTGTGTGTGTGTGTGTGAGAGAGAGACTTAGTCTGGGCATTTACATATGTATGCATGTCAAGTTAATCTTAAGCTGTTAGTTGCGTGCTGTTATGTGCATACTTAGAGAGCAGAGAGAGAGCGCGAGAGAGAGAGTTAAATTCACCACATTGTCAGTGTATGGGAAGTGCCAGTTGGTGTTTGTGTATGTGTAGGTGGTAGTATGTTGAAAGCAAAAGCAAATTAACAAATACAACAGGATTGAAACGAACTCAAGAAAAGAAAAGAAAAAAAAGTGTGGTGTAGTAGGCGAAACTGTTAAGTCCATGAGCGAGCGAGCGAGCGAGAGAGCGCATGCGGAACGCGCTCAGGGACAAAACACGCACACGCACACACACACAGACAACACAAATATAGATACATGTACATTGATTATAAACATACACATATAGAGTGGATAAATATATATATATATATAGATATAGATATAGATATAGATATAGAATTGAACAATGGCATTTTAAGTGTATATATATACTGTATAGGTAACTAATTGTTTTATATATGGTTTTGCGCATTTTGACTTTGGTTTACTCACAAGGGAGTCTCCACAACACCGACTTATAGACACACATCTTATAAGGGCGTTGAGACTCTGACAATATAGAGAACATGACACACAAAACAAAACGTGTATATCAAATCATACAGAGGAGAAATTAAAAACAAAACAAAAAACATCGTCAGTGAATCGGTAAGCGTAATTGTTTTTTTTTTTTTCAAAATTTTTGAATTGTTTTTTTTTTTTTCATATATTATCTATGTGGTATATGTGGTGTATGTATGCATATGCTCAGATGTGTACTTAACAGTTAAATTTAACATAAACAAAAGCCATGCAAAGCAACAGAGTAAGACACATAAAGATGGAGGTAGATAGAAAGAGAGAGCCAAAACTACAACAGCATTATGATTAGTGATATACAACATATTTAATAATACTACATAGCTACGAGAATACAAACGGCAAAAGCGTTTTTATTGCTTAATCTTTTGTAAAAAAAAACAACCAATTGACCCACAAGATATATCTACATACTATAAAGGTGCATATAATACAAACAGATTTTGGATATATTGAAAATACGACTAGAAACAGCTAAAAATAAATAATTCATAAATATTAAAGGTGTAAATTTAAATGTTACAAACTAAACAAAAGTGTGCGCTCCATTTACCACAGGGCTGGCAAATACAATATCAAAGTGAGGTGAGGTGAGGTGAGTTGAGTTGAGTTGAGGTGTGGTGAGTGCGCCCTGCTACATGGCTACAATATTTTTTACTGTGCTTGAGATGGAATTGAAATGTGAGCGATGTATGTGTGTGGGTGTGTGTGTGTGTGTGTGTGTGTAGGCGCCGCTGCCAAAGTTAAGTGTGTGTGTGTGTGTGTGTGTGTGTGATGCACTAATCAAATACAACTAAAAGCGCTGTTCGTTTAGAGTTGAAATGTTATAGAACTAAATTGATACGTGAACAAATTGATAAAACAAAACAAAGGAAAAACCTGCCTGCACTGATGAATACAATAAATGTTTTGCATTTGCATTTGCCGCACTCTCATAATTATCGTTATCGTTATCGAGGCCCAAATGCTGTCGCGCTTTGATAGCTGTTGTTGAACGCTGTCGCTGCTGCTCCTGCTGCTGCTGCTGTCGTTGTTGCTGCTGCTGCTGCTGCTGATAGTATACTGTGGCCGTCAAGGTCATGGACGAAGCTGTATTGCAGGTAGAATTGGATGTTGTTGTTGCTGTTTCCAGTTGTTGCTGCTGCTGCTGCTGCTGCTGATGCTTATCAGGCTCAGGCGCATAATAATTGCTGCTGCTGCTGCTGGTGGTGGCGATATCGCGTAATCGATTCGATGAATACGAACTCTGCGGCGCACTGCAGTATATATAGGAGGAGGATGTGCCGGAACTGCTGCCAGCGTTGCCACTGTTCAGTCGATTATAGCGGAAGGCTGTTTGATTCTGCCGGCTAGAGCTGGGATCGTTGCCGTTACTGTTACTGTTACTGTTACTGCTACCAATGGCCGCACTGCTGTTGCCCGGATAATGTGCAGCTTTGGCATTTGCATGCAAATGCTGCATATACGTCATCTCGTTCATTAGAACCTAATTATCGCGTCATTTGTTTGTCGATTTCGTTTTCAGATTGAGTGCGACAGAGACAGAGAGACAGAGAGGGAGAGAGCGAGATATTGGCAAAGTGCAGGCAGCGCGTATGTTGGGCAGGTCAAAACGCAAAGAAAATGAGGAATACAAAATTGTAAATATGTTAAAGGTAATAAATCAAATGAACACAACCAGACAATAAGAACATAAAATAAAATTATAAATATGTCTATAAATATGTATGTGTATTGTATGCCTAAGTATGCTTAGCCTAGACTTTGTATAAGTATAAGACTTTGTATAAGAGTCTAAACGCGCCTAGCCTACGCTTTATATGCACCTTCTTGAATGCTCCTCACTTAACAAATATAAGAAGACATAAAGAGTGTGTGAGAGAGGGACAGGTTGAGGCATACATGCAGTATAAGAGTATACCACGAATGTATACGAGGTGAGTTTTTTTTTTTTTTTTTGTTTGAGTTAATGTTAGACAGAGTGGGCATGCATGCGGCGTCTGCTGCTGCTGCTGCTGCTGCTGTTGTTGTTATCGTTCTCGTTATCGATATACATAGAGATGTTAATTAATATCGCAATCGCAATGCACACGCAACAGGGACAATGACAACAAATACATACATACATACATACATACATACATAGATAAACAAGCAAATATATATATGTACATATATATGTTGTAATTAATATAAATTAAATTAAATGCTAGAATAACGCACATGAGACTAAATATATGTAAATGGAATAAAATGCAGCTGCATTCAATCAAAAAGAGAACAAATTAAAACGACAACAAGCCAACACGATTACGATAACCGATCAAAAGAAACATTTGGTGTTAATTGAATCGAATTGATATCGAAACACAATGCAAATACATATACATACACAATATACATATATATATACATATATATGTATATATATAGATATATATTATGTATATATTTCAAACAGACAAAATGCAACAAAATGTGATTTCATTGTTGGTTTCTATATATTGTTGTTGTGGTTGTTGTTGTTTATTAATAGTTTTTAATAGTTTGAATCGTTTGGCTGCTGTTGTAGTTGTTATATTAGAATTGGGTGGATTTGGGTTAGTCCAGTAATAATTCGTTACCAGTGCGATTTCAGTGATGCGACTCATTCTTCTGGACTTGGTCGATAGGCTGCGCTTGAGGCCATCAATGTTTTGCTCGAACAACTATCGGTTTGTTATCGAGTTATCGACAGAAAATTTGTTCGTTTTTTTTTTTAGTTTGTATTCGTGTGTTTCGATTTTGTTTTGTTTTTTTTTTTTTATAAAATAAACAATTTATATATTTTTTGGTATTTTGCAGTATTTTTTCGGTATTTTCGGTATTTTTTGTATATTTAAGTATATGTAAGAAAAAGAAAAAAAGGCAAGTATATAATAAAGTTGAAGAAAAACAAGAGAAAAAAATAGATAGAGTAGAAGAAGAAAAATAATGTGCTTAACTTAAATGAAAAAAAAAAAAACTGGATATATATGTATATATATTATAGTTAAGTCTATAAGATATAGTAAAAAGCTGCTTTCTAGAACTTAAACAGGAAATACAAAAGTACAGTAAACACTCGATAAGCGAGAAGCTTAGAAATGAATCGTATAAGATTGAGCTTAGCGAGTGCTGACTGTAGTCGTGTATGGCTTAGCAGCTGGCATATACGTGTTCAACTGTTAAGCGGATTAACTGATTAACTTATTCATAATGTAAATATAATAAATTATTATAGAGTATACAAAAGAAAGCAGTTATTAGGCTGGGTATGTCAGCAGTGGGTGAGTCACAGTGGCGTGAGTGTGTGTGATTGGGTTTTCTTTTTTGTACTTTTAGATACAATTGTATAAGAAGAGGGACTCAAGAGTGTTTGGTGGCGGGGAGCTGGGAATACTTAGGGTAGGGTATACATAGGCTGTGCTTCAATGTGTGGAACTTAAGTGCTAGATATACATAGATACATATTTAGATATAGATGGTATATTGAGATATATTAAATACTGTTATTGAATAGTGTTCTTTCTTGTTTGGGGGAGCTCTAAACGTTATGGCTAAACATATGGACTAGCATAGTTGTGTATATGGTATAGTTGTAATAATAGTAATGCCTAGTCGTATCGGGTGTATAGGTTCCACATGGACGGGCGGCGCCACAGGCGCCGACACTTACCATTTGATTGAAGAATGGATGTCTTAATACTTCCTTAACGGTGATACGCTGTGCTGGATCAACGACTAGACATTTGCGTATCAGATCTTTGGGATCCTCTGTGGAATATGTAAATATTACCATCAATTAGATACATATATATGCCAGGTATTATATGAGTGTGAGCTTGACCTGAAATATCGGCCCATTCGGGCGAGGTGAAACTGTATTTGCCCTCCATGATGTTGCGCAGCATCACCATCTGCTTGCGATGCCAGAACGGTGGACAGCCGACGAGCAGCGTGAACATTATGACGCCACAGGCCCAACTAGAAAGCATTGCAAATATATTGTTAATATATAAATATATATAATGACTACATTTATTGTTGCTTACATGTCCACTTCCTGCGAATAGCCCGGCGAACCCTCGAACATGTTGCACTTGAGCGTCTCTGGCGCCAAGTAGCCCGGCGTGCCGCAAAGATCTGTTGGGGCAGAAGAGCAGCGCAACAATTATAATACATACTGTATATATACTGTACAATATAGTTTAGAGCGAGACAAAGAATGAGAGAGACAGAGAGAGAGACAGCTAAAGGCAGTTACTGAGTTGTTTTAGGTTTATAGGAGCTCTTATAATCGTTAGAGTTAACTAAGTAGAGTCAGTTCAGCTGAGCGAATGCTGAAGCGGCAGCAGCACCAAAGTCCTTTGAACTTATAAAGCCTTGCTTTAAGAGCTTTGATTGAATGATTGTAACATTACATTGTTATTAGCAGTTTCTCATAGAGCTCTAAACTAACAGTTCAAAGAGTTCAGTCAACTAGAGTCATGACATTTAGATCTTCACTAGCCTAGAATGTCAGCCTGTCTTATAGCTTTATACTGCTTTATACTATATATGCTACTTATACTCGTACTTATACTGCTACTCTACTCTATATACTCCATATACCACTTATGATAACTGGCCTAAGAAGTATATGAAGTATATAAAGAGACTTAGACTTGGGGTACATATAGTTCAGTTTATATACATTGTGCTACATATATAGTAAATTCAAGCTAAGCACATTTAACTGATTATCTAGAGTGTGATAAATTGGTCTTGTATAATTCTATCATCATATCTTCAAATTATGCTATCATCAAATAATCATAATGTCATAACTCCATAGATTATAACAACTAGAGACACACAACTTGACATAGTTAATAAAAAACTATACAAATTATGAATATTTAACCTTTCATTTCTTAAATTCATCTTCTCTACTCAATATCGATCTAAATGAAGACTATGGCATAACTCAGAGACTATAACAACTGGAGACATACAACTTGACATAGTTAATAAAATACATACAAACAATTTGAATATTTGATATTTCGCTTCTTAGCCATATCTTCTCTACTCTACTTAATATCGATCTAAATGAATTTGGAGACTTTGGCATAACTCAAAGGCTATAAGAGCTAGAGACATACAACTTCACATGCAACTGCAAAATCTATACAAATTATGCATAAAACTGTGATCTTCACTTCTTAACGACATTATAGCCAACTTGAATAGCTCATATACAGCTTAGTTCACTGCTCGATTACATTAAGGATCGGACAACAAACAGCAATAATTGCATTTCCTTTTGCGTATCATTCCATTTTGCCTTTGTGCCCATATGCTCAACTGTCCTGCTGCTGTTCTGTGTTTGCTCTGTTAGTTCATTCACTTCTGCTTCTTCTGCTTCTTCATCTTCACCTGTAAGTTTCTCGCCCTCGCTCAGCTGCCGGGCGAATCCAAAGTCTGTGATCTTCACATTGTGATTCTCGTCGAGCAATATGTTCTCGGGCTTCAGATCGCGATGAACAATGTTCTTGGCGTGTATATACTCAACGCCCTCGAATATCTGTCGCATAATGGTGCGCGTCTTCTTCTCGGAGAGCGTCACCACCGATGTCAGATAGTCGAACAGTTCGCCCTTGGGGCACAGCTCAAAGACGAGAAATACAAATGCATCCGATTCAAATACATCCTGCAAATCAACTGCAATAGACAGAGAAAGAGAGAGAGAGTTAGAATTTCTATATATATGTAGATATACTGGCATATTTACTTATGTAGGGATGGCCCATCACTTGGCGTAAGATTGAGATTTCCTGTCTGGTTGCTTCGAGCATATGATATGGATTCGTTTCGCCCGCCTCTGTCGTGGCGCCCAGATCGATAATTTTCGCTGCGAACTCTTTGCCCGTCTCCTTCTCAATGCAGCGACGCACCGTCGAGCTGATGCCCCTGTGAGAAAGAGCATTGAAAGGGATTAGATATGATGTCATATGAAGCAGCTTCAACTTGAACTCAGTCAACAAAAAAAAAACCAGATTCGAATCACGCATTCCATAGTCAGTTTGCAGTCTTGATTGGAATGCACATTGCATAAAGATTTGGACTATCTAATGCAGATAAGATCTATTCAAATGCGCATTACAGCTTTACGAAATGTTTATCCAGCCGATGAGTCTTGTAATTTGTAAACAGATGCAAGAGAGAGCAGATAAACTATAGTAAATATAATCTGCATAGTCATTGAAGTTCAGTTCAAGGTGCTTCAAATGGACTTATCCTATATCTTCTATTAAAATCTTCTACTAATTCTCTCTCTCTGTCTCGCTTTGACCTCATTTCAACTTTGTTTAAGTCTAGTTCCTGGTTTCGTCTGTTTCCCATGCATTTTTGGAGCATTACGCGACAGTTCACACGTCGCCATTGCCACCCAATGGAACAGGCCACACAGCTTTTTGAGTCACATTGAGTCACAGCTCAACAATTAGGCAACTCGTCAAAAAAAGAAAAGAAAATGAACAAAAAAAAAACATTTACAATGAAATAAACAAAGTTTAGAATTCTGCAAAGTCAACAGAAATGGGAAGAAGAAGCAACAATTGCAATAAGTAAATAAATAAAACAGATTTAACTATAGAAGCAGGTCGAAACGGGGAATGCTCTATGCACAGATCCTTACGAAACGAACTGGAACTAGCTCCAAAATTGTAACTGAAACGGGCTGGAGCCAAAGTTGCTTAGCTTAAAGCTAAGTGAACTAGTCAATTAATCAATCATTGAAGCAAATGATAAATTAAATAATTCGAATCACAGATGCTTAGAAACGCAACGAACTGGAACTAGATCAAATATTGTGTTCTAAAAACTTGTGACTGAACAAATTTGGAACTTAAAGCTAAGTGAACTAGTCAATCAATTAACTGTTAAATTAGCTTTCGAAACGAAACACAGCGAACTGGAACTAGATCAAAAGTATTTATGGACAAACTTTTGACTGAAACTAGTTTTAAGCAAAGGTTTTGTGAACTAGTCATTCAAACAGTCATTCAAAAAAATACTGTTAAGTTGGCTTTCATGGTTCGAATCACGAACTGGAACTAGATCAAAAATGATTTAATTTGTGGCAGTTTTGAGCTAAGGTTTTGTGAAGTAGTCATGCAATCTATCAATCAATCAATCAATGGTTCGAATCACAGATAGTTAGCAACAAAACTAACTCATAATTGATAACTAGATCAAAACTTTGACTTTGATTCGAATTCTAAATTATTATGCTATGCTCCTCTATGAGTTTAGAGTGTAAAACAAAGTTATTAATGCTAAATCATATACATTTGCAGCTTTCATGCATATTTTAATACTATGCAGTATTATTTAAATACCAAATTTAATACTAATACTCGTTAAGTTGGTTGCGCCACAAACTTTTTTCAAGTTTTTTAAAATCTTTTTTAACTAATTATATATTTATACATATTAATGTCAAAATATATATATATATATTTTTTTAATTTTTTTTTTAAGGGGGCTTCGCATCGAAAATCCAAACATTACAAAATGTGTGTATTTATTACACGGATATACACGGAAAATCTGAAATCTATAGCTTAAGCGGTATTCAAGTTACGCTTGAAAAACAAAGCAAAATTATCGATTTTCATCGAAATTAAGGAAATGAGATGAAATATCGAAAAAAAATGATAAGCTCGTACTGCGTAAGGTATACACGAGTATACATTTCAAATTTCAGATCTCTAGCTTTTGTGGTTTACGAGATCGCTGCGTTCACACGGACGGACGGACGGACGGACAGACGGACATGGCTATATCGACTCAGTTTGTCGAGCTGATCAAGAATATATATACTTTATGGGGTCTGTCACGCCTTCTTCTGCCTGTTACATACATTTTCACAAAAACATTATACCCTGATTTCCCATTTTCAATGGGTTCAGGGTATAAAAAAACATTATTCTGCATTTATTTTAAAATATTTTCCTAGTCCAACTGTATCTAAAACCTAAAACTCAAATTGAATATAAAAATTTCCAAGCAATTTCTAATAGAAAACATAAAGTTAGCATTAGCGAGTGATCACTGTACTGCGCAATTGCAGCGCTGAGGTTGCTTCTTCTATGCTTCGCATAGTTCATAAAGCTTTGCTTGGCGCTCAATAACAAAATGGAATATAAGTAAGCGTATAAGACTATGCTTAACTGTGTGTGTTTCGTCAAGTTTCGACTCTTCTACTAATTGCTTACCTGCCCAGAATTTCTTTGGGCTCGTATTTGGCATAGAAGCCCTTGGCCGCATCCTTGTCGGGCAGCAGATCATCTTCCTCGTCTTTGGCCATTAGATCGAGTGAAATTTTGGCGACGTTCTCCGACGGCGCTTCTTTTTATTGTTGTTGTTGTTGCTGTTGTTGTTGTTGATTGTAATCCAAATCCGCAGTTGAGTTGTTAGCGACAGATTTCAATTCCACAATAATCCACCCCCCCACACACCGTTCAATCGGACGTTCTACTGACTCTGCCTCCCGCTCTCTTTCGTGTGTGCGCGCGCGCTCTCTCTCTCGCTCGCTCTTTGGTATGTTGCTATTTTTATAAACGAATCGACCCGATGCGATGCGATCAGTGCACGAATTGAATCTGTTCCGTTATGTGCCGACAACTTGCGACTGAGTGGTCGCTGCTGCTGCTGCTGCTGCTGCTACTGCTGCTGGCTGCGTCGCTGACTTTTTGTTCTTTGCTTTGCTTTTAATTACCAACAAATCGTTGGCGTTGGCGTTGGCGTCGCTGCTGCGGCTGCGGCTGCGAGTGTAGCTGTTGTGCCGGTGTTTTGCAGCTCTGGCTGGTGCTGACTTTGTATAAGAAGAAGCAGTAGCAGCAATTGTTGTTGTTATTGTTGTTGTTGCTGGCTGTATAAGTCAAATGTGGGCTGCTGGTGCTGCTGCTGCTGTTGTTGCCCTCTCATTCCCACTCGTTGCCTCGGTCGCACTCAGCTGTTGTTACGGCTGCCGCTGCGGCTGCTGATTTAATTAATAACGAATGCCAGCTACAACAAATCGATTTAAACAGAACAAAAAAAAACATATATATAAAAAAAACCACAATCAAATCAAATGAAATAGAATTAACATTTTTTCCTTAGTTTTGCGCTTATAAATGATTACACAACGCATGGCCCAATAAAAACGGCGACAAATGCGTTCACATGCTTAATTACATGCACTCACACTCACACACCCACACTAACACAGGCGCACACACTCTCACACTCAAGCCCGCCACCCACCACCCCCTGCTGGCTGCCTCTCACTCTCTTTCGCTCACACAATCTTTGGCGTTTGTTTTGATCAGATTAATGCACATTTACTAGCACTGGGACACGACCATCAGAAGAAACCGAACTTAACGGTGTCTGCCACAGCTGCTCTTGCAGACGACGTCGCTGTCGCTGTTGCTCTTGCTGCCGCCGTCGCAGTCGCTACTTTGCTTGCGTGTTTCTGTTGCCGCAGGTGAATTTCATTAGTGTGTGGTTGTTGTTATTGCTCATATTCATTTACAATATATATTTAATTTGATTTTTTTTTTAGTTTATTACAATTTTGGGGGCTCGTTGGCTAACACTAGGGGGTCAGCTGCAATTGCAGCAGATTTCAATTTGAGGCTTGCTCTCTCTCTTTCTAGCGCACACAGCACAACACTAATGGGGCAGCAAGCAAGCAAGCTGGCAGGCAGGCAGCCAGACAGACGCACTGTCTCCGCCTCTAGCGGGTACATTTCAATGTCAACTAAGGTTAAAAGTAATACTGTTGGCCAGGGGAGTTTGCATTGCACATACACCGGGCGCACGAACAGCTGCTGGCGTGTCGAAACTTAGCGGGCATAACTATCTGAGTTGTATTTTGTAATATTAAATAGGCAAAACAAAACCCTGTATTTTGGACACAATCACAATACTACCGAAACATCTACAAGTACCACAAGTTAAGCAGCTATCGATATCGAGTGCACATGCACCGATGCCGATAAACTTGCGCAAAGCAACCGCTGAGGTATCGCATGCATGCGATAGCCAACCTAAGCGATATTTGAACAGTGTTGCCATTTGGATAAAATAAACAAAAAAAAAAACTGTTGAAATTTTAAATTTAAATTTGAATTTCTTTGCAATTAATTTTTCTTCGTTTATTTGACATACATGTATATTTACGTGTTTATATGTTGTTTTTTTTCTTGTCTTTTGTTTTTTTTTTGAATGGAATACAATTGTAAAAAATATTAAATAGTCGCTAAGGTGGTTTTGTAATAATTATGAGGCAAATGTTTACAAATTTTGTTTTTCTTTTTTTAATGAAGTAGTTTTTGTTTTTACTTAAATTTTTGAGAGGGCGAAAGTTGATGAAAAACAATTTAGTTTTTTTATTTTTTATTTTGTTTGTTTTTTACTTAATGCTTACGGTTTATTAATACTCCACAATGGGGCTTGATGTGGTTGTTAATTACCTGTGGCTCAACCTCGGTGTTTACAATATTTTTTTTGTTTTGTTTTTTTTTAAATCATTGTTGTTTTTTTTTGTTTCTTTTTTAAAGTACACAATCAAAAGTAAACGTATCGTTATATTATATATATATATGTATGTATGTATAGAGACGTACTAGAAAAAAATATATTAATCGAATACAAAATACAAATAGACTTGCCAAAAAAAAAAAAAAAAAAATTAACGGTTGCTCAGTGCCAAAGATACATTACAACAATATATATATATATATGTATATAGTAATATAGCATTCTGTTTACACATATATATAATATGCATGTATATTTCTGACAATATATATATATATATATATATATATATATATAAAAAAAAAAAAAAAAAGAATCGTTTTTGCTCTTTTGCAAACGTTGTTTAGGCCTACGACTTATAAATAATATCTATGTATATATATATACGTATTTTCTGTTTTCTCTTCTCATGTTGCTTCTTCAGGATGGGGAACGAACGGGTTCAGTTCGCTCCTGGGTTTCAGTACAATAAATCAGTTTTCTGAGCGCCTTCGCTGTAGACAATGCCGCCCGCTGGCAGAAAATCATCGACGTCATCTGCTCCAGCCGCATCCTTGCCATCCTTGACTCCACTCTCATCGTTCGCAGCATCCTTGAGCAGGCCCTCGCTAATGCCCAAAATGCTGCCGTTGCCATTGAAGCTGCTGCTGCTGCTGTTGCTGCCACCGTTTGTGGCAACGGCGCTGGGGGAGCGCGTCACGCCCAACTGAAACAAACTGTCCATGGGCGACGCCTTGACGGGGGTGTAAAAGCCCAAAGCTGTAGAGCCTGAAATGGAGCGAGCGATCGATTAATCGATATTGCATAGGCATCGAAACTCAAACGATTCATTGCTAAAGCCGATTAACTATTGATTTAGTAGGAGCAGAATGTGTGAATCAGTGTTGCATAATGTGCAAATTAAAGTGAAACAAATTTCAAAGTGAATGTGCGCGTGTGTGTGTGTGTGTGTGTGTGTGTGTGTTTTCAATTGAGGTTAGTTACCTTAGGAGATTAATATGAATTGGCGATAAGTTTAGTTTTTTTGTTTTTAATTTTGGTTTTGTTAGGCTTCAGTTCTGCGTTAACCAACACCGTTAAAAGGTAGTTGTTGTTGTTGCTGTAGTCGTTGTTGTTGTTGTTGTGATTGTTATGGCTGCCAGACATAGAGCGCTCCAAGTGTGCGAGCGAGCGCGTGAGAGTGCGAGAGGGAGAGACGTTGCTTTGCACCTGCTTTGGCCGCCTCTGTTCTTATTTTTTTTTGTCATTTGTTTTTAAGTTTTCTTTATAATTTCAATTTTCATATACATATGCATATATATATATATATATATATATATATAAACATATAGATATGTATATGCATAAGCATGTCATATTATGTTTATTTCTTGTATTATTATAATAGATATTATTTTGAAGTATTCTGTTATTAGTCTTAAATAATATCTGCAATAGAAATTAGTAAAACACAAGAGAGGGAGAGAGAGAGATAGCGTGAGTGAGAGGGAGGTAGAGAAAAAAAAGGAATTTTTGTTTAAATAAAATATATATTAGTCATATATATAGAGATACATATATCTAGATAGGTGCCAAGTATTACACATAGAAGTAAGCAAAACTAGAACTACTTTGTGCTGCAGCCAACTTAATGCATATGTTATGTTATTTCAGTGTTGCCACAGCGTTGAAATGTTGTAGATGTTAGTGAAACAGTGTTGGGAAATGAAAACATTTAGTTAATTGGAAGGCATATTATATAGGCAGTTAACGAGCGAGTAATAGGCAGCTAGAGTAGCGAGTGGCAAGGCAACATGTTATCTCTGCATAGCAGGCTAGAAGAATTGCTTGGGGAAGGTTAGTTAGCTATAGGGAGTAGCGAGTAGCGAGTAAGGAGTAACAAGTATCGAGTACAAGTAACGAGTACTGTGACAATCTATGCTTAGTGTGTGTATTCATAAAGGGACTAAAGCGAGTGGATTGAGGAACTAAGTGTATGAGAATCAGGGCCTTTACCATAACGAGCAAGGAGTATAGCAAGTGACGAGTAACCTTTGGCTACCAACGAGTAGCGAGATATGTGGAGCGAGCAAGTAAACGTAAGAGCAATGCAAATCAAGATCAAATCAAGGCCGACCGAGCGAGTAGCCCGAGTAACGAGTAACGAATAGCATTCAGCGAGTAACTAAAAACTATCCTTGATCTGTACTTGTGTCTCTTACCAAATCAGTAACCACTGGGTTTTAGGGAATTTGATGAGGGCTACTAAGTGTACAAGGATCGGAGCCACAACCAAAACGAGTAGCGAGTAGCGAGTAACAACCAACGAGACAAATTATGACTTTTGTGATACCAAGGTAGGTATTTGAGTAAGTATACGACTGGGAAGTAGCGAGTAACGAGTAGCGCGTAACGAGTTGCGAGTTGTCGCGTATCTCTAACTGTTAACCAAATCCGTACAGCGAATTAGAGGAGATGGGATTGGATCTGGGCCACAACCATAGCGAGTAACGAGTAGCGAGTAACAACCAACGAGACAAATTATGACTTTTATAATACATTTTCACCAAGATGGGTATTTGAGTAAGTAAACGACTGGGAACTAGCGAGTAACGAGTAGCTAGTAACGAGTGGCGAGTTGTCGCCTATCTCTAACTGTTAACAAAATCCGTACAGCGAATTAGAGTAGATGGGATTGGATCTGGGCCACAACCATAGCGAGTAACGAGTAGCGCAACAACTCGTTATGCTTTAACCAATGGATAGCCTCCGGAATAAGGCTGGATAAGTGAGTATACAGAATATATGTTAAGCCGAATTGGGTCTGGGCCACAACCATAGCGAGTGAGCAGGACGCAGGAGCAGGGCTTACGACGAGTACAAATAAAAAGCTTGAGTTTGCCTACGTTTCGCAAGAGACAGTTTGGAACGGAGAGCAAAGACAGTTTAGACATAGTAGAGCGTGTTGCCTGGAATGCGAGCCTGCAGCAGGGCGTTGGATGCGTTGGGTAGCGATAGCGACGACGACGACGACGACGACGACGAAATTGACGACGACGACGTGGATGACGTCGACGGGTTGTGGGTGGCTAAGGGCAGACTGGCGCGACGGCGACTCAAGCAACTTCCATAGCTGCAGGCAGTTGTTGTAGTTGTTGACGTCGTCGTTGTTATCGCTGTTGCTGTTGTTGTTGTTGTTGTTAGAGTGTGTTTGGTATATTTACTCGGCAGCTGTTGCTGTTGCAGTTGCAGTTGCAGTTGCGGCTTGGCGGCATGCGAGAAGGAGGCAGCTTTGCGCTTGGCCAGATGCGTGGCAGGAGGCACTGCTTCATTTTGCAGAAAGCACGCATATTGCGGCTTCAATAGAACCGAAGGTCTACGACGTTGTTGTGCCGGCGGTTGTTGTTGTTGTTGTTGCTGCTGTTGTTGCTGCTGCTGTTGAGCGTCCATTGGCTGTGGTTGAGACTGTTGCAAGATAATACCCCTCCCTAAACTTGGGTAATCTGCAAATATGCGTGATCCTTAAATAGAAAGCCTAACAGCTGATGGCTGTGTATGTGGTGCAAGGGTCAAGGGTCATAGTTGGGCTAGGGACTGCAAAGGGGAAAGAGGGGGGCGGCAACTAGAGATAGCTAGATATAGTTGGGTGTGGGACTGTGTGGGTTGTCTGGCTGCTTGAGTAGCTCAACGTAAGTGCACAACACCCACCTGATGAGCTGAATTAGTTTTCGTAATTTTCTAAGCAACTGCCGGCCAGGTGGCAACGCCAACTGCCAGCAGCAGCATGCAGCCCTGGCATCACCTAGACAGCAGTCCCTAGACATGCTAGTTGTATTGCAGTTAGCGGCAATCGCTATGTTAACTGTAACAGTGGCCTTTTCTGTAAAGTGCAGAGATATGTTGTTGTTGTTGTTGTTGTTGTTGCTGTTGCTGTAGTCAGCAGGCATGCATATGCAATTGGATCGTGGGTGTTGAGTATGAGTAGGTGTGGTGAGTATGCTATAACAGGATGCTGAGTGCGTGTGTGAGCGAGTGTGTTAATGTGTATATTGATGGCTGTCAATTTGAACCCCCCCGCCGCACAGATGGCGCCAATAAAAAGTGTTAAAACTCAAGAGCACAGCACTACGACAAAGACAGATTTATATATGTATGTTTATATACATACATACATATAGACACAGAACAAAGGCAAAGATAGTGTGAGAGAGACAGAGACAGAAAGTGACAAAGAGAGAGAGTGAGAGATAGAGGCAGTTGCGGCTCTTGGTAGGCATGTTCATACATACACACCAACACACACACACATGTATGCATATGTGTGTGCATGTATATGTATGCATGTATGTATATAGTATGTACATGACACAGGGTTGCCACACTCACCTAATGGTAAATTCCCCAGCATTGCGCTGGTCGCCGACGTTTTATGCGACGTCGAGGATGTTGTCGATGCTGTCGGAAGCTCAATTATCTCATCAACTGTTACATGATGATGCTGTTGTTGCTGTTGCTGTTGTTGTTGCTGCTGTTGCTGCTGATGCTGTAAGCGTAGATGCTCCTCGTAGAACAGCTGATGATGCTTGGTCACATTACCGTGGGGATCAGCATACGGCGGATCGTCAACGGTCTGCGATGCCTCGGAGGGATATTCAAACGTTGAAGTTAACGTATCGTTAAATTGTACGCGGAACTGTAAAAACAAAGCAAACCAACGGTAAATTATACAAAAATGGAAAGTTGTGTATGTGTGTGTATATGTATGTGTGTGTGTATGTATGTATGTATGTATGTTGATATCTGTCACATTGATGAAACGCACCCAAGTCCAAGCCTACCTAAACTTCAGCCCCTGCCCCAATCCCCCCTAACCCACTCTGCCTCTACAGTGAGAGCCCCCAACAAAAGCCACTTTTAATGCATTTTGATTAATAGCGACGGCACAAATAAATAAATAAGTATTTATGATAACGCAACAAGGAAATGAAAAAAATAACATAAATAAAATCAACAACAACAATCAAACTAGTTAGAATAGTTTATGCTGCTTGTAGTCGCCAGCTGAAATACCCTAGCAAAGACTTAAATAAGACTTTGCTCAGTTTCACTTTCTTATCTGGGCATAAACGTTAATCAAAAATATACACAAAAGACTTTTAATCACTAAATACTCCCTCTCTCTCTCTCTCTCTCTGTCTTCTCACTTGTCGCTCGTCTAAGTCAAATATCCTCTCAGCTGTTAAGCGCGCGCTGCAGCTAACATGCTAGATTAACAGCATGTTAACAGCGCTAATAGCATGTTAACATTGTATAATCTACAGCTAACATTTCTAGCACTGCTTCTTGCACTCTCTTCTCTTCCTGCTGCTGCTGCTGCTGGAGATGAGCTTGTCGAAGAGCAAAGCATAAAAACGATAAACAAACAACAACAAAGAGCAAATGAAAGTGGCTCAAGTAAGTTTTCGTACGCTTCTTTATGCCCTTAATACAAGAAGCGAGTAAAACAACATTTCTGACAATAGAAAAACAACAACAACAATAACTAACAAAAGGAAATTTTAACAAAAAAAAACATTTTAAATAAAATAAATAAAACACTGACCCCATGAGCTTTAAGTTATAATTGCTGTTAATTGTTTTGCATCAGTTTGTTTTTTTTTTCTGCCAGCGATTAAAAGCTAAACGAAAGTGAAATTAAGGCCAGAAATTTAAATATTGTATATAAAAAAGAAGAACAAAAAGCGACAGATTACCGAAAATTGATAAATCTAGTACAGTGAAAGCACGTTTAAGTGCACAGCCAACAGTTGGGAGATGTTCTAATTGCAAAATGATCAAATACTATCAATTTGTTCTTGGAATTTTGTCTATAATTTTATCATTACTTTTTTTTTTTTTTTTTTTTAAATATAAAGTTTCATCTGATTAGACGTGGTTCCCATTATTTTATACTATAATACCCTATACCAAAAAAAATTGATTTGATATGCGATAAGTTTCTGTTTTCATTACAATGCGACAGAATCTTCAATCATTAAAAACAAAAAACAAAAATAGAGTCGCCGCCTTCGTTACAGTTAATTGGCAGCCCTCGCCTTCACACTACACTCAGACTCACACTGTACAACAAAACTAATCTTATCTTATCCTTGCCAAACAAAAACACAAAAAAAAAGAACCTACACAATCAGAAAATACTCAAGTATTTTGGTGAGTGTGGAATTAGTCATGCCTTACGTACTAGCAGCAGTAGTTGTACGTACTATTATACATATATGTATGTATGTATGTATGTATGTGTGTGCATACATACATACATACATGTACATACATGTACATATGTATGTATTAGTCACGAAGAGGCTAATAATTGGCTGTATTGTTTGAATAGGGGAATGAATGGAATGAAATGCATTTCCGCACATACATACATATGTACATATGTATGTGTGTGTGTATGTATGTGTGCATGGTGAAGGTGAGTGTGGAGGGATGCTTATACTTACCGATGAATCTTTGGGTTTCTGTCGTATGCTGGACTTGCCGTCGATCACAATATTCGCATTCTCGAACTCCACATCGCAGGGCGACGGCGGGCACATGGAATAATCATCGTAGTCCGTGTCTGTCGATGTCTCCACCGAAAGGTCGCCCAATAACACGAAGCCCGGTTCATTTGGCTGGAAAGTGAAAATTAAGAAAAAGTTCCAATCAAATGAAATTTCGTAAAAGCTCAGTTTGTAGACAGGCGGTCAAAGAGAAAGAAAGAAAGAGAGAGACAGAGAGAAAGGAAGGGGGTTGAGTTGTTTCGAGGCCGATATCATTTGCTCTGAATCACAGCTGTCCCATTTCTCGCCATGTCGGACGCAGAACCTAATGGACGGACCATACATACACCAAACAAGAGATAATAAAGTTCAGGCAGAGATAACAAACAAAAAAAACACATGAATACATATACAATGTATGTATGTACATACATATATGCGAGTATATATATGTACATACATATCTATATGTACATATGTACATAAATACATAAAAAGACCAACAAGAACTACAACAACAAAACATAACAAGAACAACATAAGGCATAAAGCAAAAGCGACCAGAATTGAACGTCAAAAAAGAATTGACAAAATTGAGTTCAGAGCGGCACAAAAACGGGTTTACTTTTGTCAGTCGCAAGAGCGAAAGAGCGAGCGCTTGTTTTGCACACGAAAGGCAGCGAGGCAGCGGGAGCGGGAGCGAGAGCGCGCCATTGGCAGTGAGAGCGCGAGCAGCAGGCGGCTTTGCGTTGAGCAGAGCATTTTTATTCAACACATCTGCGTTCAAAAACAGCTGTGCAAGCCAATGCGCCCTGCAGACCACCTCTACCCCTCCCTGACTCGACCTCTTGCAACAGCAACTCACCACAACACCAAAGAGCTTCAACATGCGCTCCGCTCGTTCAATGCTCTCCTTCATAAGTCATAATATATCTTTGTCTGCTTTAGCCTGTGTACATATGTACATACATACATATGTATGTGTATGCATGTATACATGAGTGTAGCAGCAGGAAGCAAAGAACAAATGAAGAAATATCGTAATATGTGTATACATACATAGCTATGTATGTATGTATGTACATATGTATGTGCCAGAACGGGTTTTTGCAATGCAATCGCAGGCAGTAAGAGGAAGAATTCGCAGCAGCAAAAGCAGAAGCAGAAGCAGCGCATCCAACACTTTTTTAATGTTAAATAAAGAGTCTGAAATACACACACCCACTTGACAATCTGTATGAATGTATGCATGCTTGGAAATTGATCAACGCAACATTTGCATAATTCGCAATTTATCGAACACTGTGTGAAGCATTTCTGAGCAATTTTCATGGCGCGCCCCGCTCAGAAGTCAAGCTTGAAAAAGCTCAGACGACGACATTGCGCCTTCTCACATGGGGTGCGCATCACTCTTGAACATTTAGAAGGTCACTCGGAAAGCCGCGTTTCTGCGTCACGCGTAGTACACTCACACATGCATACATACATATGTGTGAATGTGCATGCATATGTATGTACATACATACATACATATAAGGAATTAAATTTCAGATGCGATTTTTAACATTGAAACTAGAGTTGGGAACGTGTCGTGTTTTCTTGTGATGAACATTATCTTGAAAACAAATTAAAGGTCGTTAAGCAAAGAGCATAACAAAAATCTAATAACTTCAATTTTCTCAACATTAATTTTAAGAATGTGTAAACAAAGAGCGCAACAAAAGTCTAATAAGTTAAATTTTCTAAACATTAACTTTGAAATTGTTTACACATTTCGTGTGCAAATTAACACGCTTCCATCTCTAGCGTGAATTCCAACTGTTTTGTAGACAACAGGATTCGCTTGATGTGACATTTTACAGTTTAGCTTTCAATGGAAGCGCAAAACAGTGTTTTGACATTCTTTACATTTTGTTGCTATTGTTGAACTTTCCAAAATGCGCATGATCTTCCATGCTCTCTCGCTCGCTGTTCCGCTCTTTCTCTCTCTCTCTATCTCTCTCTGTTGTTGGGCGCTTTGTTTCGCATTTGTTTATATGGCAAGCGAAAAGCACAAGCCGCAAACAAAAATTGTGTATGTATTGGGGGCCTTGTTAAATCAAGTCTGTGTGCGTGCGAATATACATAAGTCTGAGTGTGTGTGTGTGTGTGTGCAAGGGGGCTTGCAAAGATTAAGAAGAAATATAATAATTCATACAGAAAATAAGCATGAATAATGCGCAACGGCGCCGCATTCCAGGCATAGCTGGGCAGCACCAGTCTCTCTCTGTCTGTGTGTGTGTGGGTGTGGGGGGTGGTTTTTTGCTTCGATTGCTGATAAGCAATGAAGGCAATAGGCAAACAGCTGTCTAGGCCAACGCAACGGGGTGTGGTGGGATTGCGTGCTGTGTTACTCACCTTTGGCAATTCTCGTTTACGTCTGTAGATCACAACATCGCTTTCAATATAATCGGGCACCTCCTTGCTGCTCTTGGAAAAGTTGAACACCATGGAGGTGTTGTTGTCCGCATGGGAGCTGCTGCCTACGCCGCTGCTGCTGCCATTGGCGCCACCTGTCGGCTGACGGCGCTTGCGCAACGGCCAGATGGGCGAAATGCCGCTGCCCGCTGCGTCCGTTTCGCTGCCATCCTTGTTGGTGTTTATCACGGTATCCAGACTAGTTGATGCTGCTGCTGCGACGGTAGCGGCGGCGGCAGCGGCAGCTGCATCTGCAGCCAATGCTGTTGATTTTTTCATCTCATTAATGCGATTCTTTTCAATCTCGCGACTGGTCAGAGGCGTGCCGCACCCGGAACTGGAGCTCGAATTATTCAGCAGCGGCCTGATGACACCAATTTGCTTCGTTGTTGTTGCTGCAGTTGCTGCTGCTGCGGATTCACTGTTATCGCTTCGGCGTTGCGGAAGCTTTCGACTACTGGAACTCGTGCTGGAAGCGTGCGCGTTCTCTTGCAAGGCGGCAGCAAATGAACGCTGGGCGCTGCCGCCAACGCCTCCTGCTTCATCCAGCGGCTGCGCTGCCGTCGGCGCCGCTGCTGTTAGCTTATCGCCATTGCAAACATCGTCGCCGTCAACTTCAGTCTCAGCTGTTGCTGCTACTGCTACGTTGCCGTCGTCGTCGTCGTCGACGTCATTTTCGTTGCATTCGTCGTGCTCTTCGTCTCTGCTGTCATCGTCGTCGGCTGCCTGCGTGCGCTGCTGATCGCTGACTAAGCGCTGATTGCTGCCACCCGCACCCGCTGCTACCCCAACAACGGCCTCTGTGCCTTCCAAGTGTATGCGTTCCAGCAGTTTGCTTATGTTCGTCACAGGCGAATCGTAGACGCCGCAGCTGGCTTCCAGCTGCCGGGGTATGATGTCTGGAACGACGGCGCTGCCGACGCGCTGCTTGGGTGTCGAGGCAGCAAAGCCAGCGCCAGTTGTTGGTGTTGCGATGGCATCCCGCTTGAGAGCGGCGCTGCTGCTGCTGCTGGTCGGCGGCGGCGGCTTCTGCTCCTTGATGATCGACTTGTAGTTGGCCACTTTGCTGGCAACGCCGCCGACGCCGTTGCTGCGCTGTGTGGCACGCGGCCGGCGATTGGCGCTCGCCTCGAACATCTTCAGGGTCTGCTTGACCAGGTCGGGGGGCGGACGTTCGGTGTCATCGATGATGGAGGTCAGACGCTTTGGCGGCGTTGCGTCGGTGCCGCTGTGCAGTCGCTCGCGTGCATTATGTATCTTATCCTCGATGCTGACGCAGGTGGGCGTGGCGGGGGCAGTGACTGCTGCTGCAGCTGCAGCAGCAGCTGTGCCAGTTGCAGCGCTGCTATTCACCGCAGTCGCGGCCTGATAGCTGGCGCGCTGCGTATTCCAAGGCGACTTCTCGCAGAGCAGCGCCTCGACAGAGCGAGCGCGTTTCATTACCTCGTTGCCGCGCTTAAAATGACGCGAGCGCAGCCCATTACCGTTAAGCGCCATCGGCGACTGCGCTGTCTGTTGCTCCTGTGTCGCCAGCTGCTGCTGCTGCTGTTGTTGTTGCTGCTGCTGCTGCTGGCGTAGCTGCTGCTGTTGATGCAATACATTGACGCTTTTGATGTAACCGCTGCTGCTCGCTGGCTTGGCGCTTAGTATTGGCGGCGCTGCAGCGCTGCGCGTTACATTGACGTTGACTGCAGCAGTGACTGCGACTGCATCGCTGCTGACTTGCTGCTGCTGCTGCTGCTCCTCCTCGACGTCGTCGTCGTTGCGATCGAGCAGCGTATTGAGGCTGGTGGAGCGCTGCAGTCGCTGCTTCTGGCTCTGCTGGCGTGACTCGCAGCGCAGGGCTAGATTTAGATAGCGGCAGCGCAGCTTGGACACTATGCCGGGGCCATAGCTGAATTCCTCATTGTGATCGACGGTATCCAAGAGCGTTGGCAGCGCAGTGACGCCAACGTCCAGGTCGGCGTCGGCGTCGGCGTTCTTTAAATGCAGCTGTTGTAGATGCTGCTGCTGCTGCTGATGGTGATGATGATGATGCTGATGATGATGATGATGATGACGCTGTTGGCCATTTTGTGTGGTTGTCTTTTTCATTTCTTGCATGGCGACCATTGTCGTTTTTACCGCTACTTTTGTGGGCGACGCGGCCGTTTGGCGTTCCAATTGCTGTTGCTGCTGCTGCTGTTGTTGTTGTTGTTGCTGTTGCTGCTGTTGATTTTTAATGAACTTGTTGCTCTGCAATTTATCGGATATTTTCGTTTTAGAATTTTTATCAATTATAATTGGCGTACTACTGTTGCTAAAATGATGTAGCGCTGCTTCAGCAACGCTCTGGCCTGGTTTGCATTTCGTTTGCAACTGATTTGCTGACGACGACGAAGTCGCCGTTGTTGCTGTCGTTTGTTTCACATTTGCGCTGCCGCTGCCGCTGCCGCCACCGCTGCCACCGCTGCCGTTATTGCTGCTGCCTATTGCTGTTAATGCTCCAGTTGTCGCTGTGCCAGTTTCAACTTCACCAGAGCGCCCGCTCGCATACGCCATACTGCCAGCGCTATTCACCACAGCGTCACGCTCTCCGCACGCTCGCTCGCGCTCTCTCTCCCGCTCTCTGGCATCCAAATTTAGAATCTCTTCTTGCTCCTTGCCAGTTGATTGACTTCTTGTGTTGAATAAACTTGATCGCTGCTTTGGTATTGGTGTTGCTGCTGCGGCGGCAGCTGCTGTCGCTGCTGATGCTGCCGTTTCGGCTGAAAAGGCCGTGGCTAAGTCTTTGCCTTGTGTACTTTGGGCTGATGCTTCTGCTGGAAGCGTCTGATGACCTCCACTACCAATAAAACATTTCTCAGACTTTTCCTCTGTTGTTGGCGAAGTCTTAAATGCTGCTGCTGCTTGTTGTTGGTATGTTTGGCTTACATTTCGTTTCACATGCTGCTGTTGACTAGTTGTTGCAGTTGTTGGTGCTGCGACTGCGACTGTGGCTGCGGCTGCGCTGCCTTCAGCTGCACCTGAATCTGCAATTAAATTGGCCATAAAACGAAAATCTCAAATTGATGACAAATTCAAAATACTAAAAACTAAAGAAAGAAAACTAAACACAAAAATATAATTGAAGCTATTTCGTTCGCCTGTGACTAACGTACGATCGCCTGCGTTGCGTTGCGTTGACTTTTAGTTCAATTAGCAATTGATAACATTCGATAAGAGCAGGTACAAACAAATACAGGTTTGGGTAGTCATGGCGAGCGGGCACGACTAGCCATTATACCCTGTATTAACCTATGGGACACAAACTGTAGTGTTCTAGTAGACGGCATCAGACTAGCTGATACCCTGTATATAATGATAGATGACATACAGCATAGATTGTCCGACTAGCTGTTACCCTGTATTAAGCAATGGGACACAAAGTGGACGATCCTAGTAGAGTGTATCAGACTAACTGATACCCTTTATATACCTACAGCTTGCATGCAGGATAGATTGCACGACTAGCCATTATACCCTGTATTAACCTATGGGACACATAGACGATCCTAGTAGAGTGAGTCAGACTGCATACAGGATAGATTGCACGACTAGCCATTACCCTGTATTAAGCTATGGGACATATAGACGATCCTAGTAGAGTGTGTCAGACTAGCTGATACCCTGTATATACCTACAGATTGTATACAAGATAGATTGCCCGACTAGCCATTACAGTATATTAAGCTATGGGACACATGGACGATCCTAGTTGAGTGTGTCAGACTAGCTGATACCCTGTATATATGCAATGACAGATGGCATACAGCATAGATTGAACGACTAGTTATTACCCTGTATTAAGCTATGGGACACAAAGTGGATGGTCCTAGTGGACTATTTCAGACTCTAGTTAATACCCTGTAAATACTTATAGATGGTATAAAGGATAGATTTCTTCAGTTCAGTTTGCCCGACTAGCTGTTACCCTGTATTAAGAATTATTAAGGGCACAAAGTGGACGTTCGTAGAAGAGTGTATCAGCCACGTGATACCCTGTATCCCCTACATAAGACATATGTACATACATATATACTTGCTCGACTTGTTGCTATCCTGTAGTGAGCTACAGCAAATAAAATGGACTGCTCTTAAGAGTGTGTCAAGACTAGCTAATACCCTGTATAGCGCTACAAAATATATACAATATAGATTGATTCAGTTCATTGCGTGTCCGACTAGTTGTTACCCTGTATTAAGGTTCAGGACACAAAGTTGACGGTCCTAGTAGAGTGTATACGCCTAGCATATACCCTGTATAGACCTACAGATTATATGCATATGTAAAATCAATTAGAGGACTTCAATCTAGAGCACTTCAGTCCTGTTTACTCGACTAGCTGTTATCCTATATCGAGTGTGTATATATATCGATGGATATATCGATTTCTTTTCCAAACAAGAAACATAATCCACATTGCTTTTTACACATTTTCCAATGAAGAAAGGTGTTTGAAACAGGCCTTGGCTGTTGTCGCTGCCATTGTTATCGATAAACGATTACTCGCAATGGCAAAAACAGTTGTGCAGATGTGTGTGTGCATGTTGGACTGTTGATATTCACAGGTGAAATAACATCGAGCCAGGCAAACAGCTTTCAATAATTGTAATTTCATTTTTTAATCAGCTCAACTTATTAACGTGGCTAATTTTACACCCCAGCTGCACAACAGCCAATTGCAAGCTTACACATCTCACTTTTATAGAGATATTGATATGGCTATAATGTATATATCAATATATATACATCTATATGTATGTGTATATATGTATATACATATGGCATTGCAACTGGCTATTGCCACATTCAGCACATTTGCGATTTCATGAATCGATATCGATACCTGCGGCAATGTGTTTTGCTTTTTCCACCTTATTTTTCTGAACGAAAAGTCTTCAATTACAGAAAATCAAAAACAATCTAAATATATATATATATATATATATATATGTATATATACATATCTGTTGCATTTCTTCTAGTTAATGCAAACCAGATTTTCAGTTTGTTTTCATACTCGCTCACTTGGTAAACAGAGTATATTGGTTTTGTACATGGTTCGTCGCCTTATCAAGTCTTCAGACTTATACGATCTGCCCAATCGGCATATACTATGTCTGGTATGATAGAAACAGTATTATTTAAGCTGCTAGAGACTTGAAATTTGGAATATATACAATACTCGTGTTAACAAGCCAAGGCTAAAAGTATTTACGCCCATTATGGGCGTGGTCACGCTGAAAAATCTACATTTTCTATTGTTATAATTATTATATACTCGTCTAAAATAATATAGGACTCTTGGGAGCGTGGTAAATCAGAAAAAAAAACAACTTTATTTATATTTGGAAAATTTTTGAGCTAAAGTTACAGAATTTGCCAGTTCAGTTACTGCACTTGCTACCTCTTCAGTTTTAGCAAAAGTTATGCAACTGCTTTTGGATCGTGAACAAGTATTATGCAGTCGGTGAAGCCTGTTCATACATACATACATATGTATCTATGTATATGCAGCTGTGTTCATAAAAATAGTAGTGCGATTGAAATTTTACACAGCAAAATTTTGTGTTAAGCATAATATTTGGCAAACAAATTTTATTCAAGATTAACATACATATATATCTTTAAACATTCAAATTTATTTCAAAATGTAATTTTTTTTTTAAATTTTGTTATCCATTTCAGTCGCACTACTATTTTAAAGAGCACAGATGCATAGACATATATTTAATGCTAAGCTAAGTCCTAGCAAACTGAAGTTGTGTTCTATATACAAATTTGTTTTACAGATCAAGATATATTCAGCTATTATCAATATATATGTATATACAAAGATATTTCTTGATCTAGCAAAAAAAAAAACAAATGTTTTTTGTCAAGTCAAAAGATTTTGAAACCTATTATATAAATATATATATGTATATAGCATAAGCTAAAACTCAGGTTAAGCACCTGACATGCTTGAACTCACCTGCGGGTTCAGTGAAAGCCGCACAACTGCCATCAGCTGTTGGGGCCGCTGAGGTGGGGGAGCTGGCGGCGGCGTTTGTTCGTGCCACATTCGTTTTGCGGCGCTGTATCAAATCCTTTTTCCATTGCGGCATATCCGGCAGGAAGCCCGAAGGAGTCGTTGCCGGCGACATGATCTCAGCTCCAGCTCCAGTTCCAGTTCCAGCTCCAGTTGCGGATGCAGCAACGTCCGCAGCTAAATGCAATGTGGGTCGCTTTGGTGGCTCCAGCGAAGACATTTTTGGCTAAATTTAACGCTGCAATTGGCATTCTGTGTGTTAGTGCATCGCATCAGCCAACGGACTCGCGTAGTGATTCAAATAGTTAAATCAAAAGACAAAAAAAAAAAAAAAAACAAAAACAAAAATCAAATATCCCGTTGCCCGCTGACGGTTCACCGTTCACCGTTCACCGTACACAGAGACGTCTCGACCCAAGCGCTCAACTCGACAAACTGAAGCGCGGCTCTGACAATGCCAAATGCAATGCATTCCACATTCCGCTACCAAAGTGCGGGCCTAAGCGAAGCATTAACTCAATTGACCCAGCTGATGCCCTAAGCTGAACTGCGACCAACACGACTCAGCTATAGCTTTGGCGCCAGCTACAAACTCTGGCGTTGTACGAACTTTTTAAAGTCATAAATAAATTAAAAAATAACAAAATATTTAAAATAAAATAATTTTAAAAAAAATTGATATTTATAAAATTTTTAGGCAAAATAAAAAAAATATATTTTTATGATTTTAGTTTTTACAAAATTTAAAACTTTTGGTATATATAAAATTTGTATATATAAAATATATAAATATATTTATAAAAAATAAAAAATATTTTTTTTAAATTTATTTTATTTTTCAAATTTTTTCCTTTTACTTTCACTTGTATTATTTAATTAAATTTTTTCTTTTTGTTCTTTATTTCTTTTAATTTTGTTGTGTAGCGCATGCAAAAGTCGGCCTGTCCTGCACGTTTCACTCTTTGCATTTTGCGTTAATTGGATTAACTGTATTTGTTTTCTTTTTCAATAAAAGCAAAACAACAGAAAACAAAAAACCAAAGAAACCTCAATATTTGTTCAATGTGTAAAAAAAATGAAGAATAATTAAAAAAAAAAGGTGAAGAAGCAGAACATAAATGAAGAATATGCTAAAAAAAATATGAAGATATAAAAATGCAAGTGAATTACTTTTCATTTCGTTTCGCTTCATATTTTTGGCTTTGATTTTCTCCTATTGGCGCGATCGCTCCTTTTGTGAATGTGAGAGCGAGGGGTAATGATAGTGGGTGAGCGGGTGAGAGCGAGACAGAGAGAGTGAGAGAGTGCGGCAAGTGTCAAATTGAGCTCAGCTTAAATCATAGTTTTTCATGTTTGCCTCTTACTTTCGCGCGCGTGTATATGTGTGTACGTGTGAGCATGTGTATCTGTGTATGGCTGTTGTGTGTGTGTGTGTGTGCAAGGGTGCAGAGCGCAGGAGCGGAGCAGGGGCTGCAAATCGCAGACGAAGCATAAAATAAACAAGCGGCAGCAGCAGCAGCGGCGACGCTGCGGGCTGTGCATATTATCGATTTTTACAAGCTGCAAGAACTTTTGAGCTACACACACACACAAACACAGCGAGTTAGATGCCTGCATACATACATTAATAGATCTGTATGTGTATGTGTGAAACAACTTTTGCAGTCTGGCGACGGGTTGAAAAGAAAGCGTCTAACAGAAAAAAAAGCCGCAAAAAAAAAAACAAAGGTAGGCTGCAAATTAATGAACAGCCCCCCTTTTTTGGGGTGGCCAATGGGCTGGTGCTCAAATTAGTTTGTGCTGCCAGCTAAGAGCCGGGCTCTGTTTATTTACACACGCATCACACACACACGCACACGCACACGTACACGCACATGCACACGCACGTACGCACACAGATGCGAGTATAAACATAAACAATTTGCTGGTTAGTTGCTTACTTTTGCGTCCAATTCAGTGTGATGATGGGCCCTTAGCTTGTATTTGTGCACATATGTCTGATAGTTGTATGCATGGATGTAATTGATAAGCAGCGCCTTAAATTAATATTATATACGCGCACTTTCTTTGCACTGCACTCGGTATAAATGCAATTAAGTCGCCGTTGACTGCGCTAAAATGCTCCGAACAACTGAACAGTGTTGGCTTACACACAAAGCTATCGAGTTATTTATCGATAGTCGGCTTTGTACGCTTTTCGATAGTAAGTGGAATTTAATAATATTTGATGTATTATAAATCAACACACAACATATATTTTGCATACATTATAATTCTTGCTTTTCGTTGGAAAAATAACGAAAATTATATTTTCTTATCGTGAAGTTGCTAAAAATCGATAAAAAGGAGTTGACAGCATCGCAACTTATGTTCACAATTAGACTAACAATAATTTTTCTCCATGCTGTAAATAATAAGTTAAAACGGTTTTAAAAAGGGTATTTTTAATGAAATTTAAGTGATCCTCTGAATATAGTGCTTGCTTGTTTTCAAATAACTGGATTCGCGCCAATTACTAGGCACATCTACTATCAAAATGTTAACTCAAACTGGTAATGTTAAGTATAAGCAGCTCTACTTTATAGTTTGCATAGAGTCTACAGCGTTATTTATGAACTCAGATTCGGATTTGTTGTTATTTATAGTGAGATATAACCACTAACCATACAACACATAGACTGGACAACTAGTACAACGAAATTCACCGTATAAATATGAGTGCCGGAAGACCCTTTCAACTTCGAATTCGAATTCGGACACTTACTTTTGGGTTCGAGCAGTGAAAAAATGGGGAGCGAAATCAGTACGCTGCGAGCGCTCAACCGAGAAGGTTGAATTCTAATATGAAGCACTACTATATGCCATTTTTTCCTTACTCTCTCTCTCTCTCTGCTCTCTCTGCTCTCTCAAATATATATATATATATATGTATGTACGCACAAGCAGCAGATCACAAAAATTGAAATTTGTTCGCCGAGAGGTCTCATTCCTTCCCTTCCGAGCAAAGGGTATACCAAATTGCTGAAAACGGTTTGCCATGCTCATGCAAAATGTTAAGATTTTCGTCATTATTTGTGTGAAGGGTATGAAAGCGTTGGTGCGCTTAGCGAATATGTTTTTGCGACGAGCATGCACACATACATATGTATGTACTTACAGTTCCTTGCTCACATGTACGAGCATTTGTGTGTGCTTGTGTGCGAAACTCTACTCTTGCTGCCTGTGGAAATTGGAAGAACCCAACATTTCGATCATTTGGATGCTCACACACATTTGCATACATGTACGAGCATTTGTGTGTGCTTGTGTGCTTGTGTGCGAAACTCAATTCTTGCTGCCTGTAGAAATTGGAAGAACCCAACATTTCGATCATTTGGATAGCTCACACACATTTGCATACATGTATGTGTGCATGGGTCGTGAATATTGGCGTGTGCCTACCTCGACTTTGAGTTTTGGGTTTTGTTTGATCTTGTGGACTGCACACATACATTTGTATATGTGTGTGTAAGGGCTGCGTTGATCGAATGTGTCGAGTGTCGCGGATTCAGTAATTGGTAGATTTTTTGTATTGTAGAGTGACTGTCAAATGAGCATTTATGATTTGCAAGTCATTTTGGCAATATGAAGTATAGCTTGATGCATTCTGGCACCTGTGAGGACATATGCATTTCCTGACCTAATTAAATGTTGTATAACTCACTATCCGAAATATTCAAACGAATTAAATAAACTTATTAGTTAGTGGATTACTATGACTTTTTCGATGTAAAAATGTTTACGTACCTATTTTATTAAAGTATCTTTAGTATTATATCGATATCTGTAGACACATTTATTTACATGTGCAGGTGTAACTCTATAAGAATGAATGTACATACATACATATGTATGTATATGTGCAGCTCATTTCGAAGTCCACAAGACCGAACAAAACCCAAAATCGTTCACACAATTCTAAGTCGAGGTAGGCACACGCCAATATTCACGACCCACGCACACATACATACATGTATGCAAATGTGTGTGCGCTAGCCATATGATCAAAATGTGGGGTGTTTACAATTTCCACAGGCAGCAAGAATAGAGTTTCGCACACAAGCACACAAATATGCTCGTACATGTGAACAAGGGACTGTAAGTATGTATGTGTGCATGCTCGCGCAAAAACATATTCGCTAAGCGCACCAACGCTTTCATACCCTTCACACAAATAATGACGAAAATCTTAACATTTTGCATGAGCATGGCAAACCGTTTTCAGCAATTTGGTATACCCTTTGCTCGGAAGGGAAGGAATGAGACCTCTCGGCGAACAAATTTCAATTTTTGTGATCTGCTGCTTGTGCGTACATACATATATATATATATATATTTGAGAGAGCAGAGAGAGCAGAGAGAGAGAGAGAGTAAGGAAAAAATGGCATATAGTAGTGCTTCATATTAGAATTCAACCTTCTCGGTTGAGCGCTCGCAGCGTACTGATTTCGCTCCCCATTTTTTCACTGCTCGAACCCAAAAGTAAGTGTCCGAATTCGAATTCGAAGTTGTAAGGGTCTTCCGGCACTCATATTTATACGGTGAATTTCGTTGTACTAGTTGTCCAGTCTATGTGTTGTATGGTTAGTGATATAACTCAACGTCAAGTGGTAATATAAAATATATTTATGTAAATGAACAATTTATAAGCAGCTGTGGCACACGTCCGAACGCAGTCAGAAGTCGCCTTCAAATGAGCGAAAGCGCGGCTTGTTACAGCGGACGTTTACTAACAGAATGTTAACTCAAATTGGTAATGTTAATCAAATGCAGCTGTGATACCTAGTTTGCAACGAGTTGGCAGCACTATTTATGCATTTCTCTGATTCGTGTTTATGTTTCTATTTATCGTGAGAAATGAGTATTAACTGGATTAAAATAACCGAGCGGTAAGCTATTGATGATCTGTTTATGTGAATTATCACCCAAGTCATTACATTTGCCATTCAGCGCACGCGAAGGCATTAAAATCATCAATGCCCTGCCCTACGATACGTTCACCACGGTTTTGCTCTACGTCCACCGACAGATGAGTCCGGGGAGTTCGGCAGCAGCTGCTTCTGCTGCTGCTGCCGCTGGAATGGCAAATGCAGCCAATAGCTCAGGCAATGCCGCAGGCAACACGACGGTGGGCACCAGTGTCACAACCACCGAACGAACGGGCAGCAGCATCGAGACGAGCCACACGAGCAGCGAGCCCGAATACACGCTGGAGGAGCTGGAACGTTTGGTGGGCGTGGCCCGGGCAGACTTCTTACTGCTGATCAAGACATTCTCGTACATCTTGCGACGCATTTCGACATTCATCATCAAGCCCAGCCATTTGCAGCGCGAGCTGCGCGACAAGCTCCAACTGCAGGACGAGGCCAAAATCGATGCCATATTGCGGCTGTGGGTGAGGCAGACGACGCCCATGCTCAACAATTTGGCTAGCGAGCGGTACGAGTCGAACGTGATCGAAGATATGGCCTGGAAGCTGAACGTGGAGATTGCGTCGCATTGTCAGCAGCGCGAGAAAACGGCACTGGCTGTGCTCCAGCTGAAGACGGTCGCCGGCGAGGATATTAATTTTGAGATGACGCAGCCGGAGCTGTTGCAGCTGTTCAATCAGTTCGAGCACATTCAATCGGAACTGGATGCCACCTTGGCCAATATGAAGAGCAGCGAGGGGGAGCACTGAATGCGCGGCATTCGACTCAAATTTATGCATTATTCTGTAAATGTTAGCGCAGGCTGTTTGTAAGACTTATGTATATATTAACTTGTTAACTTTTTGTTTATTTTTTTACGTAATTTAAATTAATTTAATTTAGAAACGAGCTACAATAAAATTGCATTCAAATATCAAGATTAAGGGCAGTGTTTGATAACGCCTTAGCTGTCGATAGCAATATCGATAACAGTTGCGCGCTTTACTCCAATTGGACATCGTATTTTAAGCCGCTGACAAATCAAATTGAGTGCCCCATCGATAACAAATTGCGCGCCAATTAAAGCCGTTGCCATTTGAATTGAAATCACCATTGGTTTGTGTTTTTCTTGCTTTTTAATATGCATTTCATTGTTTTTTTTGTTTGTTTCATAATTCTACTGATAAACATTACAAATTATTACACTGATATAGATGTACCTTTTTATATATATATATATGTATATATTGTATATGCATATGTATTTTCGTTTATGTATAATATATATGTGTATATATATATATGTGTATATCAAGTCGAAACTCTTGCAGACTTGTTAGTTATTCATTCATGCATATGTATTTAGTTTATACTCGTAAGTAATTTGCTTTGTGTGTGTGTGTGTGTGTGTGTGTGTGTGTAGTAGTGTGAATTGCACATTTCTGGCCTGTGGGTCAATGGGGGATCGTTGCTTTCATATATATTTATATTTATAACTTTTTGCTGTTATCTAGACTAAAAGCAAAACGTTTCTATTGCACATTATCAACTAATTTCAACTAAGCTGGAACCAATTCTGTGTTGGCAACTGAAATTATACTACATTCATTATATTTGTTCTCTTGCTATTGCTAAATTGTTATTGTTACTGTTAGTTTTTAGTTACTCTTTTCTTTTAGCTACTCTCGTGTCTGTGTGTGTGTGTGAGTGTGTGTGTGTTTTGGCACCGGCTAAATGCTTATGTTAATTCGCTTACTGTTAAGCTACAGAGTCTACTTCAACGTTCTGTTGTATTACAGTAATTTATGCATACGTACAAAAACCATAAACAAAATTCGTTTATTTTTGTTGTGTAAATGATTATCGCCTGGCAGTAATGCGTTGGTCATTTGTGCTTTTCTTGTTCTTGTTCTTGTTCTTGTTGTTGTTGTTGTTGTTGTTGCTCGGTGTACGGTTTCTATTATGTGTCATTATTTCATGTGTTTAAGCTAACAGCGCCTTGTGCATTAACAGTACCGCGCGCTGTTAGCTTAGATGTGGCATGTTAAACGTTTTATTGCGTGTGTGTTCGGCTAACAGCGCCTTGTGCATTAACAGTACTGCGCGCTGTTAGCTTGAATATCGTATGTTAAACAGAAACTTTGCTTGAAAGTCAAAAATAAAAATAAATAAATTATAATTTTTTGTTTGTTTACTTTTTTTTAAATAAAATTCTATATAATTAAACAATATTAAAGTAGCACATACACATACATCAAAAATTACACACATATACAAAGGTATTGTTTATATATATATATATATATATATATAGTATATAGTTTATCGATTAAAAAAAAAATAATAGAAATATTTTAAAAATTAGATTGATACAAATTGTTTGTTTTGTCTTTTTGTTTAAAACTATGTAACTGAATTATTGCAATTTTTACATTATACATTTTACGTATATGTACACAAGTGTGTGTATATCGTATATCGTATATCGTATATATATATATATATATTTATATCGTAAGCAGTGCTTAACTTTCTTTTAGTTACTTTATATATATGGAGATATATATATGGTATAGTATATGTATATAAAAAAAACCATTTAGCGCTCGTTCTCTTCTTCATCTTCTTCTTCAACTAACATTTAGTGTACAAAAAATTGGAAGTTACATATAGATATATATAGATATATATAGATATATATTTATATATATATGTATATGTATACAAAAAATTGTGGCTAGCGATAAAAATATGTTTTTTTTTTCGTTTTCTTTTTCTTTTTTGACAATTAGTTTTATAATAATAATAATATCGGTAGTTTCCATTAGCCGCGTTTACAGAGTACAAGACGAGACAGGATTGGATTGATTGATATATGTATATATATATAAATCTATATAAAGGGTATATAGTAGTCTGTATAGTAGAACGATATGCAGCGCCTTATCAACACATACATACATATATATATATATATATCTTCGACTTTGCAAACGTCCTACACAACAGATTTCATGTATATATAGAAAAAGTGTTCCAATCCAGACAAGCTGTACTATATACGATATACATGCATACATACATATACATATACATATGTATGCACACACACACATATATGTATGGGTATATAGAGCTGTATGTATATAGGCTATATCGATAGCATAATATCAAGCGTTACTTATCGAGTTGATCTTAAGTCAAAGTTTAATTATTTAGTTTGCCACATGGATTCATCGCATTGCTTCTACGTTTCGGTTGCAGGTGGGGGAAGGAGTTGCAGTTGTGGGCGTGGGCGTGGGCGTGGGCGTGGCTGTTTGTCAATCAATCGTTCAGCTGTGTGGCTTACATGCCCGATTCCGCAATGCCCTCGTCATCTGCAAGCATTATCTAATATTAGCATTTGTTAACAATGAATCACTTCAGTAGAAAGCAAAAAGACATCAAATAAAACACATACAAAATATGGCGGAAAACAAAGCTCAACTTCGACATGCCGAAGTTTCAATACCCTTGCAGACAGAGAGCTATATGTCTATATATACAATATATGTAGATAGATGTGATATCTAAGAGAACTTTTGACTGCATAAGCAATCTTAATACCTGCTCCGCCCCTATGGGCAGCACATATAACATTTACAGCTCTAGCTATGGAGCAGCTCAATATTGATCTAAGATCCTTGACACAAAACTTTGCCCCTTGGGGGCGTGGCATATCCCAAGGTGCATATATACAGCTGTGGTCATGAAAATAGTAGTGCGACTGATCACTAAATGTTAGACAACATCATTTAGTTCAGTTTTCTAATAAGTTTTTCCCTGATTCAAACAGGTCAAATTCTCGTTTCTGCCGCGCATTGGTTTCCTCTATCCACTAAAATCAAAAACAGTTTGCAATTCCAATTAATTTCAATCACTAAAATATAACAAAATTAATTACAAGTTTTCTTTAAATTTACTTTTATTATCTATTTGATTTTTCAACTACTTACATCCAGCACTACTATTTCAATGAACGGCCAATTTTCAATGCATCTGTCTAAAATTATCAAAAGCAAATGAACTCTGACCGCATGTAACGGTAGTTTTTCGCAATTCTCTTCTTTGCATTTCATTATATTTCAAAGGAAAAACTAACTTTTGATTTGGCTTAAGTTTTGTGTAGTGCAGCACTACTATTTTCATGAACACAGCTGTATACTATATCAAGTTCAAATTCAAACGGACAGACGGACGGACGGACATTGCACAAAACCAATATGCTCGCTTTGCAGTTAATCAATGAGTATGATAACTGTGCTGCTGTAGAGTGACTCTTTGGATTGACACATCTGCTTGGGGGCGTGGCAAATTATCTAGTTCTTGTAGCTGAAGTCACTAAAATGTGTCGGCTAACACCGACTATAACTATACACTATCTACGAAGAATCTCTCAGAGATAGGCTTTATATGTATATACAGCTGTGTTCATCAAAATAGTAGTGCGACTGAAATGTTGGACAACAAAATTTTGAAAACAATATGAAATGAGTATTAAAATTAACATATACATATATTTATATATTAATATATTCAAATTGTTTTCAAAATCTTAATTTGTGCACCAAATGTTGCTGGGCAACATTTCAGTCGCACTACTATTTTAATGAACACAATTTTGCTGTGCACTACTATTTTAATGAACACAGCTGTATCTGCGTATATTCTGTAAGAGATGTAACATAATGCATTACATAGTGCATATAGTCTGCTGCGAGGGTATTGCAACACAATTAATAAGGCAAGGTAACATGCAACAACAATAAAAACAACAACAACAATAACAATAACAACAAATACAATGTGAAACATGCAGCAGAAAGAGTTAGCTTAGAGTGTGTAAAGCATGCAAGAGCGAGAGGGAGAGGAAGTTAGCTAGAGATAGACAGAGAAAGAAGGAGCGAGAGATAGCTAGTGATAGAGAGAGAGAGAGAGAGAGCGTATTACAAACCCATAAATGGATTGGCATAGATAATGCCGCCATTGCCATTGCCAATGTTTGAGCCCGGCTCCAAGGCGCATTTGCCAAGAGCAGCAGCTGCTGCCGCTGTTACGCCGCCGCCCATGCCCAGCCCAGCACCCACAGCAACCCCACCCATGCCACCACCACCACCGTTAGCAGCTGCTGCTGCCGCAATAGCATTGCCCACATTGTGGCCCTTGGCCTTTATCGAATGATCATTGTCGCCGATGAGCGTTGCCAGATCGTCGTCGTCGCCGTGGCGCGTGTTGCAGCTGCTGCCCAGCAGCTGGTCGTAGCAGCTGACATCGGTGCTAATCACATCCACCTCGATGTCATCGTCATCCTTCTCCAGGCTATTCCGATTGCTGCCGCCGAGCGAGCTGTGCAGCGCATGGGAGTCCTCGTAGCTGCCGCCGCCGCTATCGTCGTTGGCATTGTTCGACTTGGCATCGATGTGTGTCTCGAATTCGTCGTGCATGTACAGCACATCCTCCACATCCTCCACAGCTAGGCCATCTTCTTCCACCTCATCGTCATCCTCATCTAATTGCTGCTGCTGCTGCTGTTGGTGCTCAACCGCCTCCTGGCCCTGCTCCTGCTCCCCATCCTCCCCATCCTCTCCATCCTCATCCTCATCTTCATCCTCTTCCAGCTGCTGTTCGAGCTCCTCGCCTAGCTCCAGCGAACGTCTGCTATAGACTTCCTGCTCAGCAGTTGGCGTTGATGCAGTGGCAGCCACTGGCTGCTGCTGCTGCTGCTCCTCGGCATAGCTAAGCCGCTGGCCGCTGGCCGTGATCAGCTCATGGCTGAGGCTGTTCTTGATGTCGCTGGAGCTGGCACTGAATGTGATCAATTGGGATTTGCGGCGATGCTGGAGCGTGTTGTAGCCATTTGCTGGCAGCGAATTGGTCATAATTGGCGCTGCGACCGGCTGCGATTGCAGTCCATCCTTGGAGTCGATGTCCACGCGGCTGCCCTCCTTGCAGATCATCGAGCTGGGCTTGTTGTCAACCAAGACGATAACCACCGAATTGTTGTTATCGCTCTGATTGACAACCGCCGAATGTCATCTGTCCGGCGCATCGACACCGAATGAGCTCATCGAATTGGAGCCCATGCCCATGCCCATGCCTATGCCCATACCCATGCCCATGCCCATACCCATGCCCATGCCCATGCCCAATCCCATGCCCATGCCCATGCCCAATCCATTGCTGGCATTGCCGAAGCTGCTGCTCGTCAGCGGCTGCTGTTCGTCGTGATGAATCGCTGCGTTCTCGTCATCGATTGCCTCCAGCTGATGGTGCAGTTGCTCCTCGATGGTCGCCAATATGGCGCCATGCTCCTCCAGTTGACCATCTCCGCCTACTCACACACACACACATGCATATAGCATATGGTATGAGTGTGTGTGTGTATCGATGTGTGTGTGTGTGTGTGTGTGCGTGTGTGTTAGAAGAAATTTGCATTTTTGTTAGTCATGTTGCCGAACCCAGCACCAAAATGTGTATAAAACGAACTCTGCTCACGTGTGGAGTGTGCACGACTAGTAGATACCCTGGCAACACTTGCCAGTTGGCCCGTTGTCAGTTGGCTAACATCTCAACTGTTATATTTATCACACTAAACTCAATCAAGTCTTCATAGCTTGTCCATGCTGTCAATCGATATTTATCGATTTGTCTAAAGCTGTTGGAGTTTTTCATATTCCATAGTAATTTCTATGAAGAAAACGTAAATTTTTCTTATATTTAGCTATTCAAATCTGCGGGGAGCTCATAGCTGCGTCGGCTGTGTATCGATATTTATCGATTTGATTTGCATAGACGAGTTAATTATACTTTATCATTAAGCTGTCACTAATTTGCCATGTAAATATATACAGCACTTCAAAAAATCATGAAAATCAAGCTTTGATATCGATATTCATCGATTTGATTTAAAGCTGTGTTATCGATAGTTTGTAAAAGATTTTAAAAGAAACTTTTAGATGTATAATGTAGAACTAATAAAAGTCTTTGAGCTACTTCTTCTAGAAATCACTATGTTGAAATCGATATTTATCGATTTGATTTTAAGCATGTGCTATCGATAGTTTGTAAAATATGTTAAGAGACATTTTTAATTTTATAATATATAACTATTAAAAGTCTTTGAGCTATCTCTTCAAGAAATCAATATGTTAAAATCGATATTTATCGATATATCTAATATAAAAACAACTTGCTTTACTTCTCTTCAAAAACAGTTTAAATAGGCATGGAAATAAATATTTGCTCACACAAGCATTGAAATGTGTTATATAAAACAAGGCTTTAAATCGATACTTATCGATAACACAAGCATGCGACTTACTGCCTCTATCATGCAAGCAATTTAAGCGGCTATCGAAGACAGCTTGGGATCTCTAAAGGAAACATTGTCTGTGCTCAATATGAGCATGTATCCAACTTTTCTCTCAAATCGATAAATATCGATTGGTCGAAAATACCTAATGTTAGAGCTGAGTAGCAGTACTTATGGCATCTATCTCCTTTCGTCACATATTTCTATACTTTTCGGTGTCCAGGGTATTTGCTAGTCGTGCACTTCACGTTATAGCACACATTTGCTCACACTTGAGTGAACAGAGTATCTCCAGTAAACAAACTAAGCACAAATCCTGTGCAGCATTTGTGGGTTAGTGTTAAAAGAAACGAGGCGTTTCGCAACGAGCGGCCCAGCACCAGGCAACAATGGGTCCTACGTGAATCGCCGCACCTACCTTCGAAGCCCTCGTTGTCATCCATGACACGGGCCGGTCCGACAATATTCTCCTTGCCCTCGAGCACCGCCAGCAGGCACTGATGTATACAGATGTACTGCTGCTCCGTTTGCACCATCCAAACGCGCTCTGCACAATATTGGAGTTGGATTAGAGATGTGAGCTGTGAGGCAGAGTTTGTGTGTGAGCTTACCCTTGCGCATGGCATAGACTATGCCAAAGATGTCCACATAGTCGGACGTATTGATCTGCTGCAGTATGCGATCCAGTGTGATGAAGGTGCCGGATCTGCCAACGCCAGCGCTGCAGTGCACCAAAATGGGACGCTGCTCGGCGCCGATTCGATCGCGGAATGCCCGAACGAAACGAACGAGCGTCTGGGGAGGATTGGGTACACCAAAGTCGGGCCATGTGATGAAGTGGAAGTGTCGCAAGATGCGCTGTTCACTGCCCTGTAAGTGGGTGAGAGAGAGAGAGAGAGAGAGAGAGTGAGAATCAGAGAGAGAGGCAATGGGTAGGATCGACAGGGAAAAAGTAATTGAAGAGAGAGAAAGGTCTAAAGAAAACTTGGTTCGAAGAGGGAGAACGATCGGGAGGACAGGTAAAGAGAGCGTTACAGATTGAGAGAGAGAAAGCGGAAACTCTCCGAGGAATCCATTGTTAAAGTCGCAAATCAGTTTGCGTGATCAGCTGGAACTCGAAGAGCAGGGAAAGGGAGGAACTCCGAGGGATCAATTGGCGAAAGTGAAAGAGCAATTGGTGACGAATCACAGTCAAGAGCAGAGAGCCAAAGGGGCAAAGGCAGCAACTAGTTAGGCATAGGCGTGAGTTGAGGCTACTTACGCGACACAGCATAAACTCGGTCATCACCCAGTCGGCGTAGTGGCTGTCGTTGAGTATTTGCACCTTGATGTCGCCATAGAAGACGGGCACCGTATCGTTGGGCCAGTACTGATCGCACTTCTCGCGGCCCTTCTCGAAGCAGCGGGTGAGCATGACAATCGCCCGGGAGTTGCTTTCCCAGCACATGCGCCAGAAGTCGTCGCGTGTGGAGTGCAGCGGCCCTTGGGTGACAATGAATTCACGTGGCGAATTGTGACCGGGCACATAGTTGGCATTGATGTAGTCAGAGCCCTCGTCATCGTCCACGGGCTGCAGCTTGAAGCGCGAATGATCGTAGGGCAGAATGTTGGTGAAGCGATTCTTCGGCCGGTTGCAGGGCAGATCGGCAAATGTGCAGGGCTGATCACGGCCAACATGCTTCAGCTCCTCGAACTCCTCGCTGAAACGGAAGTCCGAGTCGGCAGACATGAGGCGATAATGCTCCGCAAAGTTCTTTATCAAAATGGGACGATTCTGTTCGATGACGCTGTCCGGCAGGGACATGTTGTCATTGGCGCGCGAGTCCTTCGTGGTCTTGCGGCAATTATTGCGACGTCTCTTATAGAACAGCACCGTGAAGAGCAGCACGACGATAATCGTCAATGGCACTGTGATGGCCACAATAACCGTCGAATTGCCTTGATCTGCAAAGAGCGAAAGAGCGAAAGAGAATCAATATAAAGAGTTTAATTACATTCCATAGAAGTACAAATGATTTATGCTGGATGGCAGCTTACCCGGTGAGCTCAGCAGCTCTATAAATATGATTATAGAACATGCCATGGGCAAGACATAGATTAGAATGGGATTAAATATAATAGACAGTTGGATTAGTTATTTATTATGAATGAATCACTCAATCAGTCAATCGATAAGTCAGCAAGTCAGCCAGTCAGTCAGTCAATCAGTCAGTCAATCAGTGAGTCGATCTGTTAGACAATCAATCACTCAATCTATCAGTCAATCTGTTACACAATTAGTAAGACCAATCTCTCAATCAGTCAATTGATAAGTCAGTCAATCTGTGAGTCAATCTGTCAATCACTCAATCTTTCAGTCAATCTGTTACCAATCTCTCAATCACTCAATATGTGTCTCAATAAGCCAGTCAATCAGTCAGTCAAACACTCAATCAATCACTCCAATAGTCAATCATTTTCAATCAATCAGTTCATCTGTCCTTCAGTTAGTTCGACAATCAATCAGTCAATCTATCACTCAATCTGTTACTCAATTTGTAAGATCAAGCTCTCAATCACTCAATGTGTCATCAGTCAGTAAGTCAATCAATTACTTAATCAGTCAATCAATCACTCGAAGAGTCAATTAGTCACTCAAGCAATCAGTTAATCTGTATTTCACTTAGTTCGACAATCAATCAGTCAATCAATAAGTCAGCCAATCAGCCAATCAGGCATCAAGTCAGTCCTCAATCACTCAATCACTTAATCCATCAGTTAATCTATCCTTCAGTTACTTCGACAATCAATCAGTCAATCAATAAGTCAGCCAATCAGACAGTAAGTCAGCCAGTCAGCCATTCAGTCAATCAATCAATCAATCTATCTATCCGTCAGTCAGCTCGTCAATCAATCACTCAATCTTTCAATCAGTCAATCATTCAATCAATCAATCTACACACAAATCATGAAATAGCTGCGTAATCATTGAACTCCAATGAACTGCTAAAGACTTCACCGAACTAGTTCAGTGAAATGATCCAACTAAAAGATAACTCGACATATGTAATACCTGCTAACTTGCGACTCACCTGTTTGTATGGGAAAGCTGTAGGCGGTATCCGTGAATTTGTCGGGGCCGGTGAAGGCGCGCACCTTAACCCGATAGGTGGTGCCCGACTTGAGGGGTCCGTTGCAATAGCCCAGCTTGTGGTTGTCACAGTTCTCGGTGCCGATGGTGAAGTCCTCGACGGAACGATTCTCGAATGGGTAATACGGATCGATGGCCTGGTAGGGCAGCCAGACATTATATGACTGCACATCCAGCCAGCTGGGCATCTCCAGTCCGGATGCATTCTTTGCATCGTCCTCGGCCACGATGATCGTGTACATGCGCACCTGGCCATTCTGATCGGAGAAGTAGTTCTTGCGGAATCGGATTTGTATGGTCGATGAGCTGCGATACACCTCTGTGGGCACCACCTGGGTGGCGGGACGTGGAGGCGCCAGAATGGGCATCGTTTGCTTGTACTCGCGTTCCGGGCCGTAGCCAATGGCCGTCTTGGCTTGAATCTTGAATACATAAGTCTCGCCGGGCTTGAGGTTACGGATAACGCCAAACGATTCCTCCGAATCAAAGTCCTGCATGCCCGCATCCGTCAGATTGTTGATGTTCGTGTAGGCAATCGAGAACTGCCGAATGATGCCGTTCGCCTCGCTCGACGGCAGCGACCACTCAAAGTTAATCTCACTCGGCTGCACGTCCATCGGATGGAAGCGCTCGACGCGCCCCGGCACAGCTTCGTTCGTCGTAAAGCTGGCGGAGAGCGGAGCACTGCTGCGCAGCACGGAGGATTCCGTGCCGGAGCGTACGACTACGGTGAATGTGTAGTTGCGATGCGGACGCAGTTCGCTAATGGTGATCTCATTGCGCGTCGTCATGTTCTGGGCCAGCAAGTTGTCGGCTGTCAGGTAGGCGATATCAAAGTCGTTGTACTCGCCCTTGGGCAGATCCCAGCGTAGCGATATTTCCGTATCCGTAATATTTGTGGCATGCAGCTGTGTGATGGGCTCCGGATAGAGGCGATCCTGTCGCTGTATGGGCAAACTGGCAACGCCGCCGCTCACCGTCCAGACGGTGATGTTGTACAGTCGTCCCGGTATGAGACCTGTGAAGGTAACCTTGCGATCCGTATCGTTGGCCAGCTTCTCCTTCTCCTTGATCTCCGCATCGCCCAGCGAGAAGCGATAGATATCAAATTTGGATGAGGACTGCGGCGTCGGTGTGTAGCTCAGCGTGATCGTATCTCGTTCGTCCTCTTTCTCTCCATTAGCGACTACCACATCGGACTGGATGAGGGGCATGGTGCGTGGATAGAGACTCGTGGTGCCCGACAGTATGCCATACGAGGTGGTCTGTATATCGAATTTGTATTGTACACCCGGCATTAGGTCACCAATTAGCACTCGCACCGTCGACAAATCATCAGCTGCAGGGAGAGAGTAGAATTCTGATTAGTGCCATAATACTCTTCTCTTTATCTAAAACCTTTCTCTATTGACTATCTTTGAGTTGAAACTTCTTTCGTAATCTATTTTCCTGCACAAAATATGGGCTAGCCTGGGTGAAGTCTTTATATACCCTGAACCCATTGAAAATGGGAAATCAGGGAAAAATGTTTTTGTGAAAATGTATATAACAGGCAGAAGGAGGCGTGGCAGACCCCATTAAGTATATATATTCTTGATCAGGGAGACGAGCTGAGTTGATATAGCCCTGTCCGTCTGTTCGTCTGTCCGACTGTCCGCCTGTCTGTCTGTCTGTCTGTCTGTCTGTCTGTCCGTCTGTCCGTCTGACCGTCTGTCCGTCTGTCCGTCTGTCCGACTGTCCGTCTGTCCGTATGTATGAACGCGTCGATCTCAGAACATATAAGAGCTAGAGACTTGAGACTTTTTTTGTAGGTGCCTGTATAGCACGCGCATATCAAGTTTGTTTTAAAAAAGTCGATAAGTATTTCCGTTTTAATGTTATCGATTAAAAACCTTATCGAAATAAAGTTAGTAAATCATATCTCGTACATCTTTTGAGCTAGAGTCTCCGAATTTTGTACTTAGATTAATTTTTATTTTATACAATTTCGATTTTTGTTATATTTTGGATACCAGCCAAAAAAAAAAAAAAAAATTTTCTTGTTTACCCACAGCAAACCTTCCTGCTTAAGGAAAGTCCTGCATTCCTTGCTTGTAACTCCATTGCCTCACAGCTCTTTCGATCAAGCCCAGTTACCCCAATGGGCCAAAGTCTTTATGCACTATATCAGACCCCATTTTAATGGAAGGATCCCTTCTACAGTTCTTGCTTTGTTTCTGTCCTATATCGAAATATCTTTACTCCAGCTCTCACTTCCCCCCTTTTGAGCCAGCTTTCTGGCCCGCTTCTTCACTTACCCGATTTGTTCTCGGAGACATTTTTGGTTTGCACACGAGTGGGATTATCGCTGGGCCACCATTTCAGAATGTAAGATTCCACCCGACCCTCCGGCTTGGGCCACTCCAGGGTAATATTTCGCGAGTCAACGAGCTGTATAATGTTGGAGACGGGGTTCGGTGGCACAGTTGTATTCACCTCCTGTGGATTGGGACTCTCGACGCCAAAGCTAACCGTGTTCACCTGGATGGTGTACTTCTCGCCCTTGGTCATGTCCGTGATGTCGGCCTCCGTGGAGCGCACGCTGGGCAGTCGCACCCACTGCTGTTCGCTGTCCGTGCGATAACGTATCGAGTACTCAGTGAACTCGCCGCTCTCTGGCGGCGACCAATGAACGAGCACCGAATTGCTGCGCACCGTTTCGATGGTCATGTTGCGTGGCGGATTGGGAACTGCTCAAGCAGAAGAGATTGCCCAGTAAGTGGAAAGATCTTGGAGGTATTTCAGTGCTTATGCTACTTACAGACTGCCTGGAAGTAGGCGTGTGGCTCGCTGCGCAGCTCGTGACTGACAGCAAAGACCTTGAGCTCGTAGCCAGCGCCTGGCTGCAGATTCTTGATGACCAAACGGGATTCCTTGGTGATGAGGGTGCTCACCTCGCTGGTGCCGTTGCGTGAGTAGAGCACCTCGTACTGCTCCTGCTTCGAGTTGACATCGCTCTTCCAGCTGATGTTGAGGCCCATGCGTATGCTCTTCAGGTCCTCAATGATGGGCGACGATGGGCGGGTGACCACAAAGATGCTCGTCTCATTCGATTCCATCTTCTTGGACACCGCCTGCACGGAGAGCGAATAGTTGCGTCCGGGCAAAAGACTCTCGAGGGTAAAGCGTGTGCGATCTGTGGTCAACGTGCTCGTATCCCCATTGAATGTCTCCAGCTCATGGTAGCTAAGGTGGGCAGCAAGTGGTGCAGATTAGTATGAAGTCTAGAAGGATCGTCTCTCTACTTACACAATGCGATACTCGTCCTGTGTGCTGGCCGCGTCCGCCTCCCAGGTAATGATCATCGTATTGGTCTTGTCATCGTTGAAGCTGCGCAAATTGCGCACGGGCAGCGGTCGCAGTGTCACATCGCCCGTGGCCGGCCACGAGGTGACCTTGCCGGATACCGTCTTCACAATCACATTGAACGTTTTGCCCGGCTCGGCAATGTCGCGGAAGTCGAAGTAGGCGATGGGCTCATTGCTGCGCGCCACGGTCGATTGGCGACGCGTCGTTGCGACGGACACCTGATACTTGTCGAACTCGGAAACGCCCTTGGGCGCCTCCCACAGCACCCGGAACGAGTTCGACGTGATGAAGTCCTTGTCGAAGGTGACGTTCAGCGGACGCAATGGCACCGTACGATATTGCGCTGTTGTCGGCAATGATATCTCATCCTCGGACATGGTTTGCACGGAAATGTTGTAGGCACGCCCAGGCACAAGTCCCTTAAATGCCGCCTGTGCCGGACCCGGCGGTTCGCCCTCCTTCTCCACATAGAGCACACTGTCATTGGCATCGGGCGGCTCTATGGACACCTTGTAGTGCGTATAAATCCCAGCCGGATATGGGGGCTGCCAGAGCACCAGCAGCGTCGTCTCATTACGAAACCATACAATAAATTTCCCCGGCGTATTTGGTTCTACGCCAAAGGACAAGATGTAAACAGAAGTAGAAGAAGAAGAGGAAGAAGAACAAGCAAAATGCAAGCGAATTGCAATTTGTTAGTGAAAGATTTCGTCTAAAGTTTATATATATATATATGGGGTATATAGGGGTATATAGGGGAGTGTATGAGTATAGGTATATATATATATATATACATATATATATACATATATATATATATATATATATATATATATATATATATATATATATATATATGCACTCAAAGCTGTTCACATGCACAGTGGTTAAGGCTTGAGTTCAAATATACAAAAATGATTCATTAAATTAGTTTTTGTTTAGTCTTACGAATATATAGAAATTATATACAGCGCTGTTCATCAAAATAGTAGTGCGACTGAAATGTTGCACAGCTAAACTTTTTTAATAAATATAATAGTATTTTGAAAACAATTAGAATATAATATAAATATAATATAAATATATATTTTAAACTTAAAACATGTTTCAAATTGTTTTCAAAATATATTATGTTAGTCGCACTACTATTTTTATGACCACCATTTCGGTTTCGTTCTTATTTAGCCTAACACCATAATGAGTTAAAGCTTTAAGCTTAAAATAAAATATATACATATATACGAGGGCTGTTCAAAAACTAAACCATATAAAGCATATTCGATTTAGCATATTTTTAGTGGGTTTAAATTGTTCCTCAGCTATGCCTATGAATGGCTTTGTTGAGTTTTGATGGCTGTTTTGGCCTCATCTTCGATTTTGGCCTAATCTGTATCAAAACACGATACTAATACTGCCGCAGCTAGCGTATAGCTCAGACCCTTAGCAATCTGTTGTTTGCCAAGCAGCTGAAGCGTCTCATGAAAGGGCGAGGCTACGCTACAAATATTTTCTAAATTTCTACAAATTCCCAATCAAATATATTTTAATTTTTTTAAAAAATACAAATTAAAATATTTAAAAATTTAAAATAATATTTAATGAAATTGTTTTCATTTTTTCAAATTTATCTAATTTATAAAATTTAAATCAAAAATAATAATTTTGGTTATTTTATTCGAAATATTGCCTGCAAAACCAATTGGGAATTATAGCAGCAGACAAGTGCTGTTGCCAGTGCTGCCAGATAGCAAGAGCAATGGCAGGCATTAGCCTGAAGGCAGACCACGGCACGCACACATGCATACATGTTATATATATACATATAGTTATGTGTGCGCAATGCTAGTTTGTGTGTGTATGTGTGCGTTGCGGCATTTGCTATATTTGTAGACACACCAATCGCATGTGATTTGTGTGCGTGTGTGTGTGTGTGTGTGTAGTCGCACTTTGTTGTGGTCTGTGTGGCTCGTCGAGCGAAAGGGATAGAGACAGAGCAGGGGCGGAGGGGGAGAGTGCAAAGGGATATTTGCAATTTGAGGCTAGCCAAATGAATTTGGAACACTGCCAACGAGACCCCCTAGGTCAGGGTTGTTTTTTGAACAAAACAAAAAAAAAAAAATAGATACGAAATTCGAGCTAGCTTTGAGGTTAGTTCTACATGAAAAAAAGAGAAACTAATCAAAAAAAAAAAAGCAAATACAACTAAAGACTACTTGAAATGCATTTGGCATGCAGTAGTAGTAGAAAACCGTTATGTGAGCTTTACATTACCTCTCAAGATTTTGATATCCAGCAATTCTTTATGCCGCGTCCTTCGACCTTGTTTTTATTTTTTAGTTTTATTTTTTTTTTTAGTTACATTTACGTTAAAAAGCACAAAAGTTAGGAGCAGAAGAATGAATGTTTTTTGTTTGTTTTAGTTACATTTGAGGCACCAACACCACAGGTGAGAAAATAAAATTGAAGTTGATTAGGAAACAAAAACATCTCACTTACTTGTTGTAAAGTTGCGACTCGTATAGGCCACAGACTCCTTGCCATCGTATATGGTGTAGGCCTGCACCTGGTAGGTGGCACCTGGCGTCAGCTCCTTGACACTGTGCTGGAATGTATTGTCGTTGACCTGGAAGGTGCGATTGTAGCTATTGGATGCCTCCGATAGGCCCAGCACCTTGATCTTAAATGCCGTATAGCTGCCCTGCGTGGGCGGCGACCAGAGTATGATGGCATTTTTGCCGCTGCGCACCTGCACGGACAGGTTGGAAGGTGGATCGGGCGCTGAAATTAATTGAAAAAAGAAAAAAAAAACACAAATTTATTAATTTAAATAATAAAGTGTGTGAAGTTTTTGTCTAGATTCGAACCCACGCCACAGAATTATCAGGCGAACACACTACCATGAGACCAACGATGTTTGCTGATAGCTTGCTAAAAGCTCAACTCGCTGCCGCTGCCGCTATCTCTGCTACTGTAGCTGCTCTGCTACTGCTTAGTCCGCTGCCTGTTATCTATTTTTAGCTACAGCAGCGCTAATGTGCTCGCGCTTTCGCTCTCTCTCTTGCTCTTTGTCGCTGTCGCTCTTTTAATGGCATCTTGTTTTTGTTACTGCTGCTGCGCAACTGGTTTTTGTTTTTGTGCGCAGCGATTTTTCACTTTCTACTTTTGACAGCTTTTGATGAAGACAGAGAGAGAGAGAGGGGGACAGCAAAAGAGCAGCAGCGTGTGTGCGTCTGTCTTTTGATTGCATTCAACCTAACGGCACTTTAATTATTGGAATTAAGCGAAATACATATAAGCTGAATAATATAAATATTATTGGCTACAGTCATGAAGCAAAACAATCAAATGTCTTCTTTCATTGCATAGTTCTAAAATTTCAGCTTAAAAAGCCTTTTGTTTTTAATAATAATTTAACATTATTCAGTTTGACTTATAATAAGAAAAAAAGAGATTTGCATCGGCCGGGAATCGAACCCGGGCCGCCCGCGTGGCAGGCGAGCATTCTACCACTGAACCACCGATGCTTGATGCAACGAGTAGCTTAAATGGCAACTAGCTAAAAGCTAAACTCTCTTTAGTTTAGCTATCTTTCATTCGCTGCTGCAGACTGTCTATTTATAGTATACAAATAAAATGGAGGCAATTTGTTTTTGTTTTCAGCTTATTCCATTAGCTGGCCAGTGGCAAAATTTGCTATCTCTTTCTCACTCTCTCCTACACTAATTGTAATTGTTTTTTTTTGTTTTGTTTTTTTCCCTCTATTTTCTTATTTGAGCTTGCCTGCCTTTCCAACTAGCCTAAAGCTATCGTTTCATATGAACTCACCTGTCGTAATGGTCACCGTCCAGGTGAGCCAATCGTGATGCGTAAAGTTTGTATAATAAAGCCAGAAATTGTATTTGGTGCCAGGCAGCGCGCGCGAGAATTGAATCTCGTTGCCAATGTCCCGCGAGGCGATCGTCGTATTTGGCTCCGGATAGCCAAAGGGCGGACTATAATCCAGGCGATACGAAGCACCATCATCCAGTCCGGGATTATTGGGTATGCTTATGGCCAGATCAGCGCCATACGAGTGCTGCAATAGAGTCAAGAGAAGACAAAATTTTAGGAAATTATTTGGATATTATTTTGTAGATATGTTTTTCTTAGTAGATAGTTTGAACCACAGACTAGAGAGAGAAAGAGAGAGAGAGAGAGAGAGAGAGAGAGAGAGAGAGTAATATTTGAAAAGTTTTTGGCTATAGGGTTTGAGCCAAGAACTAGTGTGCAGAGCAGCGTGGGCCAGAGTAGACGTTTTTATCTAGATATTTGTATTATATACTAATGATAATATGAGGTTTGATTGATTGGTTTGATTTAAGTAAACAGCATGTATGGGGTTTGAACCATTCAAATTAAAATTTTAAAAATTTTCAAAAATTATTTTAATTAATTAAAAATATTTAAAATATTTATTTATTATTTATTTATTATTTAAATTTTTATAAAAATATATTAAAATAATCAAGCAAAAAATAAATTAAGCTATAACTTCTTTTGTTCTTTACTAAGATCCGTTTGGAGTTTGAATCAGCGATTAGTAGACCGATTAGTGGTAAAAGGAATCAGGTTCGAACCATGGCATATTAGGCTAATATGCCAAAAGTATGGGCTTTGAATCATATGCGAATCGAATGGTTGGGGCTCTTAAGATAATTAGTGGAAATGGGTTGTTGAACCTCTCAAAAGGCAGTTAGTATTACAATTATTAGTATTACAATATATAAATAGTTAGGTTTACTATAGTTTTTTTTTTTTTTTTTATTTTGTATGACAACTTAAAACTCAGTTGTGATTACTGTCAAGGTGAGTTGGGTTTTCTATACTAAATAACAGCAGAAAATTTGAACCTTCAACTAGAGCTCTTTTTTCTTGAAGTTCAAGTCACAAGCTGAAGAGCCAATAACATTTGCATAGTAGAACTTTAGACTGTATAACTTCTAGATTTTGGTACTACTAATTGTAGTACGTCTGCAAGCACTAGAGATGGAACACTATCGTTAACCATCAATGGTTAATAATAGTGAAATCGATAGTTAATATCGAAAAGAACGAGCGATAGGAGAGAAGCAGAGTCAGTCTTAGAGAAGAAGCGAAGACGAGCAGAAGTCAAGAAAGAAATAAAGTGAGAGTCTATCATGGGATTTGGAATTCATGCCAATGACTAGGCCAAATGGCTATGGCTATAGTTAAACTAAGCTAGAGCTTTGCTTAGCTTCATATCATATCATCATTTGCTCTCTATTTGCGTAGTTTGAGCCACTGAATAGTGGTTCTACCTGTCGCTGTGCCTTAAGTTGTGCCATTTCGTAATAATTACTATAAGTAGTTGCAATTATTTGAAGTGGGCCACGAGGGAAGCTGCCTTGTGGCAGCGCCTAGGTGGCTGTCCTCCTACGTAGCCCTCGCCTCACCTCGCCTCGCCCTCGCCCTTCTGTGGCAACCCCACCGAAAGGATGGCCCAACACAAAAAGTGCAATGACATTCGCGAAATGCAAACAAAAGTAACAACTGACAATAAAATGGCGCATGAAGTGCATCATAATGATGATGATGATGCTGCTGCTGCTGATGATGATGATGATGATGATGATGTCCTTGTTGTTGCTGTCCTTTGGCTGGTGACAGACGCCAAATATTAACAGCGCAAACAATGCGATGCGGCGCGAAAAAATACAAAAAAAAATAATGATAAACAAATAATAATGAATGCGCTTGCCAGCAGCCAGACTCGCAGTGAGAGAGATAGAGAGAGGGAGAGAGAGAGAGAGAGAGAGTGAGGGAGAAAGGCAGAGTGAGAGAGCAACCACATTGTAGGCCTTAAAGGGCACAGAGCTGCCACTAGAGACCCCTGACAACAGCCCTACGGAATGTGTGCACAAATAAGTATGCTCTAGTAGGGCATGCACGACTAGCAGATATCCTGAAGCGTTGTTGAAAATGAGTTTTTGAAAGGCTTTAGGAGGAATTTCGAGGTATTGAAAACGAAGATTGAAGATTTCACTGATACGGACACATGGAAGGACAGACCGATGGACAGATACACATACGGAACGACAGACGGACAGATAAATAGACAGACAGGCGGAAGGACGGACGGACAGACATACAGACGGAAGAACGGATGAAAGGACGGATAGATAGAGGGAAAGGCGGTCACACGGAAGAATAGCCAGACGGACAGATAGACACAGAATGTCCGTCCTTCTGTGTCTATCTGGAGGATGGAAAGATAGAGGGTAAAACGGCTCCATGGAAGGATAGACAGACGGATAGAGCGGAACGACGGACGGACATATAGACAGACATATGCAAGAACGGACGAACAGACAGACGTACACAAAGACAGACAGAAGGACGGACAGACGAATGGATGTAAAGGACGGAAGGCTGGGCACACGGAAGGGCGTACAGATGGACGGACGGACGAATGGCTTTGCTGTTGTTAGAGAAAATCGTCAAGGACCTTCTGCTGCCTGTTACATACACGTCAACAGCATCTATATACCCTAAGTGACAATTTTGTATCCAAATTCTTTTTCCAGCTCTATATGACAGCTATAAATCGAAGCTAAGTCGCATCACTTTCGTTTTACATTAGATGCAGGAACAGGAAAGAGCAACGGCAGTTGCCCGCATTAAGTTGGCTGCGCTAGGTAACTTTCAGGACAAGAGTTAAGTTGGCTGCAGCTACATGTCATGTTAAGTTAGCTGCGCCTGCGATAAATACTTCATAAATTTGGCCTTAAATTCGAGAAATTGAAGTAGATTTAATATGCACTCAGCCAAAGTCAATAATTCACATTTACGTAATGCCCATTCTCTGATTAAATTTATGTATTTCGCTGTAAATTTAATTTGTTAAATTGAATTATTGGCGCATAAGAGCCGCACACACAGAGAGTGAGAGAGAGAGAGAGCCACAAACAGCGGAAGTCAGCTACGTGCTGATATGATTGATGAAGGGCAACAGCAACAGCATCAAAAGTCCAAATGCAAATAAAATTCCCATTTTTTCGCTCGCCCTTTTCGAGTGACATTTAAAATGCATAAACTAAAATAAAAAAGAAGAGCCGTTAGTTTTGCACTTTAGTCTGGTTAGGCTACAAAATTTACGCCTATTTCATCTCAGCTATTTTGAAGTGACGCCACTTGCTGTCACGTACAACCGTTAAGAGTTGCCATTTGGCGTTAAGTGGCAACGCCAATTCACAGAAGCAACATAAATTAATTGCATCATAAATTCACCGACTGACTGCAGCTTATGTTCGCATCCTCTTTTCGATTGCTTGTCAACTCCATTTTCATGCATCAAATTATGCTTTGTCTTATAGACGTAAACGTTTTACTGGCTGGCAAAGTTAGTTGGCATTGTCAGTTGGCTGTCTCTCTCTCTCTCTTTACTTGTCTATCTATTTCTATCCCTTCCGTTCTCACGCAATTTCTTTCTCTCACATTGTCGCTCTCTCTCTCTCTCTCTCTACATCTCTCTTTCTCTCTCATATTCTGCAGTGAACCTTTTCGAGCTGCCTCGCCTGCATAGCCAGCTTAACAGTCAGCAACTCCACAAACAACTCTCTCTCTCTCTCTCTATGTCTCTCACATTCTCTCTATCTTTTTCACATTCTTTTTCTCTTACATTCTCACTCTCTTGTTCTCGTTCTCTCTCTTTCATTCTCTCTGTCGCAGTCTTTATTCCCATCTCTCTCCCTATTTTTAACTCTATCTATCCCTATAATTTCCATCCATCTCTATATTTCTTTTTCTCTATGTCTATCGCTCTCTCTATCGCTCTCAAATTCTCTCTCTCTCTCTCTCTCTCTCTCTCTCTCTCTCTCTCTCTCTCTCTCTCTCTCTCTCTCTCTCTCTCTCTCTCTCTCTCTCTCTCTTTATCGTTCACATTCTATCTCCCTCACTTCCTTACTCTCTCTCTCTCTTTTCGTATCTCTCTCTCTCTCTCTCTCTATCTCTATCTCTATGTTTCTCTCTCTCTCTATTTATGTATTTTTCTCTATCTCTCTCTCTCTCTCCATCTACATGTATCTCCACCTCTATCCTTATCAATTCCTTATTTCGTTCTCTCTCTCTCTCTTTCATCTACTCCCCTACTCAATTAGCTAATATCTTTTATAGGGTATTACAGCTTCATCAATCTACATTTAACTGTCTCTCTTTACAGCTTTTTTACATTTCTTAGTTTTATATCACTTTTTTTTATAGCCAACTCATTCTGGAGCAATTCATTCAAGTCCCCTTTCCCCTTTCTCTTTCTTAACATTTCATCAGGCTGTTGCTCAGTCAGTCAGTCGGTCAATCAATCAGTCAATCGGCGAGTTAATTGCTTACTTTACAACACTCATGCATATGAATTAGGGGCATTCCCCCATTGTGATCATTTTCTTTCTCCCTCCCTCCCTCCCCCCACCCCACCTCTTTTTTTTCACTGTCTGTCGTCACATAATCAATTTACTTTGTTACACTTTTTTTGTGCTTGTTGATGTTTTGTCAGTTTTTTTCTACATTTTTCGCAACATTTTTGAGTAACAATTTGTTGTTGCTGCTGTGCTGGGCGGCAAAATTCAATTGCAATTTAAGCAAAGCTTTCGCTACATTTCAAAGCGCGCACACACACACACACACAGACACACACAGACGCACGCCAGCGTTAAGTAGGTAAAGAAAAAGTAGAAACGAAACGAAATGAAATGAAATGAAATTTAGCTCAGCTACAATAATAACAGCAACAACAACAACAACAACAACAGCAGCAGTAAAAACTGTTGTTAATGCTGTAAAGCGCGTGTTAAGCATATGCTGGCAGCTGCTGCTGCTCTCTCGCTCACTCCAATTCATTGCATAATTGATGCGTTTCTTTTTTGCTTTTCTTTACATGTTTCGCTTTTGGGCATTACATGATGCGCGCTTTGGGGCAGCGCTGCTGCTGCGCAGTCATTAGTCTGTTGGAGCTGCCTAATGATAATGTACGCACGCTCTCACACACACACACACACACACACACGCACACAAGCATTATGCAATTCTCCAATACTCACAGAGCGCAACTCTACAAGAACACAACGAAAATGGTTTTCAGCAAAAGAGCTTAGGTTTTGGCTATGCTGCTGCACTCTTCGCACGCACACAAATGCTGCGATGGCCAAACAGAAAGAGATCTCAGCCAATGCCAGAGATCTCTGGCATTAGGTAAATTTAGCCGTGACCAGACAGCCAGAGATCTATGGCGCTCCAACGTAATTAGCATAGATATATGTACAGAAAGCTCTGTCTCAAATGCTGATTAGCATTCGCACTACCTGCAGCCATTCCAATTGGAGCGTTGCTCCACATGATATAAAATCAAGTTTTTTTTTTTAGCAAATCAAGAAACACAAATTAATAACAATTAACAATAACAACAAAGCGACGGCCAACCTTCGCTTTTTGATTTTCGCTTTGGCTTTGACTCATTCAGGGTCGCTGCGTTATTAACCGAAAGAAAGAGAGTGGGAGAGAGAGAGAGAGAGAGAGAGAGAGAGAGAGCTAGTCAGCCAAGTGAAGGGATTTTTGAATATTTAAAGATTTGCGTATGCAAAATTATTTTGCGATTTTCTTCAAAAATATTGAGCGATTGACTGATTGACTCTAACTCAGAAAGCGTTTTACATTATATGGCTATATATATTTGATTGATGGTTTTAGATTAGATTAGATTTATGCAGATTTAGAGATTGAGTGACGGTTTGTTTGTTCGATTGATTGATTGACTGATGTTCAAAATCTAGTAATTAGGAGAAATAAACGAATTGTGCTGACTGACAAATTGATTGACTTAGAGATTGACATATTGACAGATTGATTGACAGACAGATTGATTGACAGACAGTTTGATTGAGTGACAGATTGATTGACAGACAGATTGATTGACTAACAGATTGATTGACTAACAGATTGATTGACGTGGATATTGATTGACTGATTAAAAGATTCTTTGTTTGCCAGATTGATTGACTAGGATATTGACAGATTGACAGATTGATTGAGTCAGTCAGACTCACAGATTGATTGAGTGACAGATTGGTTGAGTGACAGATTGATTGACTAGGATATTGACATATTGACAGATTGATTGACTAGAATATTGACAGATTACTTGAGTGACTGACTTACAAATTGATTGACTGACGGATTGATTGACTAGAATATTGACATATTAACAGATTGATTGAGTCAGTCAGACTTACAGATTGATTGACTGACAGAGTGATTGACTAATATAGATTGATTACCTTGGATATTGATGGACTGACAGATTAACTGACTGATAGATTCATAGACTGCCAGGTTGATTCACTAGGATATTGACATATTGATTGAGTGACAGATTGATTGTCTTATAGGTTGATAGATTGCTTCGAGTTACTGACTGCCTGTCTATGTTATTGCTAATTAATAAATTGATTGACTGATTGGCTTATAATTGAACTCTAAATGATTTATAAGCTACAAATATAAATAGAAAATAAATAAATATAAAAATATATAATGATGTTGTCTATGAAAGAAATGATTGACGACTAATTGATTGATTGACTTACTGATTGACTTATTGGTTTTTTGATTGATACTTTTTTGACATACAAAAACTAAAATGATTGACTGGTTAATAAAGTAAATGGTTAACTGATTGATTGATTGATAGTTTAATGATTGACTGATTGAGGATCGTCTAACAGCGCATAAAGTAAGCTATTTTCATAGAGCTTTAAAGAATTTCTTACTTAAAAAAAATATAAATATATATTTATATATAATATATAGAAAGATATATATGTTTATAAATATAGATAAATATATTGTGTTTATTTAGCCTGTGTTTGTGAAGCATTTCAAATATTATTTTAATCAAATTTGTTGTCTTCAAGCTTGACTGACTGGCAAATATTTACCATTTCTGAAAATGTTGCATTCGAGTTCATAAATAATTATTCAAAGAGATAGACATGACATATATGTATGTATATATATACTCAGGCCTTGGGTTAGATGAGGGCCAACTCGACGCGATAGCCAACGCAAACAGAGCACAAGACAAACAACATATTAAACAAACAAACAAAGAAACAATTCTCAGCAAGCACAAGTCAACAAAAATATTTTATTTAAATAATTAAAAGCAAAAACTCTGTGCAAACAAAAAGAAAATAAAATCCTCTGAGAATACAGAAAGCAAAAGCTTGAAATATACTAAGAAAAAAGTTAGTCTAAGAAAATATTTTGAAAAAATTTCGTACACATAAGAAAAAACTTATTTCAAGTGCAAATTCATGTGTTTTTTGCTAGAAAAATATATAAAAATAATTTATTTCGCGTGAAAACTGAAGATTTAAAGCTTAAAGCTTGGCAACCAAATCTTAAAGCTTTTAAATATAGCATAGAAAAATAGATATTCAAGTATTTTAAATTAACAACAAAAGTAAACTTATGCCAAGACTTAAAGCTTAAAGCTTTTCACAAGTAAGCTAAAAGCTCTGAGCAAATTCCAAATTCAAATTAAGAAATTGTATTCTAAATACAGTCGAGTCTCGATAATTCGAAATGGCAAGGGGATCAGGTTTTTTACGAATTAGACGGAAATTCAAATTATCGAGATTTCTATCATATAGATATCCCCATCAAGGGGATAGAATTTTTTTCGATTTATCGCGATTTTCGATTTAGCGGGGTACAAATTATCGAGACTCGACTGTATTTGAATTTGCTGCTAAGATTTATTTATGTATTGAAAAGCTTCATTAAAGCAGCTTAAAGCTCTTTTAAAATTAATAAAAAAGTGCAAGAATTTTTATTAAATTTTGCAAACAATTTTCTAAGCAAATAAGATAAAAATTGGCCCAAAAAAGTAGACTGCATCAATTTTTTTATTTTCATTTTCATTTTTTATATTGTAGATAACGGTAAATGCCAAGATAAGAATTTGCTGCAATGTAGAAGCCTAACCTTAAACAATAAATATCTAAAAGTTAACAATATTTGTTTATGAAATATACAAAGTGAATTTGTTTACCTGTCCAAAGGTAAACAAACAAGTAAACAAACATACAAACTGCTGCTGCGGCTGCTGCTCTTGATCGATAAAACGCGTATGCGCCGCATATCAGCTGCCTGCTATAAAATTATATAAACATTTTACATTTAACATTTGTCAACTGCGATTTATTGGGTGTAAATTACAGAGTAATCACTCGCTCTCACTCGCTCACTCACTCACTCACTCACTGGCCCATTCATTCTGAGACTCAACTCAATGGCGCCATCTCTTTTCCACTTGCACAGCTGCACTTAACATTTGTATCGGGTCGGAGTAAAAGGCAAACGCGCAATTAGCATAAAGTACCGGACAGTAAGACAGCGTGACAGACAGAGACAGAGACAGACAGACAGCCAGCTGTTGTTGTTGCTAGTTTGCAAGTGTGAAAAGTTGGCTGCAAGTTTCAGGTTGACTGCCTTGACGATGGCAGAGATGACGTCAACAAAATGCAAAACGCAGCGCATAATAACTGAATGAGTGAGTGAGTGAGTGAGTGAGTGAGTGACTAACTCACTTAGCTTGAGTGCGCGAGCGAGTGAGCGAACGACTGAGTCAGTGAGTCTGGAAGTGCAGCTTAGTTGGCGCACAGTGGTTAACATATAATTAGCACAGCTACAAATTTGTCGATATTTTACTTATTATTATTTATTTATAGCAATGTAATTAATGTATATATATATGTATATTGTATATATTTATATGTAGGTATATTTGATTTTCTACCTGCGCAGCTTTACTTGTGCATTGCTTGTCTGCCGGGTAATACCCACTCACACACACACACACAAGCCATTCCACAGCTCAATTCAGTTACCGCGCGCTTAATTTATGTTCATTTATTTAGTTATTGTCTCTCTTTCTATTGCTGTCGCTGTTTGTTTATTGTTGCTTTATGGCAATTCCCTTTCCCATGTCCCCCATTCGCGCTTGGCATGCGCTGCACGTATTTTGGTCCCATTCCCTCTGCCTCCATCACCCAACAACAACAAGTGAACGAAGCGTCGCACTGAGCTGCGCTTAGTTAAGTTGAGCGCAACGGTTAAACTGCAGCGCTCTCGCTCTATTGCTCTGCCTGCCGCTCGTTCGTTAAATCACTCTCAGTTAATGGCTTTGCGTTTGTCTCTCTCTCTGTGTGTGTGAGTGTGTATGTGTGCGTGCAAAGAATTGTTGCTTGTTTGTTTATTTATTTAGTTGTCGTCATAACAGCGCCTAGTTATCGCTTTAACAGCCGCAGCAGCAACAACAATTACTTTAAAGACAGTTGCATAGCAATAACAACAACAACAGCAGCAGCAGCAGCAGCGCCAAACAACAGGAAGTTTTAATTCAAATCAAATTACCGCACATATTCGGCCTGTCTTACGTGTCTGTGTGCATGTGTGTGTGCGTCTCAAAATGGCGCCTTTATAATTGAAAGCTCAGTCATAAATTGGCTCGATATCAATTTTTGATTTATTATTGAAATTCAACAATAGCAAAGCAATTATCATAACAAATGAAGTTTTCACAATGGACAAAAGATACACAGACTACTTCGAGCTATTGATATAACAATGCACACACACACACACACACACACACACACATACTCACGCACGCACAGACAACGCAAGGGAAATATCAAAGGCAATTGCGGTATTAGTAAATTCCCTCAAGCAAAGTTTTGAAAGGTTTAGCTCTTTAGGCATTTTGAGCTAGCAAACAGACAGAGCTAATAGATACACAGTACAAAATTTGACTAAACATTAAACGAAAAATTTGATTAAAATTTTTAGTTTTTTTAAATTTGTTAATATTTAGTTAAATTATAAAGAAATGAAAATTTTAAATTTAAAAAAAATCTCAAAATCACTGGGAAAACTGAACAAAATTTCTTAAAGTGTACAAATACATGCGCAGAGCAGTAGCAGATAGTAGGACGTTAGGAGACGAAGAAATAGGGAAACTTGAAGACACGTTGACATGACTATACACTTAGACAGTGGCACATGGCAGCAGGGGTCGAGGATTGGGTCGCAATTTTGCAACGCAATTTGCAAAGTGTTGACAGCAGACGCACACACACACACACACACACACACACATACACGCACACATCAAATATGCGTGTGTTGAGAAACTTGCTATCAAAGTGGAGCAGAGCAGTAAGAGAATTTATTAGTTGACTTTCATGGCAAATATTGTGACAAATAGGCATAGAAAAGAAGCATTTGCTGAGTGCTTGGAGAGTGTGTGTCTGTGTGTGTGTGGAGACTGAGAGAGTAAGAGAGCGAGAGAGTGCAGGCTCTCCTTGCTGCTGCCGGCAGTCAGTGTTGTGAATTTGATTGGCTTTAGCTAGATTTGGCTAGTTCTTTGTGGCAAGCATAACAAAAATGGCTATTTAATTTAGCTGCAAAAGAGCTAAGCGCTCAGTTTGGCTGCTAATGCACAGCTAGACAGCTGACAGCACTAACTGAAATACAACTAGTTTTATGTGCGTGTATGCAAAAATAAAAAGCCTGACGACTTAAGTTTTATGCTGAATGCGTTTGCAGCACGAGGCGCCATGTTGTTAATTGACATACGCCTCTCCTACTCCCTCCCCCGGCAATCCTCTACACTGACAGTCAAGACAATTACAGTGGTGGCGCCATCAAGTGTGCCATGTGCATTTGCCTTTGCATGCTTATGCAATTTGTGCATTTTATTGTTGCTGTTGTTGTATTTTTGTTGTTGTTGTAATTGCGCTACGCACGTTGCATACTTTTCAGCTGTTGCGAACACTTAACCTCACTTCTGTTCACACGCTTAATCAGCACTTTGCATATTTTATTGTTTCATTTATCGTTTATCGCTTATCGATTCACACTTTCGCACAAAATTCACAAATTGACAGCTCGTCGGCGGGGAGCTTTCGTCTTTGCGGTTGCACCTCACTGTCAAATGATGTGGCATGACCACGCCTCCCGTTTTCCGCTGCAAATAGCCGCCCAAAATGGCATGCAAATTGAAAAGCCATTCAAAAATCATTGACTTGCGTCTACCCATTAAAACTGGGTTTGCTAAAGGGTATAATAGTTCTATAGAGATGCGAATAAGAGAAGTTTTTTCAGTTGAAAAGTGATATTGGTTTTAGCCTAAGTTATTTTATTCTTATTACAGGGTAGCAGTTCAATTTAATTTATATTCGGAGTGCATACGTACAGGGTATCTAACTTTTATAATAATATAATAATAATAGGATAGTATCTCTTCTAGTAATTAATAACATAGAATCTTGGGTTATTTAAAAAGTTATTACAGGGTATCTAATATATATAGCTCTATTTAATGCTAATAGCTACTGCTACGTATTACTACTACTATTAGTTAAGTTAGTTTCTGATAGCTAAAAATGTTTAGTTACAGGGTATCTAATTTCCAACTCCATTTATTTTCTTTAGTTACAACAGGGTATATAGTACCAGTACAAATACTTTTTAGTAGAAAATAGCAACTGATTTGCACTCTATTAGCTTTGTACACCTATTACAGGGTATCTGCTTGTCAATACGCTACAACTTTCGACAGGGTATCTGTCAGTTAAGTTATGTTAATAGCAATTGATATGCACTCTGAAAGCTTTCTTTTCAATTATTACAGGGTATTTAGCTTATATTTGGCTTTATTCATATTAGTTCTGCAGGGTAAATACAGTGCGAAAGCTTTCTTTTCAATCATTACAGGGTATTATAGGTCTAATAATTCTCATTACTCATATTAGTAATTACAGGGTATCTGTTGGTTAAGTTAGTTTCTATCAAAGTCAATCAATATACACTCTTAACTGCTTTTTTGCTAATTACTACAGGGTATTTTCAAGTGTTGCTGCTCTTGTTAAGCATTTAACGAGCCTGTCTGCCTCTGTCTCTGCCTTTGACAGCCCACCGTTGTCACACACACACACACACTCACACACACACACACACACACATAGATCTGTAGTTGTAGTAGGGCCGCCGTCTGTTGACTTTTCAGTCGCACTGTTGCCCAGTGCAAATTTGCCTGAATTATTGAACACTTTGCGCGCGCTCTCTCTTTTGCAGGGAAAAACAAACTGGCAGATGGCATAAACGCTTTTCCATTTGCACATTCGCACATTTTCACCATTTCCCTAGCGAGGCGGAGCGGGGGCTAAGGGGCAGGGCGTGGCACTGAGTGAACTCATTTGTGTTGCTTCGATTGAATGAGTTAAAGGCGAAGTTTAATTAAACAAGGCGAAATATTTTTAAACAAATTGCTTAAGAGAGCTTTAAAGCTTAAAGCTTTTCTAAAAATAATTTAGTATAGTCTGTCCCTAAGTTGAGTTGAGCTGCTGACAGAGTTTACTTATTAAATTCCATGTGAGTTTTTCAAGTAGTGCTTTAAAGCTTGAATAAGAATCATTTAATACAGGGTATAAACTTAGCACATCAATCAAAATTAAACAATATAAAAGTATCTATGGCAATTATCAGACCCATATATTTCAGACAAACTTCTATCTTTTTGACTTTTCAAAAGGTTTTCCTATATCAAAAGTGCTTGACTAAATGATACCCTAGAAATAGATTCCATATATGATATATGATTCATGAGAAAGGAGATTCAAGAATTTATTTTATATATATTCGATTTACATAGCTGTTGGTGATATTCGAAAAGAAGTGAAGCTATATATCGATATTTATCGATTTTGGTTAAAGAGAAGAAAAAGGTGAACAAACGATAGTTATGCCAAATATCGATAGTAATTGATTTTGTGAAAATGAAAACATTCTTCAAATTTCAGGTTAGTAAAAGCGAAGGCTTAGCTATCGATAAATGTAGATCTGTCATCGTATATGTGAAATTTGAAAAGATGACAAGCTTTTTATCGATATCTATCAATATCTATTCTCGGCGTTTGTTAAGTGTAAATCATGATAGAAGCTTTAAGCTCTGTTAAGTGTAAGTCATGAAAGAAGCTTGAAGCTTTAGTGTTATCGATTTTATAGATATAGAAAGAGTTATCGAAAGGAAAATTGAACAGATTCTTTGATTTTCTTATGGAGCTTTGGGCTTGATACGTTCTTATAGATGGAGATACTATACAGATCGATTTAGATTGATATGAAAGATATATACTTAGCTTATGGCATAAGCTTTAGAGTTATATAAGCTTTAACAGGATATATAACCTGTAAATATGTATGTATCTTTAACTATATCTGTATCTTTATCTATCTATGCATCTGCATTCAGCTATATCACATTTTATGGCAAGTCCTTTTTGGCCCGCTTTATGTGGACCGTTTTTCTCTCCACTTTGTGTTCAGGCTTTAACCAGGAACTTGGCAAAGGGCGAGCACAGCAACTGCCAAGTTGCTGCCACACTAATAACCGAACGCATTTTGCTCTCGAATGCATAAATTATAGTCGAGGCCCGAGAGGAAGGTGCTCTATGAAATGTTATTGTAGCTATGCCCGCTCATGCAGGGGAAAAGCGAGTATATTGGCTTGTCCATTCGTTTGCTATTGAAGCTAGAGACTTGAAATTCGGAATATATGCTCCTTGGTAAGCTCAATTCATAAAGTGTTCAGATTTTTCAGCTACGCCCATTGTGGGGCGTGGCAAATTAGAAAATACTATAAGTGCTATTCTAGCTAGAGACTTGGAATCTGGTATATATATTAGAAAAGTTACGACTAATGTATAGAAAATATGCGTACGCCCGCTTAGGGGCGTGTCAAATCGGATAAAACTATATCTTCTATAGCTTTAGCACTAAACTAGTCAAATTTGGCAGCTGATTCCTGGCTGAGCTGATTCAAAGTAAGAGCTAGAAACTAGAAGCTTCGCCCATATTCATCTTTAACTAACGCTAAACGTGAGCGAGTATTGGGCAGTCGTTCATGCTCGAATGCGACGTTTTTACTTGTTTTTTTATGCAAATTTCAAGCAAAAATTTGCATAGAGCTTGGCAATAAAAATCGATACTCGTTAAAAGGCAACGAGCAGAGCGAGAGGGGGAGAGATAGAGAGAGAGGGGGAGAGAAAGAGAGAGAGAGAGAGAGAGAGAAGTAGAGGAAGAGATGCAGCGCTTCGCATCCGTTTCTAGAAACCCGCTCGTTATCAACCAATTGTATGCCGAGCCATGCACGAAAAATAGAAATTGAAACATGGAAATGCAGTAGAATCCACCTAGAAGCAGATTCGATAACTTTAGCTATTATAGGAATAGTTAGAAATATGCTAGAGCTGCTTCAAATGAACATATCGAAGAGCTTTAGTCGATAATATCTCTATCATAAATAGCTAAATAGCTTAGACATCAAGTTTAACATTCGGTTTAAGTGCATGTTAAATATTTGGCAGTTAACCATTTCTCTAAGTAATTGAAAAACCGTTTGACAAATAGCCCAACTAACGACTATAATTAACGAGCGCAACTGTACTTTAATGCATTTGCAATCAAACACGAAGAGAAAAAAAGTTTTTCAAATAGTTTTTTTTTGTAGTTGAACGAATGATTAATATGTAAATTGATTGATGGCTGAAATCGTAAAAAACTAAAACGAAATTCAATTAAGTGAAATGCGAATATGGCCATAAAGGAGAGACAACAACAGCAACAACAACAACAACAAGTTTTGGCCTTAGCTAATGGGCAGGTTGGCTTCTGCTTTTGGCCTTTTGGCATTTAAACGCGTTTTGGCTTTCTTCTGCTTTCAGCTGCGACTGACTGACTGGCACTCAAATGTCAGTTAGGATTTCAAATGGCTAATACCCATTGAAGCATTGTCACATGACAATGGGGTATATTGGTGGGGCCGTTGACATAGCCTAAGCATAGCAATTGTTTGATCATAGCTATTTGTATTATATTCTGATCATTGCTGAATCTTCAATTTAGGCATTTATATTCACTTATGGCAAACACAGCATATGTTTGTCACTTTGTTAGCAACTAAACGAAGTTCGATATTTATCGATTTATTAAATATTTCTCATATCTCTATTTTAAAGCGCTAACAGCAATGCATGTTGTGTGTTATCTGTTAAGAGGCATATGCTATAAAAGTGGCTGTTTGCTGCTTATTGAGAAATCAACATTTGTACAGTTTCGATATATATCGATTTCTAGTTTAGAGAGCATATTTCATATATTTTTGTATAATTCATATAATTTCGTTTATAGATTGATTAAAAATCATTTAAAAAACTAGTTCATTTATTTTTGTTTCTTATCTCTGAAAATCGATTATTATCGATTTTAAATTTATAGCTCTAAGATGGACTATGCGCTTAAGTCAATCAATTTTCTTAGTAAACTCTTATAAGCAAATTAAAATACAATCTTATGTCTGTAATTTCGATAATTTTAGAATATTAACATATTCGATAAATATCGATTACCAGACTAAGAGTTATAGGCTGCATATTCTATCTCAAAATACCTGTCAGTCATAAACATGCGCTCAAATTGGAACTGTGAAGCAGTTAGAATCGATGGATAGCTGAGCCTCGCTGCTTACAGGGTATCCAGTAGTCTAGCTTACTCGCTTATTGCTATTATGCTGGCTATTGTTGACCGGGGCTAAAACTAATTAAGTCCAACGGCCAAATTTGACTTTGATGAACTGCTCGCATGTATATAACGGGTAGATTAGGGGTATCTAGAGGAGGCGAAGGGGTGGGGACTGGGGGCGGTTGTTCATGCAATACGAGACGCATTTGCATAACAATTGATGGGGAAGCAGTTGGTGGGGCGGAGTGGAGTGGAAGTGGCAATTCCCCATATTGAAGGGTTGCTTGTGGCAAAGGCAAATGTGTTGTTGCTGCCACAAATTGTTGCAGTTGCATTAATCTTAATTAATGCCATGTTGCAGTTGCAATTGCAGTTGCAGTTGCAGTTGCACTTGCTGCATATATTTCAAGAGCAGGTAAAGGGGGAGTCGCAGTCGGAGTTGGAGCTTTTGGGGCAACATGTTAATTAAGCTCGTGCTTTGCCGCTGCAACTTGCAAGGATTCGATTTGGCTGCCAGTCGAGGCAAAGCTATTTTTAAATGCCACAAGGCAAGGCAAGTGCGGCGGCAAGCTCATCTTAGCCCAGTTAATAGAGAGAGCGAAAAAAAAATAAATGAAAATATAAGCTTAGCTGCTGCTGCTGCTGCTGCTGCTGCTGCTGCTGCCTCGACCCAAATGTCATCGAAATGGCGCTGAGTTCAAAAACAAAGCGCATGGCCTCAATATGCAGAAGCTGCGCAAGATTAACTAAGCAAAAGGCAAACAGAAATACAGCAAAAGCAAGTAAGAGTGCTGTTGTAGGGAGTGCACGACTAGGGCATACCCGGAACAGGTATTCAAAATCTGAATTATTTCAAGTCTGTGTATTCATCTCTGACTTTTGTGCTATACAATTCAGGCCTAAGTAAACCAAAGTAAATTATCGATTAATATCGATAATGAGCAAAGGAAAGGAGTTATCGAAGAAACATGATAAGTCCGTACTGCTTATGGTATATATAGATAAATATGGATAGATATATAATACAAATTTCAAATCTCTATTTTTTGTATAATATTTTACAAGATCTCTTCAAATGGCTTAAATCGAATATGATTTAAGATAAGTTCAAAGATGTTTAGCATTTCTTTAAAAGCCCATAGAACTGCCTTGTTATACACTGTTTATAGATCAAAGAGAAGCATATGGGCTTTACTTGGTCCGTTTGTTGAGCGCTTAAAAGTTTTCATGGCATAGATTTATATTGCTTGAAGAGTTTCGAGCACTAGAAAAAGTCTTAAAATTGTTAATGCACAAAATAAGGGAGAAGATATGAAGCGGAATTGAAACGGCGCGGAAACGGAAAATGGCAGCAAAATGTATGCTGGAAAAAAAAGTAATTTTTCTGTTGCAACATTTTGTTGCCACGGCGGAATGCGATAAAGTTTTTAATTACAAGAGAGGGCGACACATATTTTACAGCCATTAAAAACTTGCCGACATGACAAGAATCCCGCCACGCCACGGCCCCCACCGGGAGCCTTCCACCCCCCTACAACATATGCCCAGCGACACGTTTGCCACCCACAGGCAAACAGACAAACAGACACCCTTTCGGGCAACAAAACTGTTTGCTCTGCGAGTTTCAATTAACTGAAACATTTCTGCATATATTCCCACAGCAGAGCCCCATTGGAGTCGGAGCATATTCAAATAATTCGTATGTCAGCAATTAAAATGACCTAGAAAACAATTGCTGTAAAGTTGGAGCCTTTGTTAGTTCCACTATTAAGGATGTCTGGCCTGCGAACTCAAGGAAGACAAGATAACATTATAAGAGCTATAGTTGGCAAATTTGGTATGTGAACTATTATCATATGAAAATAAGATCAGTTTTACCTCTTTTTTGAAGACTTACATATTGTAGACCCAAGGAACTCAGGAACTATAAGAGTTATAGTTGGCTAATTTGGTATGTGAGCTCTTCTTGAGCTTACTATGCAGTATATATGAAAATCAGATCAGCTGTAACCATATTTTCAAGATTTGTATCTTATAGACCCAAGGAACTCAGGAACTATATGAGTTATAGTTGGCAAATTTGGTATGTGAGCTCTTCTTGAGCTTACTATGCAGTATATATGAAAGTCAGATCAGTTTTAACCATATTTTCAAGATTTGTATCTTATAGACCCAAGGAACTCAGGAACTATATGAGTTATAGTTGGCAATTTTGGTATGTGAGCTCTTCTTGAGCTTACTATGCAGTATATATGAAAATCAGATCAGTTGTAACCATATTTTCAAGATTTGTATCTTGTAGACCCAAGGAACTCAGGAACTATAAGAACCATAGTTGGCAAATTTGATATGTGAGCTCGGTTTAAGCTTACTACGAAGTATATATGAAAACCAGATGAGTTATAGGTATTTTATTCGAGATATTTAGTTTATAGACCCAAGGAACTCACGCAGTATAAAAGCTAGAACTGTCAAATTTGTTATGTGAGCTCTTAAGCAAAATACTTTCAAGTATATATAAAACTCAAATTAATCCTTAGTATTTTACTCAATCTTTTTCTTCAAATATAGATCCAAAGATAACTCAGAAACAAAAGGAATGACAAATGACAAGTTTCGTATATGGGAGCTACTTGATTGAATTCGAGAAACTAAATATTTAGAATATATGTCTATATTGTATATAGAATCAGTTTAAATTCAGTTTTTTTTTTGTCTCTGATCTAGCCATCAAGTGAACAAGCTTCAGTTGGATTGTTAAAGGCAATTCAATTGGGAATAGACCAATTAGGGGCATTATCTAGTTGCGTCAAAATGATCGAACATATATAGCTATGCTAATTTATTCAAAAAAAATTCTAATTTTTTTTTTTTTGAAAAAAATATTTGTTATTTTTTTAAAAGCTTCATATTAAAATATAAACAATGCTCGCATTTCGATAGAACATTTGGAAAACATTGGGAGTACAGAGTATATAAGACTTCATATGTATCGGAGGCGAGAGGAACGATTTGAGAATCTGGCGAGATGGGCGAGGTGCATATGTTGCTGGACGAGTTGGGCCGCACGTTCGCCAAATTCAAGGAGCTGCGCCGCATCGAGATGCTCAAGCTGATTGGCCAGGTGCGTTGCTGCGACTGTGGCCACAAAAAGCGCTTGCTGGAGGCCAAGAAGAAGCCTTGCAAAAATTCACTTGGTGCCAAGAAATTGCTATTGATTTGCCTAATGCTCTTGCTGCTGGGCATACTGTGGATCTATATGACAAGGCGATTCAATCAGGTGAACGCCTTAGGCAGCGGCGCCTGTGTCGCGACATTCTACTATACCCATTCCGATTGTGTTGTCAATGTTTAGCATTGTTTTTATTTACATATTAAATATGAATATATATTTCTCAGGTCATATGCTCTCTGTTAGATAGTTATCGATAGTATCGATTAATATTTCGATTTGAAGGTAACTGAAATGTCATCATAGCCATATATATAGATTTGTGTTAACCATGTACAGCATGAAGTGTTGACCTCATATTTCTGATGACCCAACATTATTTACTCAATTTCGATAAATATCGATTTTGGTCTTAATATTGCAATATTTTTATCTCATTTATTCATCTAATCTCTATTTAAAGTATATTTTTATGTATGTTTCGGAAGTGTTAATCGATAAATATCGATTTAGTATATAGATTTTAGAGTATATCCAGACTACAACTTAAAAGTCTGTCAAATATCACATATTTTTCTCTCTTTCCCTCTCTCTCTCTCTCTCGTTTATATTATATTACTTTTCTTCTTCTGTTTTTTTTTGCTCAAGCACTTCCAGAAATGCGCAACAGAGGGCGCCAGCAACACAAAGCAACAAGCAACAACAAAAACACTTTCCAAAACCTAAAAACAAATTCCTTTACAATTCACTAAACAGCAACAAAAAGAAGAAGAACAAAAAGCCAAGCTGAACGCAAATTGTGCAAACACAAACCAAAAACTAAAAAAAAAAACTAACAAAAAATTTGTTTGTGCAACAAAGTAACAACACGCCCACATCACAGCACCGCCTCGCTCCGACCCGCCCCTGCAGCGCCTACGTCCACGCCCTATTTCAGTTAAAATCAACATTTGCCCAAAAAAACATATAAAAACCAAGTATGTACAATGCCTTCAATTGGGTATGCCCGACTAGAAGATGCTCTAGAGGAGGAGGTATATAAATGGGGAAGTCTTTAGAAACTAAGTATTACAGAGGTATACATGGCATATCTAGTAGGTAAGCTCTTTTTAGTAAGAGTGTTAAGTATATATGAAAACCTGTTTAGTTTTAACTGCTTTATGAGAAATTTTACGTCTTATAGACTCAAGTAACTCAGAAACTATAAGAGTTAGAGTTGTCAAATTTGGTATGTGAGCTCTTGTTATGCTTACTATGAAGTATATAATAAACACAGCTTATTTGTTATGTTATCTAATTTTCATGTCTTATAGACCCAAAGAACTCAGGAACTATAAGAGTTAGAGCTGTCAAATTTGGTATGTGAGCTCTGATCAAGCTTACAATCAAATGCATATAAGAACCAGTTCAGTTATACCTATTTTATCCGAGCTTCGTGTCTTACTGACCCAAGGAACTCAGATACTATAAGAACTATTGGTGGCCAAATTGGTATGTGAGCTCTTGTTAAGCTTAATATGAAGTGTATGTAAAAACCATGCCAATTCAACCAATTTTATTCGAGATTTACCTCATATAGACCCAAAGAACTCAGGAACTATAAGAGCAGGAGCTGTTTAGTTTTCCATGTAAGCTCTTGTTATGCTTACTACGAAATATATTTGAAAAGCAGCTCAGTTATACCCATATTAGTCAAGATTCCTCTCTTATAGACCCAAGGAACTCAGGTATCTGAGTCATAGTTGGCAAATTTGGTATATGAACTCTTCTCAAGCTTACTATGCAGCATATATGCTAATCAGCTCAACTTCACCCATAGTATCCCAGATTCCCATCGTATAGACCCAAGTAACTCAGAAACTACAACAACTAGAGCTGTCGAATTTCATATATGAACTCTTCTAGATAACACTATAAAGTGAACAAACATTTGCACAATAACAAAATACCCTTTTCAGCCCATTTTCAATGGGTTCAGGGTATACAAAAAGTGTAAAATAAAATCAACAAATGCGCAGCGCAAAACTAAACTAGAAAAAAAGGCGCAAACAGAGGGCGTGGCCTGGCCTGTCTGCTGTTGAGGCGTTGCGTTTAGTGTTTTATACGTATATATATATTTTTTTCATTTTTGCTGAATAGTTTTTCAATTTTTTTTCCTTCTTTTTTCATGAATGGAACGCAAAACGCGGCTCAGTCGGGGGGCGGCTAGGCGTGGCTGTGCTCGTTAGAAAGCCGACTGCCGACACTTGAAAGTGTTGCCAAAGCTTCTGTGTGCGGGTGTGTGTGCGTGTACATATTATATGTGTGTGTGTGTGTTTTGTTGTTGCTTTTTCATATTTCTAGTTTGCCATTCAAGAAGCGAAACAACAAACAACAAACATGAGCGACAAAAGCGACAGCCGTGCGACATTAATTGAAGTTTGTTGAACCAAAAAAAGCTATTTGCATGGCCCCCATTCTGAATGAACTAGCCACGCCCACAAGCGCGCCCGCCCACGCTGTGGCAGCATCTTTAGCTGATGACGGAATGATAACAACAACAACAACAACAACAGCAGCAGCAACATAAGAAGAGGAAGCAGCTTTCGAGAGGTTTTCAATGGGGTTTGCACAAAAGCACTTCAATCAAGCTAACTGATTGATTGACTGGCTTAGTAGGTCACTGACTGACTGATTGAGTGACTGCTAGATACACTGAATGACTGACGACTTTGTTAAAAGTTTGAAATCAATGACGAGCAGATTGATACTTGATTGATTGAGTGACTGATTGATGAACTGACTGATGATTTTTTACCTGATTGATCACTTCACTGATTGATTGCACGACTTTGGCTGATTGACAGCTTGAGTGATTCAGTGATGGATTGATTGGCTGTCAATGGCTGATTAACTGATTGATACAGTAACTCATTATTGTATATACTGATTGATTGATTGACTCTGACTGCTTGATTGATTGCCAGTGTGCTTAGCTGACTGTTTATGTGAATGAAGGCCGAAATTAAAATTGATTGATTGGCTAACTAAGAGATTACTGCTTGATTGACTGAGTGAGAGTTTGATTGACAGACTGCATTTGCCTAACCTGTTTGATTGATGTTTTAATTGATTGAATGCCATACTGATTGACTGATAGCCAAACTAATTGATTGATTTATGCTTATGACTAACTAAGTAAATGACTGTCTGATTGATTGACTGACAGAGTAAGCAAATGATTGACTGTTGAAGTGTTTGACTAATTGATTAGCTGATGAACTGGCAGGCAGGCCAATTAATTAAATGCCTTTCATCAGATTCGCTTCAAAGCTCATTTGATCTCGCTGCAAATTAATTGAAGGCGGAAAAATGCTTTAAAAACATTCCATACAAATTACAATAGCTCACAAAAGTAATTGGATTTATGATTCAATTTTGTTCATTGTCTTTGCTTCATGGGAATTTTCACTCGTTTCAGTTGCTTTTCGCAATTTTCATGATGCAATCCGTTGAGAAATTGTCAAAAGAAACATTGCAAAGACATTTCCTGGCAAAGGTTTTTGTAAGACATGCTAATAATACCCTGTAAAGTGGGCTGCTGCTAACTAAATGCTGTTGCAATTTGATGTCTAATAACCTCAGGGAACTCAGCAACTATAAGAGTTGGAGGTACCAAATTCAGTATGTAAGCTCTGCCTACAATCATTATGATGTATACATTGAATATAACCAAATCTAGTAAGATATGCATATAATAGACCCAAGGAACTGAGTAACTAAATGGCTTAGAGTTGGCAAATTTGGTCTGTGAGCTCTTGAATGGAGTACGATAAAATTTCTATCGAAAACAAGTTGATCTTAAGTATTTTACTCGAATATTTCTCTTCAATAGACCCAAGAAACTCAGTAACTAAGAGAGTTACAGACGAAAAATTTGCTATGTGAGCGCTTGAATCGAATACTAAGAACTATATTTAACAATCAGTTGAATTTCAAAATGTAATACCCTGTATTCTTATAGATATATTGAGAGTATTGTACATAAATTTGATAAATAGTTTACTTGACACAGAAGAATAGATATTCTGTATTCTAAAATTGAACAATAATCTATGAGCACTTTTCATTACAGAGTATCTCTTAGTCTGTCCATTCATTATAGTTACATTTTCATTAGTTTTAATAGCACTGACATTGCCAAGAGCTCAAAGTAGCTGTCTAAGTTGCAGAGTCTTTGCTCCGCTCACGAATCCTTTTTGGCACCAGGTTCAATGCGCTCAGAAAATTTGTCTTCGGTTTTGTGTTTTGTTTTGTTCTTTCGCCATTTTCTCTCCTGCTCTTGCTACCATCAACTTGACAAAGTTGTTGCGCAGACAGAAATGCAGCGCATTTCGCTCGATCCGCTGCACATTGTCCATTTATCCTTCTGTTTAAGAGTTTTCTATTTACAAACTTTACGATTGCTTTTTTTTCTGCTTTCTGCAATTGCAATTTCTATTTCAAGAGAGAATTTTACCAGAAAAATTTATTTTCTCTTATCTCCGTTGATTACAAGCTTTTTTTTTTAAAGAGATGTGTATTTAACTGTGAAACGTGTAGTTAATAGGAGTATATTGGTATTGTGTAATGCATGTTTGGCTGTTCAGCTGTCTGTCTGTCTGTCTCTCTGTTTGTCTGTCTCTCTGTCTGTCCATCTGTCTGCCTGCCTCTGTTACTTGCAAAGTCTTGAGACTTTGAAGACTTGAATTTTGGTACATACAAACCGTTAGTACCCTCTAGCTAGATATAGTTTTAGTCTATTTACCACGCCCCCAAAAGGCGCTTATATACATTTTTGTATATATTTCTAGTCGAAGTTTCTTTTCTTGATACACAAAAAGCTTCAATGCCGCCTTAAAGTCTAGCCACGCCCCTAGGGAGCGCATTAGGCAATTCTTGGCACTTTATAAGACAAGGACACCAACGTCTGCTCTCTTCAATAACTCGTTTCTCTTCATCAATAGATACATATTCAAATTGTGCAACATTTCAGTCGCACTACTATTTTAATGAACACAGCTGTATATCACGTATATCTGCCTATTTGCTCTACATTCGTATACTTTCTGCTGCCAGAGTTGCCACTTTTGGCCAAAATATTGCTGCTGTCCAGTTGGCAGCGCCGCAAACCCCAAATTCCGTTTGGTTTTTGCAGTCTCCTCGAAATGGCAATTATTATTTGCAATTGAAATTAATTCGTTCGCCTAGTTTTAAAATCGGTGGCGGCGCCAGGGTTGCCACAGGCGTGCAAATATTTGCGCAAACAATTTCAACTTTCGTCCACAAAATGGCGGCGGCGGCGACTTTGGGGCGATGCCTGGGCTTTGTGGCTTGGCGTGTTTTTTTTCGGCTTTTGTTGTTGTTGTTGTTGTTGTTGCCGCTGGCTGTGTGCCACCTGTACGCTGCCAGCTGCCTCAGCCACACACACAGGCTCTCTCTGCCTCCCTCCCACACGCATCGTTTCAAGGACACTTTTGGCTCCTCGGCAGCTACACTCTTGCTAACTCCCTACCTACACATCTACCCATCTCCCTTCCTACATCTCTCTCTCTCTGTCTCTCTCTCTCTCTGTCTCTCTCACTCTCCCTCGCACATTTCACATAAATCAACGCCGTCTGCTTGGGCTTCCGCTTTGCTTCTCTTTTCCTCACTTTCCTCTGCGGCTGCTTGCTCTGCTCTCTGTTGCTTTGTTTGACTGTCTACGCTTTTTCTTGCCTCCCACCCCCGCCCAGCTCCGGCTGCCCCTCGGGACAATAAAAATGGAAAGCAAACAACAACAAATATGAAACACTCGAGCAGCATTTTCTAGGCTCCGTTTCTAGGGTTGCAAATGTGCCAGCTACACGTATGTATATGTATGTATATATATATAGGTATATAGATATATGTATATGTGTCGGCATGTCCCAACTATAGAATACCCTGTTAAGAATTGAATTGCTATTGATTGTATGTCAGGCTGAGCATTAGCAGTTGGAATTGGAGCTAACTGAACTAAGTTCTGGTAAAATTCCTTTTGAATTTATAGACTGATATGGAATGGATTGATAGATCGATAATTAGATAAACATACGATAGATACGCTATGCAGAGATAGATGCATTAGATAATGCTGATATATAGATGAATAAATACATATGATGTACAGTTAGTTATATAAAATAGTTACAAAATATGGATAAATAGATATATAGGATGCTCGATAGATGCGAAAGCTATAATATATTGATAAATAGCTGCATATATACGATAGATACGATATATGTACATATACCTACATAATATATATACTAACAGATAGATGCATACATACGATAGGTACGATATACGAATACATATATATCCATACGATACATATACTACGATATATACGTAGATAGATATACATACGATATCTACGATATAGTTGCATAGGTTAATACATACGATATATACATAGATACGATATATACCAGTATATACTAACTATATAAAGATAGAATACATACGATATCTACGATATGTTGATGCATCATAAGTTACATACAATACGATAGATACGATATTTATGCAGATACATAAAATTGATACCAAGCTAAGATAGATAGATACTATGCAATAGATACGATATTAAGATATGTTGACACATACGATATGTACATAGTTACGATATATACAAATACATTACATAGATACTATATAAAGGTAGAATACATAGGATATGTACGACTTATCAATAGCTAGTTTCATTTGATGTATAAACTAAATACGATATATATAGCTAAATAGATACATATAGATCTAAAGATCGATATATAAATGGCTAGTTAATGATCATAGTTCCATAAATATATGAATATACATATGTATCTATATATAAAAAATATACATACAGAACAGATTGCTCAAATAATTTAAAGATATTTATAGATTCAATATATTTATCATATATTACAAGCATATATCAGCTCTATCTAGCTATATATTTAAGCGATCTATCGATTGAGTAAAAGCCTTAGCTGTTTTCTTTTCTCACTTTCATAGAGCTCTTCATCTTTCACGCTCTCTCTATCATTCTCTCTCTCTCTCTTTCTCTCTCTCTCTCTCTCTCTCTCTTTCTCTCTCTCTCTCTTTTGATATGCCACTATTCTTCCGATTTGCAATCGCATAGATTTAGCTAATTCTGAACACAAAGCCATCTAAAATATGCGGAATCCGTTTTTTATTACGTTGATCCCTTTCGTTTTATGGACCCATTAAATTGACATTCACATAAGGCCCAGGCCTAGGCCCGGGCCCGACAACATCCCACATCCATTTGCCTTTGCTTCTTTAGTTCGTCTCTTATCTTCGCTCATGTTTTGTTTGTTTCTTTGTTTGTTTGGGGTAAACACATTTGGGCAACAGACGACAAAAAAAAGGGTTGCCTGAATGCACATAGGGTTTTTGGTGGTTGACGGACAAGGGCTGCTTGATTGATTGATTGATTGATTAATCAATTGATGGGCTTTACGCGAGAAGATTGAGAGCAGTTGAAGTTTGTGAGCGAACGCTAACAAGGTGAGAAATACTTGAGGGAATAAGAGAAAAGGAAGAAAAAACCATAAAGATTTTCTAGTTTTGAAATTTACAATTTGAACTGGTTCTAAAGCGATTTTATAAGTTGACAAAGCAGGAAAACTATAAATTGTTTAAATAGATCTGAAAGGATAGTTAGGTAGAGCTACAGGGTATAGTTAAAGCTACGAAAATAATGGGAAATAGATACAAAGAAAGATCTACGAGATATATATAGAGATAGGTAGAAAAACGGAACTATACAAATGTACAGATCGATATGGATATATAGAGATAGATAGCTTAAATGATCTACAAAGATCCATCTATATGGATCTGTAGATCTGTAGAAATAGCCAGACAGGTGGATAGATATAGACAGATAGAAATATATAGCGATATAGTTAGATAGAAAGACAGCTATACCGAGATAGATAGATCTATTTACCTAAAGAAATAGATAGATAGATATATATGTAAGTACATACAGATTAATAAATATATAGATAGATCTATACAGATAGATAGATAGAAATAGTCAGATAATGGCACATTGATAAATAGCTTTGTATAGATAGATCTGGATAGATAGATTTGGATAGATGGATCTAGATATAGATAGATAGATAGACAGATCTAGATAGATAGATGGATCTAGATGGATAGATCTGGATAGATAGATCTGGATAGATAGATATATTTGGATAGATGGATCAATATATAGATAGATAGATAGACAGAGCTGGATAGATAGATGGATCTATATAGATAGATTTGGATAGATAGATCTGGATAGATGGATCTAGATATAGATAGATAGATAGACACATCTAGATAGATAGACAGATAGCTCTATAGTTAGATAGCTCTATAGACCCATGTATATATAGATAGACAGCTATACAAAGACATAGATCCATACAAATCCATAGAGAGATCGATTCATAGAGCTCACATCACATGGAAACCACAATTCAAAGTCGAATCTATCGAAATTTTATTGTTATTTTCTAAGAATTTCCACAGTTCTGGTATTTCCTTTGCCACAGTCAAAAGCTATTCAAAATATGATGCTTCATCCTTCATGTTTGCCCATTTACAGGCTGTAACTGCTTTGCATTGAGTGCGACATCAAAAGCATATTGCCACAGGGCAATTTTCTTTTTAAGTCTGTAATCAACGTATGGAAAGTTAAGAGAGAGCGAGAGAGACAGAGACAAAACACAAAAGCCAGCCCCAAAATAGAAATTTAACTTTAATATTTTTTCATGCTAGTTGTCGAGGAACTTTACAAAATTTCATCAGCTGGCTAAAAAAAAAACAAAAAACATTCTGTTGGCCAACAACCAGGCAACAACATTTGTCTGCGTGGGCGTTGCTAACGCTCAGAGTTCCGCCCACCTATTAGAGGCAGCAAAGCTGGCTGAAAGTGAAGACGGAAAACACAAATGTTACATACAGCTAAAGGGGGCGGGGCAGCAGGGCAGGGGAAAAAGGAGACTATATATATATATCTATGTATATATTTAAAAGGGCAAGCTTTACTTTTGGCGCAGAGGCCTGTTGCTAGCAACCAGGAAATGGCCAGAGATTCACTTGCTGCTTAAATTTTAGCATACCCTAGACAGTTGAGACTGGCAGAAGGGTATACTGTTTGAGCTGTTAACAGAAAAAACACATTTGAATCTATTTACAGCGTATTTCATATGGAATATCTTGAATCTTATATGTCATACATTAGTGATCGGCTTTATTTAGAGGGTATTTAGGCCCGTTTAGTTTTTTATATGCATTTTAAAGGCTATTCAGCTCTTATTTACAGATTTACAGGGTATTACACATGAAATCAGCTCTATGTCCAGCTATAATCAAGACTTTCTCAGTTATCGCTGTCTTTAATTACAGGGTATTTAAATGTATTTAATTTTTATGTATTGTAAATGGTATATGAAAAGGTACTCCGCTCTCATTTACAGGGTATTTCCCATTGCATGCCTTCAATTTCAAGCTCTATGCGAGTGTTTCTTAGTTTTCGCTGCTTTCAATTACAGGGTATTTAGTTAGTTTTATTTTCTATATCCCATTAATGGATATTCAGCTCTCATTTGCAATTTTACAGGGTATTCCATATTAAATTAGTACCATATTAAGCTCTATTCAAGTCTTTCTTAGGTATTGCTGTCTTTCTGTACAGGGTATTTAGTGAACTTTACTTGCATGCATTTTAAAGGGTATATAAAAGCTATATAGGTCTCATTTCCAGGATAATTTATATTCGATTTCTAACCCTATTCTACATTTTCTCAGTTTCAGCTGACTTTATTTACAGGGTATTTAGCTCATTTTATTTTTAAAGAATTTTAAAAATTAATCTGCTCTCATTTACAGGGTATTCTATACTAAATTTGTTGCATATCAAACTCTTTTTAAGTGTTTCTATTTTTTACAGGGTATATCTGTTTATTTTTGAAGCTCTTTTAAAGGGTATACAAAGCGTGCGGCTTCATTTGGCAAATGGTCCAAGTGAGCTACAAAATTGTCAAGTATACGACATGTGAGCTGATGTTGCTGTTGCTGCTGTTGCGTCTGCTGTTGGCCATTGTGCACATGCTTTGTGGCTGCATAAAACACAACAACAACAACAACAACAGCAACAATACTAAGTGACTTAAAGTTTTTGCTGCTGCTGCTGTTGCTAAAGAAGCTGAAAAAGCGACGAAAGAAGAAGAAAAGGAAAAACTATCCATCTGCAGTTGGCAGCGGCTGCTGCTGCTGCTGTTGCTGTTGCTGCTGTGCCATATCTTGAAGCGACAGCAACAACAACAATAATGGAAAAGGTGTCTGCCACAATGTTAACAACAACAACAACAACAACCCGGTGCAGACGACAAAGCAAACGGCAAAAACGGTAAAAATGCTTCAAAAGGAGCACAGAAAATCGATAGATTTTTGGCAGATACACACACGCAAAGACAAAACACACACACACACACACACACAGAGAGAGAGAGAGAGAGAGACCGACACACACACACATTGACAAAAGGCAAACTTCCTGAAGGCAGCCGGCGACTGTTTTTGCCAGATATTCTGTATACGCAATGTTATACAAAGCGAAGGCAAAGAGGGGGAAAGAGAAAGAGAGCGCGCGAGAGAGAGCGCCACAAAAGGGAGAGTGGCAGCAAGAGAGCAGGAGCAGCGGCGAAGGGGGTGCTATCAAAAAAGCTAGAAACTAGCCAGAGGCAACAAGAGTGAAAGAGAGAGGGGCACAGCCAGTGCCAGAGCGAGACAGAGCAAGCAAAGCAGGAGGCTTAATAAAATGTTGCCGGAATTTGAATTTTGATGATGATTATTATTATTATTATTGTTTGTTGTTTTTGTTGTTGTTGTTGTTCGACTGGTTGTTGTTGTTGCTGTGCATAAGTAGTTGCGGCCGGCTGGCAAATATGTGCAGAGCCCTGCGAATACATAAATATAACATGACAACAACAACAACAACTTGAACAACAACAACAGAAACAACAACAACAAAGCTGTCTAATATCCTGCAAAGCAGACACGTTTTGTGCTTTATACACTGTTCGCACAATGTCAATAGAATATGAAGTATAAACAATGCCCCAATGTTTGAACTGGCTAAGCGACTGGCCGTTCAGTTGTTAGCACTTTGGGCTATCTGTCTATAGATGTACATATATGAGTATACAAACATACCTCTATGTATGTCTCCCATATGCTATAGGCTAGCTGGAAACATATGTGTTTTTTTATCCGGCTATATATTTACACATATGTATATGCAACTATCCGGCTATATATTTACACATGTATCCGACTATCCGGCCACATATATATATTTATCCGGCCATGTGTATATCTATCCGGGCATGTATTTATTTGTATATGCGTTTATCCGACCTAATATATGTACATATATATCCACTTATCCGGCTAAGTATATATATATATATATATATATATATATATATATATATATATATATATATATATATATGTATATATTATATATATATACTTGGTGAAATGTACATTTATGTATCCGGTTATCTGGATATATAAAAAAAGATCTATATATTCAGCTAACCGGCGATATATATATCTATATATCAATCTACCCGGACCTACATTCATATACCTATATATTCATAGATGCTAATATATTTATTTATCCAGCTATCCGCCACATATATGCCTGTATATCCGGTTATCCGACCTTATTTTATCTATATATGCTAATATGTTTATTTATTCAACTATCTGGCCATAAAAACGTATGTTTTTTTGGTTATCCGACCTTATCCGGCGACATATATGCATATCTATATATCTGGTTTTCTACGCTTATACATATCCCGCCATATATCCATATATATTCGGTCATAGTATATTAATTCTATCCTCTTGTCTCTATTCGTATATTTACTTCTAGCTACGCTTCTTGCTTGTTGCTTTGCTTATCTAAAATCAAGTTACGCTTCTTGCTGCTCGTAATTAAATCGATAAACGATAAACGTCTGCATAATCCGTATTCAATTAAATTTCTCTTCTTCTGCTGTTGAATCAAAGCTAATTTTCCATGCAATTTCCCTTAGCCAACTGTCCGTCCGTTCGTTCGTTCGTTCGTCTGGTTAGCTGGCTGGCTGGCTGGTTGTCCTTCATTCATTGAACAGTGTCCACCCCGTTGACCTCATTGACCCCCCTCCCCCCGGCTGCCATTTGCCATCCTTTTTGGTGTCCGGCGTTTCGTTTTAATTGCATCAGTGTCGCTTGATTTAACCACATTGCTCGGATTTAATATTAAAAATTTACACAGCAAAAGCTACATAAGCGAACATTCAAACACCTCTACACACACACACCTATACACACACCTCCACACACACCTGCCCGGGATAATCAATGAAAAGCTCTTTGGGCGCTCCTTTGCAATTGGGTCAGAGGCATTAATATAGAAAAAAGGGGAAGACAAATAAAAAGACAACACGCATAAATAAGCAAGGCAAATGCGTGTAGTTTGATCGACTAGCAGCTACCCTGTAAATGTTAAGGCTTAGTGAAGAGGCTAACATATGCCATAGCTAGTTTTTGGTAACTAAACTCACTGCTTGCTTTAACTACTTTCGCATTTCCTTTGCTGCTCTATTTGCTTTGCTGTTGCTGCTTTGCTTCTCTATTGAACTTCATTGCTTCTTGCTTCTCCTTGCTGTAACTTCTTCTTTACTAGCTAATTTACTTCTTGTTTTTACTACTCTCTGCACAATTATTTGAAGTTTAACTTCTTTGACTTTGCTTCTTCCTCCAACTTCTGTTCACTTGTTAAATTGCTTCTTATTTTCACTACTCCTCTGCACTTATTTTTCTAAGCTTCTTCCTTCAAATTCTCATTTCTGTTTAATTGTTTATTTGCCTCTCGACTTTACTCGCTGCTCGCTTCTTGCTGTAGCTTACATACATAATATGTTTTGAGTTCCGCTGCTTGCTTCTTTACATTGCATTTGCTTGACTTCTTTCAGCTTCTCGCTTAAAAAGCTTTTGCCACTTAGTCATTTGCTTTGATTATATACAATAGATAAGTATTAGCTTTTGCTTATCAGTTTAGCTTATTGCTTAGCATTTAATTTTAATTTTTATCTTTAACATCACTTCTCGCTCTCTTCTCCCTTCATAATTTATGCACAATAATCACATCGCTTCTCTCTCCTTCAACCAATTGCTTCTTGCTGTTGCACCGACCCAACACAGCGCTTTGTGTATGAGGGAATCTAGGCGTAGTTAGATAGCACGTGCCGCTTCTCTAATTGCTTCTCACTGCGCTTGTTAGGAGGCGTACCAAAGCCACGCCCATTTGTCTGTAACGGAAATGTAGGCAACAACGATACGACAACGAGCTGAACGAACAACAATGCAACAAACAGAAAGCAGTTAACAACGGGGATAACGAAATGGAAATGGAAATGGAGTGTGGAGTAGGGAGTAGGGAGTAGGGAGAAGCGAACAGTGAGCCGTGGAGAAGTGTCGAAGTGTAGAAGCGAGTTGCAGGCAAATGCAATTTCCCCCATTGCACAATGGCGACACCTGGCGGCAGTTGGCCGCAAATTACAGGAATTTGCCACAGTGAAAGCGGAAATGTGAATAAAAGACGAGGCTTCTCTTTGTTTACGGCCGGGGCGTGCATCGCTGGAACTGGAGCTGGAACTGGAACCAGTGAGCCATTGAATCGCTAATGAACCGCTAATGTCTATAAATGCGCGCGACATTTTAGACAAGACAACCAGCAACTTTGTCGCCGGAGTGCCAATAAAAAAGTTGCCAACTAACTTGGCTAAAACTGTCAAAGCCACAGCCAAACAACTTGGCCAATTGCCAGAGATTTGTTTTCTTTCATTGCTTTTGGCGTTGCCGCTGCCATTGCCATTGCCTTTCCTGCTTTATTTTCATTTCTTTCTTCTTTTTTTTTTGGCAGACTTGAAGTAGTTCCCCATCATCGTGATGAACTGCAAAAGCAGGCTTTTATCAAGTGTCACAGCTATTGAGCAATTGACATATGCATTGTCTCATTGTCTCCCAGTGTCTCCCATTGTCTCCCATTGTCTTGGTGAAAACTGTTTGATGAAATGGCGGATGCTCGCGCTTCAAAAGTTTTCGCAGACTCTGGCAATAAAGTTGAGAAGTTCATTCCAAACGAAAATGGATTATATAATCCCACTTTATATAATATGCCTGAGCGAGAAAATTGGATGTGAGCCGATGTGTCTAGTTGGATGTCATGAAACTGACTTTTCACAAAGCGAAACGAGCTCAAAGTCATGTATGATTGAAGATAGACTAATTGAATGACTGCTTGATAATGAATGATAAACTCTAACTGAACTCTGATTGACTCTCTGACTCTGACTGTCTGATTGATGAAAGATCAAATCTAATGATTGATTGACAAAGTTACTAACTAAAGCTGATCTGATTGATTGCTTGATAGATGAACTCTGACAGATATACTCTCTGATTGATTGATTGACTAACTCACTGAGTCAACTCAAACCGAAAGATTGATTGACAAAGTTACTAACTAAAGCTGATCTGACTATCTGATTACTTGATAGATGAACTTAGACTAACTAACAGATATACTCTGTAATCTGGCTGTCAGATTGACTGCTCGATTGATTGACACTGATTGATTTGGTGAGTGATTGAATGACTGATTGATTAGTTGATTGACTGGCTGATTAACTGTTTGACTGAGCTACACTGATTAACCAAACTAAATTGTAATTGATTGATTGACTCGGACTTTCTGATTGATTGACATGATTACTCATTGATTGATTGACTGAATTGCTGACTGATTGATTGATTTCGATGCTGACTGACCACTTGATTGATTGAATGATAGCGTTTCTGGTTGACTAATTGATTGATTGCTTGATTTACTTTGACTGACTGAATTGATTGACTGATTGTCTGACTGATTGAGTAGCTCTGACTGCCCAACTGACTGATTGCGTGGTTGATTGTCTGACTGATTGACTTACTGATAAATTAAATGATTAACTGATTGATTGATTGACTGATTGATTGATTCACTGACTTGCTCACTGATTGACTGACTGACTTGCTAACCAACTGACTCACTGAATGTTCAGACTGATTGACTAACGGTCTGAATAACCCACTGATTGACTGAATTGATATACTAAGAAATGGTTTTCCCAGTCAACTTACTCACAATTATGAATATATCCTTCGATCAGACCTGTTGATATGCTGTGGCTAAGTCATATTTCAACATATTCACAATTTGTGCTCGAATTGTGTGAAGCAATGCGAAAAGTCTGAGCTGTCGATTAATCAAGCCAAATCACAGCGGAAATAAGTCTGCAATGGAACAACAACAACAACAAAGTGTTGGAACAACTGAGATAAGAAGAAACACAACGTGACAGCTGTCAAAGCACAGCAGGATTGTGGCATGGTAAACAGATTGCAGAGGGGTTGAGTGCTCAAATGGGAAATGGCAAAAATAATGTCAGTCTATGGGAATGCAGCAGCAAAGAGAGACAGAGACAGAGAGAGGAAGGCGAGACAATGAGAGAAAATTGTACGAATTATCAAGGAAACCACCCGAAAATCTCAGTAGCGACAAGTGTGTGTAGAGGGGTCAGAGAGGAAGAGCGAGGAAAAGAGAGAGATAGAGATAGAGGGGGAAGTGTGTTAGGTTAGCGGGGGCAGCAGCTGCTGTTGCCATAACAACGACAACAACACTCAACACGGACGATGCTGATGATGATGCCGCTGCTGCTGCTGCTGATGATGATGATGATGATGATGATTCCGTGGAGCAGCGCTGAAGTGCTCCAACAGGGGGGGAAGTACAATACCACGGACGCTGGCATAAAGTTGCGTTTAAACGGATTTCATCACGAGGCACAAAATTCAATTTAATTTATCAGCAAAGCAAAAACAACCCCCGGAAGGTAGGGCGCGAGGGGTGACTTCGGGGTTTGCTTAGCACGGGGATGTTGCTTAGTTCTTTTGCGTTTCGCTTTCACAAACGTCTTCGCAAAGCAACCTGCAAAATGCAATTAATCATTTTCAGTTTTTGTTTTGTCGATCTCGTTTTGATTTTTCTATTCGCTTTTCTTTCGCATTTCTGTCAAAAGTGCTTTCCTTCAATTGGTAGCGCACAATTAAGCGCTTTCATTCGATTAACCCTTGAGCCAACCCTCCTGCCCCGTTAGCCACCCCCTCCTCCACCCTCCATCTGGCTCCCGGCAAGTAAACATCATGTGGCAACTGTGATATGATCTGGCAACACGCTTAATTGGAACACATTTGCATATGAGATTCAACAGTTGACCTCGCTCTCTGCCTGTCTCTGTCTCTCTCACACTCACTCTCTCCCTTCCGTTCTCCTTCTTTCTCTGTCTAACTGTGTCCTTTGTCCAATCTGTGGTCAACCCTTTCCCGGCTCTAATTGGTCAACATTCAACACTTTGGCCACAACATTTCAACAAGTCTTTACGCTTCTCACTTAAATTGGATTTATTTGCTCGAGAGAATATATCATTTTCTCTCTCTCTCTCTCTTGCCATATTTCTAATATTTTTATGTATCTTTTCTCTCTCTCTTATTCTATTCCTATTTTTTCCTGTTCCACTCTCTTTCTCTCACTCTGTTTTCTGTGTCTTTCTCACAGTTTGATTATCTCAATCTGCTTCAATCTCTCTGTTCTCTGTTTCTCTCTCTTTCTCTCTCACATTTTCTGTTTCTCTCTCAAGCTCTCTCTCGCAGACTCTCTGTTTCTCTCTCCCTCTCTCTCTCTCTCTTTATATATGTATTTTTCTCTTTATCTCAGCTCTTATCTCTTTCTTTCTCTTATTTGTCACTTCTCTCTCTCTCTCTGTCTCTCTATATATATAATTCTCATTTATCCCTCTTTTTCTCTCTATGTGTTTTCCTCTCTTGATCTCTTTCGCTCTCTGCCTTTTTCTCTTTCGCTCCCTCTCTTTTCCGCTCTCCATGTCTCCCACGCTGTCTCTCTCTCTCTCTCTCTCTCTCTTGGTCTCTTTTGGTCATTCTCTTGGTCACTCTCTCTTATCTTCTCCCTTTCGTTCTTTTTGCTCCTTCTCACTAGCTCCCCTTTCTCTCTCCCCCTCTATTTCTCTTTCACTCCCCACCTTCCCAAGTCTCACTCTTTAACTCTCTCTAACTCCCTAGCTGTCTCTCGCTTTCTCTTTATCTTTATCTCTCTCTCAATTTCTCTTTCTCTCTGCTTTTTCACATTCCGCTCTGCATAATTTCTCTATCCCTTTTACTCAGTCTTTCCCTCACTGAAGCATCTTCATAATCCGCTCATTTCTAAAGAAACTTTTGCCATAGAGAAAACTTTTCAGCCCATTCTTAGGCATCTTCTTATGCATTCTCTCTTTTTATCTCCCATATTATTCAACCTTTTTAATTGCAATCTTTAATCATTCATTTATATCATTATTCATTCATTCTCTCTACTAATTGTGTCATTCTAGTTTGTATTTAATGGAGGTAATGTTTAAGTTAATTCACTGTTAATTAGTTAGTTAACTAGAGCTCTAAACTTGATCTAATTTGTAGTTAATCGAGAGCTAAATCGTTGTTAATTCAAGTCCAATTGCCAATTGCCAATTGCCAATTGCTGTTGAAGCACTTGAATTTTGCATTGTCTGGGCCGTTCATGATATACCGTTTAGCACCTGGGCAGACAGACTGGCAGCCAGGTGTAATTAAACAGAGTGCGACAGAGGGACAGGGAGGGAGTGAAGGGTAAGTAAAAAAAAACAGGTGAACTGCAATGCACAAAACTATGGCAATAAATCTGTTTTAGCCTACGTGTTCAGAAGGGTAGAGAGGGAGAGAGAGCGAGAGGAGAGAGCACTGCTGTCGCATTGATAATCGCTTCACACACATACACCTATAAGAGGTGTGTGTGTGTGTGTGTGTGTGCGTGGGGGACCAGTTGAAGGACAGACTGCAGCTGAGGGCAGAAGCATTTAAAAAGCGGAAATCAGGCAGACGACATAAATACACAGAAACAGACCGAGAATGAAAGCGAAACAGATAGGGAAAGGGGGAGACAGAGAGAGAGAAAAGAGCTAGGAGTAGAGCAGAGGCGCTGTGGTTAACAAGTGCCAAGTTGCCTGGGCAAATAATGAAAGAAAGATAGAGAGAGAGAGAGAGAAAGAGGGAGAAAGAGAGAGAGAGAGATGATGAGTTAGGAAATATAGGCAGTCACGCCCATGCCCCATTAAATTGTGGGCGTGGGCGTGGCAACACCACATTGAATTTGCAAGTGGAAACGCTTTGTTAGGCCAGCGCCTTAGATAATTGCAAGGCAAAGGCGATGGAGAAGGAGTCAAAAAGGCGAGCAGAAAGTATTAAAGAAGAAGAAGGAGAAGGAAAAGAAATAATAAGAAGCATTTAATGATATATAAATGTAAAAAGAGAAATATTAAAAGTCAATGTGCTTCAATAGAAACTAGATGAACATAAGAGTTAGGCTTTTTACCGATTATCGATATATTTATCGATAAATATTAATTATTTTGAGAATTGGAGCTGAAATTTGTAATTAAACTTATTTCTAAGTTTTTTTATATTTAAAAAACTTACGATATGAAGTCAAATTGCCTACAAAGCTATCGATAGAAATATCGATAAATACATTTATTTGTTTATACATATATACATATATGTGCAATCGATAGTAATATCGATAAATGCATTTATATTCTTCTTATATATAAATATATAGAATTTCAAGACTTAAGCACGATATATACATACATATAAACGATTATGTGACTTGGTAAGCTATCGATAAGCTCATGCACCTACTCAAGACTAATCAATAACAGCTTTTTTTTTATCGCTAAAGCAACATTTTATATGCAAATATTTATAAGAACGTAATGAAAGGTTGATAAATTCAAGATTCTTGTGTTTCCAGCACGTTCTGTACAGATGCGCCCAGTGGAAACAATGCGAAGTCTGACAACAGTTTTCAGCTATGGGTAAGAGCATACGCATTCTGCTATGCTCCAAACTCCAACTCGCATCTATTCACTTGCCCACTACATGCCTGATTATGAATACGAATGTATTCATGACTAAATGCAAATGCTGCACACACAGAACACTTTCCATGGCAACGGCAGCAAACCACTTGGAGTTCCCTTTGTCTCTCCCAGTGACAATAAACTTGAATTATGGCCACAAGACATATGCATAAATGCACAAAAGTATCTCAAACACACACACACACAGAAGTACTCGTATCTGCACCTCTTTGCGTATATCTAGATGTAGCTGTATCTGCATTTGCATCTGCATTTACTGCTGGTTTTTTTCTCTTGTACCCCAAACCCATTGGAAATGGAGTATTTTGTTTTTGTGTAAGACTATGTAACAGGCAGTAGAAGGCCTGGCAGCTAGCTGTATGAGCTGAGTCGATGTAGCATGCCCGTCTATTCGTCACATACATATATATTCCTGCATGCAATTGGAGTCAGGGTATCTGCTAGTCGGACACTTTCCACTTAAACACTTTTACTTGTTTTATTTATTTTTTCCAACGACTTCAATGCAGAGGCCGTGATCTCTGCATTAAGCTTACCGCATTGTTTCTACACTTTACTTTTGAGTGGACTTATGAGAGCTTACGTGGCTATGCGCACTTTACATCATGTAACATACCTGCAATAGAAGAGAGAAAGAGAAAGCATGAGAAGGAGAAATAGATTAAATTTGAGATTTGTTGAAGCAGAGCCAGACTTCAGACTTTTAAGTGCAATTTTTTTTTATAGTATAACTTTCTTGAATATTTAGACGATGATATTTGATCATTGAGACGTTGAATGAATAGTGATAGACGAAGAAACAGAATGGGAGGGAGAAGGATAGAGGAGTTGAGGGGAGCGAGAAATCAATCGAATGTAAGATTCTTCAGAAAAATGTGCAGAAAAGATGGAGAAAAAGATAGAAACAGAGAAAGATAGAGTGATATACATATCTTTATCTCTATCTCTCTCTCTCTCACATAGTGAGAGAGAGAGAGAGATAGAGATAAAGAGAGAGGGAGAGAAAGAGGGAGAGAAACAGGGAGAGAGAGAGAGATAGATGGATAGAGAGAGAGAGAGAGAGAGAGAAAGAGAGAGAGAGAGAGAAAGAGAGAGAGAGAGAGAGATAGAGAGAGATAGATAGAGAGAGAGATAGATAGACAGAGAGAGAGAGAGAGAGAGAGAGAGAAAGAGAGAGAGAGAGAGAGAGATAGAGATAGAGAGAGATAGAGATAGAGAGAGATAGAGATAGAGAGAGATAGAGAAAGGGAGAGAGAGATAGATAGAGAGAGAGAGGGAGATGGATAGATAGATAGAGAGAGAGAGAGAGATAGAGAAAAAGAAATATATAGTGATTGATTGACATCTCGAATTAATCAATTAAATGTGAATAAAGCATAAGAAATATTTGATATTTTCAGACTAGATGAAAGAAATGTGTGCTAAAGACCAAGTGAAGGTAAGAAACTGGGATAGATATAGAAAGCGAGATAGATATGGAGCACGAGACAGGCAGGAAGAGAGATTGAGAGATAATCAATCAATCAACTAAGTGCAAAAATAGCACAAGAAATGCATAAGATCAGAAAAGTGTGCTCAAGACAAAGTCAAGTCAAGAAACTGATTGCGAAAGAGATAGAAGATTGGCTAAAGAAAGAAAGAAAGAGAGAGAGAGAGAGAGACAGAGTCAGACTGAGAGAGTGTGTGTGCATTAGAGATAAAGCTGTAAAAACAGCTTAATTTTATGTCAATGAGCGACTGCAGCACAATTGTTATTGCTGTCATTATAAATAATGTGCGACAACCCTGGCAAAGAGATCAATGTAATTGTGCCAAGCATTATTATAGCTGCTGTTGTTGTTGTTGTTGTTGTAACTGCATTTAACCCCCGCCACGAGATGAAATTGGAGCGCAAACATTTCAATTTTTCGTCGAAAGATGTCACGACTTTATTTGGTGGTGGTTGGCGGCAAATGTGCGGCATTGCGCGGTCGCTTTGGGTGCGTTAACCTTGGCCGAAAACGAATGCAACACCTGAAACCAGCAGCCTGAAGCTCTTCATACTTCCCTTTGATTTCGTTTTTGGGACTATGCCACATCTGTTGGCAAGCAGAAAATGATGTTGTTCCTGCGCTTAGCCCCTGCTGTTCGCATTCTCTAGCTGGTTGTATGCCCTGTAATCCCTTTTAAATCACATAACTTTGTCAAAATTAAAGTTTTGACTTTGCATAAATTTATACAGATATCAGATACTCTACTTTTTGTTTAGAATAGAATGCAAAGAAGAGAATTGCGAAAAAAATACCGTTACTTTCAGTCAGAATTCATTTATTTTTGGACATTCTCAGAAAGAAGCATTGAAATTGGGCCGTTCATAGAAATAGTAGTACTGACAAATAAATAAATAACTAAAGTAAATTTTTAAAAAACTGTAATTAGTTATGTTATATTAGACTGATTGAAATTTATTGAAATTGCGATCTTATTTTGATTTAGAGGCCAGCCTGGCTCGTCAGAAAAGACTAGTTTAATTGCAAGACTTAAAAATCAATTCAAAACTTTTAAAGAAATTGCAAATATTGTTGGATGCACAGCTCTATAGTTATAGATATATACTTAATGAACTTTCTCAAGTATTGGCTCTCAACTAATGTGCAAAACATTGACCAACAAAGCTTTCGCGCAAACCAACCCCATGCGACAGGGCAAACGGAGTTTGAGAAATGCTGACGCTGACGCTGACGCTGACGACAGGCTCGTGTTATTGGCATTCGCTGCCCAATCGAAGGCCAATCGATAAACAATATAAAATATCTCAAACTCTGAATGCTGGGCAACAGCTTCACTGGCACCGTCCACCCCGTTGGCAGGCTGGCAGCCAACCCCTGGGAAATAACCAAAGCCACGCATAAAAAAAAAACAACTTCGTAATGAAAAGTGTTAAAAATGCAACCCACAAAAATTGCGAGCGAGAATGCGTTGAGCAGACGGCGCCAGCGGCAACGGCGGCCTGTTTTGATTTGTTTCGCTAGTTTTAGAGCATTTCTTTCTTTTATATATACCCTGTAAAAATGGTAAATGGCAATGAAAAAAGGGGCGCAAAAAGCATAGTGCTTATGGATATATAATAGATATAAAGATTAACATGCTTAAAAGCAAAATATTGCAAATTTATCGATTTATCGATCAGTCTCGATGGTTCTTTACAGCAGACATTAAGACTAGGACACTTAAATTGATATAGATTCCTAGTTAAATTACAAATTACTTGAAAATAAGTTTTGATATACAATTCCAAGTAACGTCAATTGTTGTTCTGCCTATCGATATATATCGATTGCAATAAAATGCATTTTTTTAGTTCAAACCAAATCTGTAAATTGGTATTTTATTGAGATATTCCCATAAGCTTATATTGCTTATTGAAATGCATTCTTTCTCAAAATCGATTAATATCGATATACAAAAAAAAACCAAATATCGTTTAATTTTAATATCTAACAAAAGTTTAAGGTTACATCTAACTTCATATTGTTCTAATTAGTTGCAACGCAGCAAACAGCACAAGCCGATATATATCGATAAATAAACTGTTTAAAATTCTTAGACTTGGAGCTATAACTTTTATACATAGATTAAATTGTAGCTATATCTCTATACCTTTTACAGCTAGCGCTCTTTGCCAAACTGAACATATTACAGGGTATACAGTAGATCTCTAACATCCATTAATTTGTTCCCTTTCAGCCTCGCCTTTTTTTTAACACTTAAGTCATAAAAATGAAGCAATAAAATGCTGCTGCGACACGTGGCTGTAGCTGTTAACGGGCCTCGTTTTGATGCTTGCAAAACAAATCCCAAAATGAATCACAATCAAATACGAGATAAGTGAAAACTTTAGACGATAGTCCAATTGCGAGATACCCTAGGATGAGAGGTATTTAAAATTGAAATTAATCATAATCTAGCACAGAAATGTACATAGTACGCTGGAGTCCTCAAGCTAAGTTATCAAGGAAACGGCATGAGTTATCGCCAAAAATGGGCCTTACGGACGAACAGAGGAAGAGTCGACCAAAGGCAACATCGACTCAACTTGTCAATCTGCTCTAGAATATGTATAGTTTTTGGTCTCTGCCACACTGCCTTCCGCTTCCAACAAGCAAAATACCCTGTTTAGCCATGTTCAGGAACAAGGAAGAAGAAAGAAATGCCAGTGAAGCAGTTAACTCAATTGGCGCTTGAACGAGTTGCGAATTACAAGCGGAATTTCATTAAAACGCAAATGCCTACAGCTAAACTGTAACGGACTATCCGTCTCTCGCTCTCTCTCTCTCTCTCTCTCTCTCTCTCTCTCTCTCTCTCTCTCTCTCTCTCTCTCTCTCTGTGTGTGTTTCTCTGTCTTGCGGGAAAATTCAATTTGCTTGCGGCAAGAACTTTGCTGTGCACTTCGGCACGTAGTCGTCGGGGCTCCGGTAAACCGTAAAGTGCCAGCGTCTGAAATGTTTATGCAAACAGTTTACGGCGAACGCATCGACGAGCCAATGCCACGCCTCCATTTCGAGCTAGACCATTTCTATGCTAAACGTTTTGTTTACCGTCTAGTTAGATGCTTGGCCAGTCCGAAAGGGGGGCAAGTGGGGCATGGCACTCATGCCACAGCGCTGCACATGTAACTTGTAACGAGCTACTTCGTGTGGATGCAACAGCCTCTGCCGCCTCTAAGGCAACTCTGAAGGGTGCGGAACGCAGCTCAACTATGCACCGGGGAGTCATAAATTACAAAGACAGACAGACGGACGAGCGAGGGTAAAGCAGGGGCATATAATTGCCCTACGGCAACAATATACATACTTATATATAAACATATATATGTACATATATATATATCTGTATAGGAACAGACGTGCACTTGACAGCCGGAAAAAAAACTGTAGAATTTTTTATAAATTGCGAATCCTTGAAATGCAAAAGGCGCTGTGCACATTAACTCAGTTTAGGCCAAGAGCCAAAGCCGTAGGGCTTCTAAAATCAGGTTGTCTATGGCAGCAGCTTTACGTTACTTTTAACATAGTTTAGACTATTTAAGCAGATAATGAAGACGAAGAAGCGGAAGAGAACTGAAAGCACAAGCTTACTCTATTAGGATAATCAAAGCAACTCTCTCTCTCTATCTCTTTTGAGAGAAGCTTGATTCCTAGCTAATTCCACTATTTGAGCACTACTAGCAGAAGCTTGGCTGTTTGGATTATCTTGAAAAGTCTCTCGTTTAAAGAAAGGTTTCTGAAGAGAAGTTCTTTTAGATAGAGAATATCTGCCATTTCTAGCTTACTCTATATTAGGACAATCGTTTCATCTATGAGTTGTATCATGGCAGCGATCTGAAGTAAAGTTCTCTCTTGTTTATAATGCTAAGTCTACATAAGCTAAAAAAGCAGAAGGAAGTCTCTCTATCTCTAGCTGTCTGTCTCTGTCACTGTCTGTATGTATCCTCTCCTCTCTGTATCTCTCTCCTTTCTGTAGCTCTCTCTCTCTTTATATGTCTTTCTCTTTTTTTTTTTTTTTTTTTTTTTTGTTATGGCAATCATTTATTGTATGTGGGTTTCATTTTTCTAAGAAAAACTTAAAACCTCTTTTTGGCAAAACATTGACAAATATTCAGTGTGTGTTTGGAATTGATACAAAATATGTGAGAGTAACTGGTGTGGGCTATCTTAATAAATAAGGATCATATTGAGGTATGAGTTATGTGCGTGTGCGTGGATTAGGTAAAGGGAGTGTACGGTCTGGTAGATGTTCAAGCTGAGCTCTTTTAAGTCTGTATGTGGAAGGATGTAAAGTATCAAAGGTGAGTGATTGTGCAAGAGGGTTTGGGTGAGATGAGTGTCTAGAGTTCTGTTTGATGGAAGTGTCTTGGATAATATTAATGACGTAATTGAGCTTTAAGTCTGTCATGATATCATCATTCCTGGCAAATGGAAATCCAATAAAATGTCTTATAATACGATGTTCAGTACTTTGTAGTTTCTTTATGAGATAAGGAGCAGCTGTTCCCCAAATGGAGCACCCGTATCTCCATATAGGCTGAATTAGTGACTTGAAAAGTGTAACTTTGGAGTTAAGTGATAGTTTTGATTTGTGATTGAGTAACCAGTGTAAATTTTTTGTGTCTTGTGTTAATAGTACCTATAATGTTTTGAATGTGCTTTCGCCAGGTGAGTTTAGGATCGAGAGTAAGTCCAAGGTATTTTTGTGAGGTGACAGTATTAATGGGGAGTCCGTCTAGGCAAATTTGTGGGCAGGTTTGATGTCTTTTTGTAAAAGTCATTTGTGAGGTCTTGTCATGGGATATGCCTATATTCCAGTCTTTCTCTTATACATAGAGATATATCTATATGTTTCTCTATCTTTGTATCTCCCTCTCTCTCTCGTTGTCTTTCCCTCTCTATTTGTATCTCTCTCTCTCTGTATCTTTCTCTCTCTTTATCTTTACTCTCTGTATCTTTCTTTCTCTCTCTCTCTCTCTCTCTCTCTCTCTCTCTCTCTCTCTCTCTCTTTCTCTCTCTCTCTCTCTCTCTGTATCTTTCTCTCTCTCTCTCTATCTCTCTCTCTCTCTGTATCTTTCTCTCTTTCTCTGTATCTTTCTTTCTATCTCTCTCTCTCTCTCTCTCTCTCTGTCTCTCTCACTCTCCTCTCTCTCTCACTCTCTCTCTCTCTCAGCTCTTTCTCTATCTCTCAATCTCTCATTTCCCTTTACCTAAAAGTTAGGTCTAGTAAGGCAGATACTAACACAAAAGCTCTCTCTTATTATAATATTAAAGCTTATATAATTTTAAAGCTGTCTTTCTTCCTCTCTCTCTCTCTCTATTCCACATCAATTATATTTGGAGCTATCTTTCTATGCTCCCTGAATGCCTGTTCTCATATAACCCATGTTACCTCCTTTAGCTTATTATTTCTCCAATTGTTTTCATATTATTCTCAACTTTTTGAAATCTTTTCACTGTAATTAGCTTCCTTTAGCTCTTTGTGCACAGTTAATTAGTTTATTAGTCAGGTATTCCAGCATTGTCTTTCATAATTTTCTAGCATCGATTGGTAATGCATTTCTATGCGCCAGCTAAGAGCTGGAGAGGAAATTGATTGAGTTAGCATTCGCTTTGAGGTTTCCGCTATCAACGCACATCAAGGTCAATGCTGAACGGAGGGGATCCATGGAAGGGTGGGTGGATAGCAGCAGGGTGGGACAAGCGAGGCCAGAGGCTAGAGAGTAGAGGGTAGAGGCGAGGTTAAGAAACTGAAAGTCACCCCGATAACTCGGAATCGGTCATTATGTGTACATGGCACGCATTTCCTGAGCTCGTTTCGACAATGCATATGTCTCTCTCTATATATATATATATGAGTATACCCTACCCAGTGTCATATTATTCCGCACCCCATTCCAAAAGCCACTCCGTTTTCCATGCCCAAATGACAGCAGCAACTAATAATTAAAACTACAAATGAATTCACACCCTGCCCCAGCCAAATGTTCCGATCGTGAGTCCATTCAATGCCTCAATGAGTGTGGGAGTGTGTGCGTGTGTGTGTGTGTGAATGAGTTTCAAGGTCCATAAACATTTAGCATTTGTCTAGTCCAATAATTTAAAAGCATAAATGCTTCATTCAGAGCTACGAAATTGAATTGAATGCACTTGAAACTTATTCAAATGATTCATAGACGAATCAGAAGCAAAGTAAGCTGAAGATACTCGCTCACAGCTAAACTCAGTCAAAAATCGATATATTCCAAAATTTTGCAGCTGATTCACTATTCTATAATCTCCTACAAAGATCAAACCATATAGTATAAGTATATGGGTCTATATATGGAGTATATCAGTGAACAGTGAATCAGCTGTCAAATTTGGTTGGTTTTAGTTCTAAAACTGAGACAAATATAACTTTTTCCGAATTGCCCAGCCGCTCAGTAGGTGTGGAGTCAATCTTAAGTAGGGGTGTATCAAGTCAAGTCTAAGTACAAATTCAAAGTCTCAAGCTTCAGGCACTAGCTAACGAACATCAAAGACATTATCCCAAAAGCCAATATACTCGCTTTTCACTGCCTGCACGAGTATTCAAAGAAAGCACTCTAAGAAACACTTCGTAAATTCTAAAATTCACTTGAAATCAGTAAAATATGCCAAAAATTGATTATTTGAGTGTTTCTTTTTTTCAATTCAATTCAATTCATACTCTATATAACTCTCCAGTGAATACATGAGTTATTCATTCAGGCATTCAAACACTCATTCACCTCCGTCCGTCCACTCAAATCACATGTCAACGCAGCTGATTGACAGTTAGTTGGGTGCAAAGAGAAACAGAAAATTAGAGACTGACAGTTGGGCAAATGTTTCTACACATGTGTGTGTCTCTTGCCACAAACGAACAGCAGCAGGTGTCAATCAGTCTGGCCACACTGGCAATTAGATATAATACTCGAAATGGCAACACAGACATGAACACGACTTCGCTTGCCTAGCCTCTAAAGGGAAGCAACTGACAGTTGTCAATCAAACATATTACATATGCTGGATATTACGTGCTCATCACCTAATGATTGATACTGATTGATACTGATTGATGGCGACAATTACCCAAAGACTGGTCACGCTCGTAATTATAGTTGACTATGCAGAGTTGTTCACATAAAAAGTGATTCAGACTAGCATCACCTATGATTGATGCTGATTGATACTGTTAATAGAATATAGAATATTTGAGTAAATAGCGTTATGGAATTATTCACATAAAGAGTGATGCAATCAGAACTAAACATTGCACATTAAATACCTTTGATTGATGATGATTGATACTAATAATTGGAAACTGGAACTTTTGATTGATTATTTACATCTCGCTTTACATAAAGACTGATTCAGATTAGCAATTAGAATTGAATACTTCGCGCTGATTGATGATTGATTGATGTGGATAGCTGAATAAATGAAATTTGATTGATTTGACTGATTGATATTGCTTGATATAGATTTTGGTCTGTGATCTTGAGCTATCTTTAGACTTTTCAATGACACTGATTGTTGACTGAAAGGAATATGAATTTTTATGTGATATATTAACAATGCTGATCATAATAGAAACTTAGAGTTCATTCTAAAGTTCATTGCAAAGTTCATTGTAAAGTGATATTTGTGGTTAGTCAATATAAAATGCACTAAGCTTCTATATTAAGAATGCCAAATGGCCAGTCAGACGGCAGTGCAATGCGGCAAAGATGTGGGTGTAAGATGTGGAAAGGGGCTAAAGGCGAGTCGAGTTGGCTGCATAGGCAAATCAGAAATAATAAAGTCAAGGGGCAATATCCTGTAATCATAACATTCTCAGCGCGCACAGAGGCTGCAGTTCGCACCCGTAGTAGCCCAGCACATGGGCAACTGAACACCAACAACAACAACTGAGCAACAACAAGCAACAGCAACAACAAACAACAATTGCAATGCGCACTCAATAAATTTCAATTAAGCAAACAGCGAGCTGTGTATTTTCCCACTGCATGTTTTTTATATTGTTTATAGTTTTCCTTTTGTCTCGCCTTCCTTTTCTTCTCCAAATACCCAGTAAAAATATATCAAGCAGGTAGTTGAAAAGTTGCAAGTTAATTCAAATGGTTCAACAAAATGAAAATCAAGAAAACTTTTCCACTCGCTCTTAAATTTCTAAGAATATTTTTCTTTCTTCCTATAACTATATGTATTTCCTTTTACAGGGTAGAACCTAGTCGAGCATGCTATATACAAGCATACATATGTATATATTTCTCTGTATTATGCATAGCCCATTGCACATGGCTAACGTTGCATTGCGGCTGTGGAAATCGATTTTTAATTCAAGTCTTTTAATATATGTATAATCCCCATTATTGAAATATTTATTACTGCTGTAATTATGATTGGAATTGCTCAAAGTATTATCATTATTATGAATATTAGTATTGTAATTGTTTTTGCTGTAATTTCTATTATTATTATTATATTTTTTATTTATTAATTTATTTTATTATTACAAACGTCATCATCATTGTTAGATTCATTGCCATTTTCATTACTTATATTATCAGCATTATTATTTTTAATATCATTGTCATGTCATTGTGATTGTCATTGTCATTGTCATTGACATTGAGATTGACATTGTCATTGTCATTGTCATTGTGATTGTGATTGTCATTGTCATTGTCATTGTCATTGTCATTGTCATGATCATTGTCATTGTGATTGTCATTGTCATTGTGATTGTCATTGTCATTGACATTGTCATTGTCATTGACATTGACATTGACATTGTCATGGTCATTGTCATTGTCATTGTGATTGTCATTGTCATTGACATTGTCATTGTCATTATCATTGTCATTGTCATTGTCATTGACATTGACATTGACATTGTCATTGTCATTGTCATTGTCATTGTCATTGACATTGTCATTGTCATTGTCATTGTCATTGTCATTGACATTGACATTGTCATTGTCATTGTTATTGTCATTGACATTGTCATTGGCATTGTCATTGTCATTGTGATTGTCATTGTCATTGTCATTGTCATTGTCATTATTATCATCATTATTATTTTCATTCAATCATTATTATTTTCATTATCATTATCACTATAAAGTCATTTTCTATCTTCGACTATGGATTTTTACCAAGAGCTTTCCTATTTGAAGGTTTTTCATTTAAGAAGTTTTCTAATTGAAGAATTTCTTATTGATAAGTTTAAGAGATAATTTTATAGATTGGTTTTCGAGTAGCTGAATTTGAAAACAATTTTCAATAGACTTAAACCATTAAAGCAGATCCATTTAATTTATTTTTATACCCTGAACCCATTGAAAATGGGAATTCAGGGTATAATGGTTTTGTTAAAATGTCAAATGTATGTAACAGGCAGAAGGAGGCGTGGCAGACCCCATAAAGTATATATATTCTTGATCAGGACGACGAGCTGAGTCGATATGGCCATGTCCGTCTGTCCGTCTGTCCGTCTGTCCGTCTGTCCGTCCGTCCGTATGTGTGAACGCGTCGATTTCAGAACCTATAAGAGCTAGAGACTTGAAATTTTTTTTGGAAGTCCCTGTATATCACGCGCATATCGAGTTTGTTTTAAAAAATCGATAGCTTTTCCCGTTCTTTTGTTATCGATTAAAAACATTATCGAAATGAAGTTAATAAATTATATCTCGTACATGTTTGAAGCTAGAGTCTCCAAATTTTGCATTTAGTTTCATTTATATTTTATACAATTTCGGTTTTTGTTAGATTTTGGATATTGGTTCAAAATTTTTCAAAAATTTTCAAATTGAAGGTTAATTGCAAATATAGGCATTATGTGAATGAGTTTGCAATTTTATACAACTGCAAGATATTCAATATAATATGTAGATCATATGCTGAAAATTTCATTGCAATCCATTAAGTATCACAGAAGTAATTAAACAAAACGTTTTGTCAATTGCAACATGTGACCAGAAACCCACCCCTGTTTTCATTTTTTCTATACATGTGCACACATACATTGAGACATTCGAATGTGAGCATTCTTGTCTGTTCTAAGAATCACAACAATAACAGCTGACTGTTTGCATTTTGTTATAATTCTAAACTGCCTTTAGTTCAAATTTGCTACTGCTTGTCTAAGCAGTGCGGTGGCGGTGTTGATAGAAGCGGGGCACGTCGTGCCTTACAGGTCTGGGTTCAAACCCAGTCGATATCAAATATTTTTATGTCGTATTTTCTTAATATTTTATTTATTTATTTTTTTTTTTATTAAATTATTATTACTCATTAAAAATTATATTAAATTCTTTAAAAATAAAAACATTCTATTTGATTGTGAAAGTGCAAGATTAGCAATTTAATTAAATTTTGTATAAGTTTGTGATGTATACAAGATACGGAATATATTTAAAAACGCATATCGGACGGGGTTCAGGGGATCTCCTAGTCGGGTACCCCCGACTTGAGTTTTCTTACTTGTTTACATTGTCTGTCTAAAAAAAAAAAAACCTTCAAAGCTGTCGAAATTTACCATCACTTTCATGTAAAGAGCACTTCCATACATCTATAAATTTATTACCTATTACGAAGTCAATCAGACGAACCAGAACCAGTTCGCCTGATGTTCCTCGAATTGGCTCTATCGCTTCACAAGAAACGCATCTTTCACTCGCAGCAATTGCCCTTTTTATGTTTTCTTTTCAACTTGAAAGATTTGCTCTCAAATCTGTCTGCTTCTTCGCATTGTTCCACTTTCATGAGATTTACTTTGCGAAGAGAACTCATTATGAATTTACGCAAATTTTGGTTCATGATTTTATGATGATTTTTTTTCTTTTTACATTTTTTTTTTTTTTTTTTTTGTGCGCTTTCATTTTGGACATTACACAAAGTTTTTCTGAGCATGGCAACTGTAATTAGGGAGCGAAAAGCAAGCGTACACTTGAAGAAAAAAAATAACTAGATGAGTGCCAGATGTAGATGTTATACAGCAGCAAGAAGCATTTATTGAAGCGCATAAGCTTTATGGAGTTTATACATATTATATGAATATGTTTTTAGAAACTGTAATATTAAACTGGATTATCTGTGCAAGGATTTTAGGAAAGATAAAAGAAAGTTGACCAAATTGAAGTTCTATAAGCAGAAAGCAAAGAAAACTAGAGAAGTGTCAGCTGTAGATATAATCTATGTATAGATCGAAGAATTAAAAACATTTATCGATTCGCAAGATCTTTAAACTAAGCTTAAGATTGGTATATATTGATATTAGAATTAGTTTCGTATAAGTCCTAGCTGATATATCATATAATAAATTCCTCAAAGCAATAAGTTATCCAATGAAATTTTGCTTGAAGTGTATTACGTTTATATGAACTTGTATAGTAATGACTTTTTGCTTATATGATGTACATATATATGTATATATATGTATGTATATGTATGTATGTATGTGTATCTAATGACTTTAATAACGTTCAAGTGGGTGCAAAAACTAGCGTCTCGAGGGGTGACGCGAATCCCAAAGCCCAACTGACGAACTGTTAGGGAAAGACCAGAGAGAAAAGGTGTGGGCAGCAAAGGGAAAGAAGGTGGATTAGGTGACAAGTGGGCAAGGGAGGGGAGGGGAGGGCAGGGCAGTGAAGTTGAGGGCGGTTCACCCTCGGCGCTTTAGTTCAGTACAATCCAAAAAAAAAAAAAAAAAGTCCAAACAGTTCATCATACAAATGCATGATTCATGCTACACTTACAACATACAACTAAATATTAAGCGACTTTTTACACACACACATACATACACACATGTATGTAGAGAAATGAAACTACATCAAAAATCACCCTCACTTTGTGTGTGTGTGTGTGTGTGTGAAAGTGTATGTGAAAGACAGCGTTTGCTGAGTAATTTGGGCATTAAGAATTTTACGATGACAATGGCTGCTCACATACTTGAAATACCCTGTAAAGGAAGTGAGTGAGGGTATGTTTAAGTAGTAATACGATACACATATGCAATATATAGATATACTTGATCAGCAGCAAAAGTCTGTTGCTCCATTCTCTTTCTATAACAAATCGATAACTTCGATCAAAATCGATAAATGCTGACTTGCTTTCTATTTAAGTCTAGCTTACAGATTTGATACCAAATTTGTTAGTTAGCTTTTTCATTTATCAAACAACACCTTTAACTAAATATATCGATAAACAATGAAATTAAGCCAACTTATCGATCTTGCTCATAGTTGCTCCTGAGCTCAGCTGGCTTAGCATCATCTAGCTTATCTTTTAGCTGCTAAAATTTCCTAAACAGAACTCAATAGAACTTCAATCTATCAATATATTTGCTATTTAAGTAAAAATCGATAAATATCGTTTGTCTTCTTAAGCATAACTCGCGTATTATAAGAGCTGCTCCAAACATGCCTTTGCTGCCTTTCGCTAGTTACTTCCTACAGGGTATCTCTTAGCTAAGCACACTCAGCACACAGCTCATTTAGCGATCTCTTTTCTACTTTTACTAGTGTCTGTCGTGCAATTGATTTGTGTCCAAAATACTTCCGCAACGGTTGCGCAGAGCTGTTTATCTGCCTGTCAACACTTGAAAGCGAGTCGGCATACATACGATATATATGTATTGTATATACGATACATCCATAGCTATATAGTCATATATAGATGCACGATTCATGCATGAGCCCAAATCAAGTGGCGTTTGCCATTTCCGATGTCTACTTTAAAGTCGTTTCGCTGCCTGTTTCATATTTTTCTCTTGCATTTTCCTACACACATCTCTCTCTCTTTCTCTCTCTCTCTCTCTCTCTCTAGTTTTCTTTGCATCTTTTCGCATTTTGATGGCACATTTCCGGCAGAAGCAGCTCTTGTTGATTTTGTCGCTCTATTTTTGGCTTATGGTGCACGCATCGACTGCATTCGTAGCTCCCCATTTGGCTGGAGATGTGAACTTGTTCCCGTTGCCCATCGCCAGCGCCAGATGCCAAATCCCAGATTGCCAGATGCCTAGATACCAGATTCCAGTTGTCAGTTGTCAGTTGTCAGTTGCTGCGTCTGACTAGTTCATGCATCGAGATTTCCATTGAAGTTTATTAGCTTTCTTCACAGCTCTCTAGTTCTCACTGGTTCTGTAGGTCAGAACTTAACTGGTTCCCTTAAGCAGAGAACCGGTTCCACACTCACGTTCTAATTAACTGCCTTTTATCCACATAACTTATTCCATTGACAAATATGTATTACTATTTTCTCAAGTGTTTTCCTGCTTTCCCTTGACTTTATTCTTTCTCCTTTAACTTTTTTTCTCTCTCTCTTAACAAGAGAAATTTATTATTCTTAAATAACATATTTCTCTCTTTCTCTTGATTTTTGCTTTCTTTGTATCCTTTTTTTTCTCTCTCTTTCTCTCTCTGTCTCTGTCTCTCTATATATATCTGTCTCTATCTCGCTCTCTCTCTCTCTCTCTCTCTCTCTGTCTCTCTCTCTATCTCTCTCTCTATCTGTCTCTCTATCTCTTTCTCTATCTCTCTCTATCTCTTTCTCTATCTCTCTCTATCTCTTTCTCTATCTCTCTCTATCTCTCTCTCTATCTCTCTCTCTATCTTTCTTTCTATCTCTCTCTCTATCTGTCTCTTTATTTCTTTCTCTATTTGTCTCTATGTCTCTATTACATCTTTTTTAATGTCATCCTCTCTCAGAGAGACCCTTTCTCTCTCTCTTTCTCTTCTTCTCTTGTTCTCTCTTCTCCTTACTCTCTCACTCGTTCTTCCCTTCCTCTCTCTCCCTCTCTCTCTCTCTCTGTCGTTCTGCCCTTCTCGCTCTCTCTCTTTGTCGTTCTGCTTTCTCTCACTGAATCTCATTCTTCTCCTCTATATTTCTTTCTCTCTCGTTTTCCCTCTCTCTCTTTTTATCTACTTATACTTCCTATACTATCTCATATCAGCTACAACTCTTACTCTCTTTAACTCTATCGATCTTTATCGAACTAGATTTGAATCATGCGTAACGCATTCGCCTGGTGTCAGTTGCCATTGCCGTTGCGAGGCAGTCAGTCAGCCATATTAAGTCAGTCATTAAGTCACTCAGTCTGTCTGTCTCTCTGGTCAGGGCTGCATTAATTGAAAAGCTCTCTTCCAGCTCCCCCATTACGCTGTGTGCGTGTGTGTGTGTGTGTGTGTGTGCACAACAAATTGTAATCAGCCGCATTTTGTAGCTCTTCTTCTTGTTTCAAGTGGTCTGCTCAGCTCTTTGCATCTGCGTCTGTTTCAGTTGTCGACTGTTTCTTTAGGCCAGCTTGACACGTGCCATTGGATCCAATATGGGTGTGTTTGAGTGCGGCAGAGAGAGATAGAGAGAGAGAGAGAGAGAGAGAGAGAGAGAGAGAGAGAGAGAGTGACAGTGTTTGTCGCTCTTATCTGCGACACGCATCTGCGTCCCTTGCCTTTTGTCTTTTGCGGCCGTGCATTTAATTGCCGTGCAGCAGCCCGTGCCACGCCCCCAAATTAGCCAGACGTTCCCCTGCCCAACACCCAGACGAAAAGCCAAAACCAATTGCAGCTCAAAGCCATAGCCAAAGCCAAAAATCCAAAGCGAATCGCATTTGTATCTCATTTTGCTTTTGTTTTTTTGGCCTCGTCTGTTTAATTGTTTTTGTTTTTGTTTTTTATTTAATTTTGTATTTTGTTTTTGTTTCTTCTTCTTCATTTCTGTTTTTGTTTTTGCTTCAAATTAGGCCGCACTTTGCGCTTAATTTACCACGCATCCGTTTCAGCTCACATATCCGCAGCACTAGCTGTATTTGTATCTGTATCTGTATCTGTTAATGTATCTGTAAAGTTATCTGTATTTGTATCTGTATCTGTATCTGTATCTGTATCTGTATCTGTATCTGTATTTGTATCTGTATCTGTATCTGTATCTGTATCTATATCTGTATCTGTATTTGTATTTGTATTTGTATTTGTATTTGTATTTGTATCTGTACCTGTATCTGTATCTGTATCTGTATCTGTATCTGTATCTGTATCTGTATCTGTATTTGTATCTGTATCTGTATCTGTATCTGTATCTGTATCTGTATCTGTACCTGTATTTGTATCTGTATCTGTATTTGTATCTGTATCTGTATCTGTATCTGTATCTGTATCTGTATCTGTAAATGTATCTGTATCTGTATCTGTATCTGTATCTGTATCTGTATCTGTATCTGTATCTGTATCTGTATCTGTATCTGTATCTGTATCTGTATCTGTATCTGTATCTGTATCTGTATCTGTATCTGTATCTGTATCTGTATCTGTATCTGTATCTGTATCTGTATCTGTATCTGTATCTGTATCTGTATCTGTATCTGTATCTGTATCTGTATCTGTATCTGTATCTGTATCTGTATCTGTATCTGTATCTGTATCTGTATCTGTATCTGTATCTGTATCTGTATCTGTATCTGTATCTGTATCTGTATCTGTATCTGTATCTGTATCTGTATCTGTATCTGTATCTGTATCTGTATCTGTATCTGTATCTGTATCTGTATCTGTATCTGTATCTGTATCTGTATCTGTATCTGTATCTGTATCTGTATCTGTATCTGTATCTGTATCTGTATCTGTATCTGTATCTGTATCTGTATCTGTATCTGTATCTGTATCTGTATCTGTATCTGTATCTGTATCTGTATCTGTATCTGTATCTGTATCTGTATCTGTATCTGTATCTGTATCTGTATCTGTATCTGTATCTGTATCTGTATCTGTATCTGTATCTGTATCTGTATCTGTATCTGTATCTGTATCTGTATCTGTATCTGTATCTGTATCTGTATCTGTATCTGTATCTGTATCTGTATCTGTATCTGTATCTGTATCTGTATCTGTATCTGTATCTGTATCTGTATCTGTATCTGTATCTGTATCTGTATCTGTATCTGTATCTGTATCTGTATCTGTATCTGTATCTGTATCTGTATCTGTATCTGTATCTGTATCTGTATCTGTATCTGTATCTGTATCTGTATCTGTATCTGTATCTGTATCTGTATCTGTATCTGTATCTGTATCTGTATCTGTATCTGTATCTGTATCTGTATCTGTATCTGTATCTGTATCTGTATCTGTATCTGTATCTGTATCTGTATCTGTATCTGTATCTGTATCTGTATCTGTATCTGTATCTGTATCTGTATCTGTATCTGTATCTGTATCTGTATCTGTATCTGTATCTGTATCTGTATCTGTATCTGTATCTGTATCTGTATCTGTATCTGTATCTGTATCTGTATCTGTATCTGTATCTGTATCTGTATCTGTATCTGTATCTGTATCTGTATCTGTATCTGTATCTGTATCTGTATCTGTATCTGTATCTGTATCTGTATCTGTATCTGTATCTGTATCTGTATCTGTATCTGTATCTGTATCTGTATCTGTATCTGTATCTGTATCTGTATCTGTATCTGTATCTGTATCTGTATCTGTATCTGTATCTGTATCTGTATCTGTATCTGTATCTGTATCTGTATCTGTATCTGTATCTGTATCTGTATCTGTATCTGTATCTGTATCTGTATCTGTATCTGTATCTGTATCTGTATCTGTATCTGTATCTGTATCTGTATCTGTATCTGTATCTGTATCTGTATCTGTATCTGTATCTGTATCTGTATCTGTATCTGTATCTGTATCTGTATCTGTATCTGTATCTGTATCTGTATCTGTATCTGTATCTGTATCTGTATCTGTATCTGTATCTGTATCTGTATCTGTATCTGTATCTGTATCTGTATCTGTATCTGTATCTGTATCTGTATCTGTATCTGTATCTGTATCTGTATCTGTATCTGTATCTGTATCTGTATCTGTATCTGTATCTGTATCTGTATCTGTATCTGTATCTGTATCTGTATCTGTATCTGTATCTGTATCTGTATCTGTATCTGTATCTGTATCTGTATCTGTATCTGTATCTGTATCTGTATCTGTATCTGTATCTGTATCTGTATCTGTATCTGTATCTGTATCTGTATCTGTATCTGTATCTGTATCTGTATCTGTATCTGTATCTGTATCTGTATCTGTATCTGTATCTGTATCTGTATCTGTATCTGTATCTGTATCTGTATCTGTATCTGTATCTGTATCTGTATCTGTATCTGTATCTGTATCTGTATCTGTATCTGTATCTGTATCTGTATCTGTATCTGTATCTGTATCTGTATCTGTATCTGTATCTGTATCTGTATCTGTATCTGTATCTGTATCTGTATCTGTATCTGTATCTGTATCTGTATCTGTATCTGTATCTGTATCTGTATCTGTATCTGTATCTGTATCTGTATCTGTATCTGTATCTGTATCTGTATCTGTATCTGTATCTGTATCTGTATCTGTATCTGTATCTGTATCTGTATCTGTATCTGTATCTGTATCTGTATCTGTATCTGTATCTGTATCTGTATCTGTATCTGTATCTGTATCTGTATCTGTATCTGTATCTGTATCTGTATCTGTATCTGTATCTGTATCTGTATCTGTATCTGTATCTGTATCTGTATCTGTATCTGTATCTGTATCTGTATCTGTATCTGTATCTGTATCTGTATCTGTATCTGTATCTGTATCTGTATCTGTATCTGTATCTGTATCTGTATCTGTATCTGTATCTGTATCTGTATCTGTATCTGTATCTGTATCTGTATCTGTATCTGTATCTGTATCTGTATCTGTATCTGTATCTGTATCTGTATCTGTATCTGTATCTGTATCTGTATCTGTATCTGTATCTGTATCTGTATCTGTATCTGTATCTGTATCTGTATCTGTATCTGTATCTGTATCTGTATCTGTATCTGTATCTGTATCTGTATCTGTATCTGTATCTGTATCTGTATCTGTATCTGTATCTGTATCTGTATCTGTATCTGTATCTGTATCTGTATCTGTATCTGTATCTGTATCTGTATCTGTATCTGTATCTGTATCTGTATCTGTATCTGTATCTGTATCTGTATCTGTATCTGTATCTGTATCTGTATCTGTATCTGTATCTGTATCTGTATCTGTATCTGTATCTGTATCTGTATCTGTATCTGTATCTGTATCTGTATCTGTATCTGTATCTGTATCTGTATCTGTATCTGTATCTGTATCTGTATCTGTATCTGTATCTGTATCTGTATCTGTATCTGTATCTGTATCTGTATCTGTATCTGTATCTGTATCTGTATCTGTATCTGTATCTGTATCTGTATCTGTATCTGTATCTGTATCTGTATCTGTATCTGTATCTGTATCTGTATCTGTATCTGTATCTGTATCTGTATCTGTATCTGTATCTGTATCTGTATCTGTATCTGTATCTGTATCTGTATCTGTATCTGTATCTGTATCTGTATCTGTATCTGTATCTGTATCTGTATCTGTATCTGTATCTGTATCTGTATCTGTATCTGTATCTGTATCTGTATCTGTATCTGTATCTGTATCTGTATCTGTATCTGTATCTGTATCTGTATCTGTATCTGTATCTGTATCTGTATCTGTATCTGTATCTGTATCTGTATCTGTATCTGTATCTGTATCTGTATCTGTATCTGTATCTGTATCTGTATCTGTATCTGTATCTGTATCTGTATCTGTATCTGTATCTGTATCTGTATCTGTATCTGTATCTGTATCTGTATCTGTATCTGTATCTGTATCTGTATCTGTATCTGTATCTGTATCTGTATCTGTATCTGTATCTGTATCTGTATCTGTATCTGTATCTGTATCTGTATCTGTATCTGTATCTGTATCTGTATCTGTATCTGTATCTGTATCTGTATCTGTATCTGTATCTGTATCTGTATCTGTATCTGTATCTGTATCTGTATCTGTATCTGTATCTGTATCTGTATCTGTATCTGTATCTGTATCTGTATCTGTATCTGTATCTGTATCTGTATCTGTATCTGTATCTGTATCTGTATCTGTATCTGTATCTGTATCTGTATCTGTATCTGTATCTGTATCTGTATCTGTATCTGTATCTGTATCTGTATCTGTATCTGTATCTGTATCTGTATCTGTATCTGTATCTGTATCTGTATCTGTATCTGTATCTGTATCTGTATCTGTATCTGTATCTGTATCTGTATCTGTATCTGTATCTGTATCTGTATCTGTATCTGTATCTGTATCTGTATCTGTATCTGTATCTGTATCTGTATCTGTATCTGTATCTGTATCTGTATCTGTATCTGTATCTGTATCTGTATCTGTATCTGTATCTGTATCTGTATCTGTATCTGTATCTGTATCTGTATCTGTATCTGTATCTGTATCTGTATCTGTATCTGTATCTGTATCTGTATCTGTATCTGTATCTGTATCTGTATCTGTATCTGTATCTGTATCTGTATCTGTATCTGTATCTGTTTCTGTATCTGTATCTGTATCTGTATCTGTATCTGTATCTGTATCTGTATCTGTATCTGTATCTGTATCTGTATCTGTATCTGTATCTGTATCTGTATCTGTATCTGTATCTGTATCTGTATCTGTATCTGTATCTGTAAATGTATCTGTATCTGTATCTGTATCTGTATCTGTATCTGTATCTGTATCTGTAAATGTATCTGTAGCTGTATCTTTAGCTGTATCTGTATCTGTATCTGTATCTGTATCTGTATCTGTATCTGTATCTGTATCTGTATCTGTATCTGTATCTGTATCTGTATCTGTATCTGTATCTGTTTCTGTATCTGTATCTGTATCTGTATCTGTATCTGTATCTGTATCTGTATCTGTATCTGTATCTGTATCTGTATCTGTATCTGTATCTGTATCTGTATCTGTATCTGTATCTGTATCTGTATCTGTATCTGTATCTGTATCTGTAAATGTATCTGTATCTGTATCTGTATCTGTATCTGTATCTGTATCTGTATCTGTAAATGTATCTGTAGCTGTATCTTTAGCTGTATCTTTAGCTGTATCTTCAGCTGTCTTTGTATATGTATCTTCAGCTGCTGTGTATGTGTATCTGTATCTGCATTGTACCAGTTTTATCTTTGACATTCTTTCAACCCGTTTCGAGTTCTCAATGGTATTGGATTTCCTTAGCAGTGATTTCGCAATCACTTTAAGATCAAAGATACTTTGCTTATATGGAAAGATTTATATTATAAAGCTTTTAATCTAGACAGAGCACAAATGGCTTGATTTCTCTTTCAACTATGAAACCATTATATTTTAGCTTAGGGTGAACTCCATTTTCGCCCTTTTTCTTTCAGTGTAAGCCTAGAACAAGTTTTTGACATTTTTGAAGACTTATTGAATATCTGAAGCAACGCCTACACCAGCAAAAGACAGCAAGAAATTTTGTAGGCCAGTTCGCTGAACCAGACGCGAGTGCAATGCTTTGCAGATTATAAACCTTATATGTAAATATCTATATATATATTTATATATAGAGAGAGAGAGAGAGAGAGAGCGAGAGAAAGAGAGATATTTTGTACAGGTATATTCAAGTTGGGGTCTGCTCAAAGCGCCGTGCGGCAGACGTGACTTTTGGGCCATGACGTTCGAGCACAATGCAAAGCAATTTCAATTCGTGGTATGTGACTAAATGATAAATATTTGCGTTCATTTATCGAATAGACAAACAACAGCAACAAACGCAACAATAATAACAATTTACTGGGATGGATCAGCGGAAGTAACTAAAAAAAAAAGAAAGATTGAGTCGGAAGTGCTCGACTAGGAGCTACCCTGAACTGATGCTGTTTCAATGCTTGAATTATGTATGTACATATGTGCATAAAGAAGACAACTCCAGTATTTCGAAGGTATCCGAAATCTTAATCATATAGTATGTAGGGTCTTTAGCTCTTATGGTTTTAAAGTTTTGCTTAAAAAGTCAGTTACAAACATCGATATTTATCGATAATAAGCAAATGGATTATCGAAACAATGATTTACGCTATAGTTGAGCTAATATGGCCCGATAAACATGCCTAATTCAGCTCAGCTCAGCTCAGCTCATCAGGCCAATCAATAATTTGTGTATATACTTTATGGGCACTGCCACGCCTCCTGCTCATGCTGTCACATACATTTTCACAAAAGCAAAATAAACTATTTACACATTTTCAATTGGTTTCAGGCCATAACAAAAAACCCTTTCAAAATGTGCCGCAAAGAACCAATGCGAACTAGTTCGCTAGCCGCCCGATTACACAATCATGACTAAACGTTAATCTAAGCGCTAAATGCAAACGACTAAAGCATGTTCGCCCAGTGTTTATATTTTGTATTTTTCTTTATTAGAGCTACGTGACGTTCATTTGTTGACTACAGCAAAAAAAAAAAAAAAAAAAAAAACTCATTAATTTGTTTAGCTATTTATTTTATGACTTCGACTCACAAGTTCCTAATGGCGGCACATGCCATTGCGCAGCTAATACATCTGGCCAACAGTTCATTATCATTCAAATTGAAGTTCGCGACATAAATCACAGTTATAATAAATATAAAGTTAGGGAACTAGAACAAAATTGCATAACGAAACTTAAAGAGCAAACAAACTATAAAAAATCTATAAGTTTTTCTCATTCGATCATTTTCAGTCTGGATTCATATAAAGATTATGTTATTAAGTCTGCCATTGTTATGCAATCGACATCACGATCTAGCTTTAAATCGAATGTATCTCTTATGCATATGTATCTGTATTCGTATCTGTATTGGTTCGCATCTCATGGAATGCATATTCATTGGTTGTCTGCCACTATTTGCATCTCATTCGCACCCATTGACTGGCCGCATGCTCAAGGTCTCTAGCGAAAAACAACAGAGAAGAAAACAATACCAAAATTACCCCACACACCCCCCTTCTATACCTTAACACCCGCTATACGCTGCGCTCGGCTAGAAGACAAGTTTTGCAAGTAGCATAAAAAAACAAACAAACAAAAACGAACATAAAACGCAATGTGAAGTGAAAAAAACAAAAACAAAAATCAAAAATTGAATTGAATTAACATGGGAAATGCGCGCTCCACTAACAACAATGATAAAGACAGCACCAGCAGCAGCAGCAGCAGCAACAACAACAAGCACAAGAGACCAGCATGAGAACGCAGCAAGTGCAGCTGTGATTTTTCGCGTCTCTTATGTGCGTGTTGTTCTTCTTGCTGCCCGTACGAATGTTGCTAGTGTATAATGTTGCTCAACAGTAAGTTAACCCCTCAGTGAGCAGTTTTTTAATTGGCTTCAATTTATATATGAAATATGTCTTGCAAATATTATGATTATATATTATTATTTTGTTGAAAAAAATGAACAAATTTTGTTTGTCAATTATGTATGACCGAACAAAAGTTTTAGCAATATATTTATGTAGACATATATGGAAACATAATTAGTTTACTTATTTATGTATATGCGTAGCAATTTACGCTTAATACATGTTTGTGGAACAATAAAAATAGAACATCTTTAAATTTAAGCACTGAAACAAACACTTTGATCACATGTACAGCAATTTACCCAATGTCTTCAAAGGGTTAAGCGCTATATACATATGAAAAATTGCATCTAAACAAAGAATAAGCCCATGCCTATAAGATATGTATATATACATTGCATCTAAGCAAAGCAAAAAGTCCATGCGTCTAAGCCTGCATATATACATTGTATCTAAACATAAAGGAACTGTGTTGCTTACCTGCACGCAAAATGCAGCCAAAAATGCGAAGCTCCACAGCCAACAATGTTGCCGAGCTGTTGTTGTTGATCTTGTCGTAGTTATTGTTGTTGTTGTAGCTTTTGGCTGTTTCTTCCGTTGCTGCTGCCTTTTGAGTCGAATTCTTGTTGTTGCTTTGCTTAGCGTGTCCAACATTTTGTGGCCGTCTTGTTGCTAGTTGCTTGCTGTTGCTATCTGAACGCTGTTGTTTCAGTTATTTCTATTATTATTATATTTTTTTCTCCGTTTCGCTTTTTGACTTTATCAATGCACTTTGGCTAATTTCTTTTAATTTTCGACATTTTCGTAACGGGAGTAGTTTTTGTTTTAAGCAAATGCATTGTTTGTGTTTGTTTTGTTTTCTTTATTTCTTTTTGTTTTTTGTTTTGTTTGTTTTACAACTACAACTTAATTATTTTTGTATCAACTTTCCTCGCGTCATTCTGCGGGAGAGTAAATATTAGAGCGTGAGAGAGAGTGAGAGAGCGAGAGAGTTGTGCATTTGCAACGCATACAAAATTTTACATATGAGCGCGAGAGCGCCAACTAGACAAGCAAACACGTCTGTGTGTTAGCGTGTGAGTAAGGTATTTGTGTGTATTTGTGTGTGTGTGTTAGTTTGTATGAGAGCAGCTTTCAAACCGAGCTCAGCACAGCTTTTGCTGTTGTTGATCAATAGCGCTCACTCGCTCACTCGCTTGTTGCCCCTCTATCTACCTCTCTGCTTCTACTTGCAATGTGCGTTATTATGGGGCAGCAGCGGCGCCTGCGCCAACGGTTTTCTGTTTCTGTTTGTTGCCCAAGCTTTCGATTTTTTTATAGGTATTTCTTCTTTTTTTTGTTAATGTTATTGCATTAAAATTTTGTCAGTTGCCACAGAGCAAAGATGACGTCACAGTGCAAAAGCTTAACAGCAAAACCATAAATACGAAAAATTTATGCATATTCGTGCGAACGTGCGGGTGTGTATAGATATGTATGTATTTGTGTGTATATGTATGTGTGTGTATAGTAAATACCAATAAAAAGAAATCAACAACTTTTACAAAAACCTGTATTTGTTTTTTGGTTTTTACGTTAAAGCTGCCTAGGGTCGAGTTGTAGTTGTTGTTGTTGTCGGTTGGTTGGTTGGTTGGTTGTTAATAACATTGCCGTATGCAAAAAAGGCCTTCAACTCTGTTGCTGAGCTGCAGCTGGAGTGAGAGCAAGAGAGCGCGAGAGAACCGAGCACAAATAGTAAATGCTGAAGAAACAGAACGGGGCAAACCGTCAATGATGGCAGAATTTACACGCGCTCTCGCAGAATAGGCAATGTAAGAGCGAGAGAGAGAGAGAGAGAGAGCGCGAGAGAGAGAGGGACAAAGCCAAGCTTGAGCCATTGTTCTGTTCATTAATAGAACTACAACAACAGCAGAAGCTAATCAACTTTAAAGCTTGAGAAACAGCAAGTAAACAAAAACAATGCAAAGCTCAGAAAACGAGTTTTTTTTGGGTAAATTTTGTTTTTAAGCGAATTTGGGACAAGTTTCTAACCACAATTTGAATATATGTATATATGTATGTATCATACATATTTGTATATGTATATACAAAAATATTAAACATTATTTGTTTGTGCGCCACAATTTCGGCTTATGTTTGTCAAATTCATTCACAAACACTGGAGAAATTACAACAAAGTTGCGTTTTTTTTTCTAATTTAAAAACCGACAAGAAGAAGGAGTAGAAAATGAGAGACTATTGCAAAACGGCGCCAACAGAGCGCGCTTTAGTGTGAGGGGGAGGCAGTGCATTGGCACGCAAAAGAAAGCGACGGCATGCAAAGCAGGAGGAGGAGGAGGAGGAGGAGGAGGAAGAGGAGGAGGAGAAGGAAGCGGCGGCGGCGGCGGCGGTGCGGCGACAACAAACAAAAAAAAACGGCTTATGCTGCCGGTGTTGCTAGTGTTGCGTAGGTATTGTTGTTGTTGTTGTTGTTGCTTTTATTGTTGCGACAAAAACAACTCTCAATTTCTGCTTTTACTTTACTACGGCGGCGGCTGCTGCTGCTGCGCTACGCTTTGCTGCTCATTTCTTGGCCAAAAAAAAAGCAACAAAAAACAAAAGTGTGTGTGTGTGTGTGTGTGTGTTTGTGTTTGTTAATATATATTTAAGACACGAACTTTTCTTATACAACATTTAAACATATATATTCATATCTATGTATGTGTGCTTTCTCATATATTTATAAATATGTAGCTGCGTTCAAAATTATTTTGCTAACCGTCGCCAAAAAAAAAAAAATAACACAAACATACAACAACAAAAAAACAACAAAAAAACGTACACTCAGACGCAGACGCACACACACACAAACGTAAACATACACGACGATGACGACGACCGCGACGGACTAAAGCAGCGGCTAAACAGAAAACGGACGACGATGAGACAGCGACACGCAACTGAACACGTTCACGGCCAAAACTCGACTGAGCATCGGGCTTTGTAGCGGTGGCTGCGCTGCCTGCATCGCAAGTCGGCTGAGCAAGTGTCTGCGTGCGTGTATTTTTTAGCTGTGTGTGTGCTTGTGTATATTGGTGTTTGTGTGGGAGACGGTTCCCGGTGCGCTGGGTGGATGTTTCTGTGGCAGCGTTGCCACACTTGGCGCGTGATTTGAAATTGTTCAACGGTAGTGCTGGCAAACTCTTGAATTATTTTAAAAAACATTTTTCAATTATGATTATTGAAAACTTGGAAAGTTGGCGTATACAAACAGGTTTTAATAATAAGTATATAATATTTTAAGCCAGTTTTGCATATTTAAAGACATGTATTAATAGACTTTAATTTGAATTCACAATTTAACAAGTATTTTTAAATATTTAATAAATAATATGAAATACATTTCTTATTCAAGGATGCACTAATAAAATATGAAATTTATGGTACACTTGCATATCTCAAAAGATTGAAATACAATATATTATATGTATATTATGCTTTCAGTATTGGATAATACCGATAGTTGGCTTGACGATCGTCGGCTCATCGCATACAACTAGCGCTATCGCATTGGCCTTTACATCCCTAATTTCAGTGTTTCTTTAGTTTTTTGCACACCACTAACACCAGCTACGGCTACACGGTTTTTTTGGCGAATACATTTGGCGTTTATATTTATTTACCTAATATAAACTGTGTATTAAAGCTGAACGCGCCGCTTTAACGTGTATTGCAATTAAGTGCAATAAGGCGAGGCAATATTTGAATTGGCAGCAACACACCCAAAAGGCAAAAAAGACCGGCAGCAGCTTCTACACTCACACACACACACATACATACATACATACAAACACATAGACACGCATATACGCATACATATGTAGGTTAATCTATGAAAGTGTCGCTAAAAAGAAGAATCATCTCCCATTGTGCAAAGACAGTGAGCGTGAGTGCGAGCGAGAGAGACAGAGAGAGTGAGAGAGGAGGAGGTGGAGCAGCAGCAGCAGAAGCAGCAGCAGCAGTAGTAATAGGTGTCATCATCAACACATTTAGGCCATGAAGAACGTACTCATGGTGGCCGAGAAGCCTTCGCTGGCTGCCTCCCTCGCCGGCATTCTCTCCAATGGACGCTGCACGACAAAGCGAGGTTAGAAACGATAAACAATAACAATATAACAGTTCATGAGCATGGCAAAGGCTAAAGCTATTGAAGCTATTCAGCTGAAACTTGTGAAGCTTCTGTCTAATGTCTGAGCATCTGTTTATCTATCTATATAGATATATACACATGAATATATATACAAACATTATCGTTGAACAGGGAACAACGGTTGCTCCACTCACGAATGGACCGGACACTTTCGGAACGAGGGCAACGTACACTTTCGCATGACCTCGGTCTGTGGCCATGTGATGTCGCTCGATTTCACTAGCAAATATACCTCATGGGATAAAGTGGATCCGGTGCAGCTCTTCGGTTGTCCAACAGAGAAAAAGGAATGCAATTCCAAGCAGCAGATGCGTTCGTTTCTGGCGCATGAGGCGCGCGGCTGTGACTATCTTGTCCTGTGGCTCGATTGCGACAAAGAGGGCGAGAACATCTGTTTCGAGGTGATGGACGCAGTGCAGCATGTCATCCACAATGTGTACAGTCAAAATGTGACATATCGCGCTCATTTCTCAGCCATCACGGACAAGGATATCAAGGGTGCAATGGAGTCGCTGGGGCATCCCAATGAGAACGAGGCCAAATCTGTGGATGCACGACAGGAATTGGATTTGCGTATTGGCTGTGCCTTTACGCGATTTCAAACGAAATTCTTTCAGGGTCGCTACGGCGACCTGGACTCATCGCTCATCTCCTACGGCCCCTGTCAGACGCCAACGTTGGGCTTCTGTGTGAAGCGACACGACGATATACAAATGTTTAAGCCCGAAACATTTTGGTATTTGCAATTGATGGCCGGTCAGCCGGAATATACGCTCGAGTGGGGGCGTGGGCGGGTCTTCAAAAAGGACATAGCCATCATGCTGCTGAATCGCGTCAAGGAGCACAAGGAGGCGACGTAACTAATACCTTCAATTCCCAACTTTTGTATCTCTCACTCATATAATCTTTCTCTCTTTGTCTGTCTTCGTCTTGTAGCGTGGAGAGCGTTAGCAGCAAGGAGTCATTCAAGAGCAAGCCGCAGGCCTTGAACACCGTTGAGTTGATGCGAATTTGCAGCTCCGGTTTGGGCATCGGTCCATTTCAGGCCATGCAAATTGCGGAACGTCTATATACTCAGGGCTATATCAGTTATCCGCGCACAGAGACCAATCAGTATCCGGAGAATTTTGATTTGCATGCCGTGCTACGGGTGCTGCAGCCATCAGGCGATTTTGGCGATGAGGCGCGCGCTATTGCGAGCGATTTTCAAACGCCACGCAAGGGCAAAGATGCGGGCGACCATCCACCGATAACGCCAATGAAACTGGCCCAACGCAACGATTTCGATCGAGACACCTGGCGGGTGTACGAGTTCATTTGCCGTCACTTCATGGGCACCATATCGCGTGATCTGAAATATCGGACGACCACGGCCAAGCTGAAAGTTGGCCTCGAGACGTTCACATGCACAGCGAATGTTCTGCTCGATGCGGGCTTCACGAAAGTGATGACATGGCAAGCCTTTGGCAAGGATGAGGCCATGCCGCCGTTCGTTCAGGGCACACAGGTGGCCATCAATGATGTGCGCCTGGCCGAAAGCCAAACCGGGCCGCCCGACTATCTAACGGAAGCCGAATTGATCACGCTAATGGAGCAGCATGGCATCGGCACCGATGCCTCCATACCCGTGCACATCAACAACATTTGCCAGCGCAACTATGTGAAGATCGAGAGCGGCAGGAAGCTGATGCCGACCACATTGGGCATTGTGCTGGTGCATGGCTATCAGAAGATCGATCCGGAATTGGTGCTGCCCACGATGCGATCCGAAGTGGAACGCATGCTGACGCTCATTGCCAAAGGATCGGCGGACTTCAATGATGTCCTGCGACATGCCATCAAAATCTTTAGGCTGAAATTCGTGTACTTCGTACAGAACATTGCCAGCATGGATATGCTCTTCGAGTCGTCCTTTTCGCCACTGGCCGAGTCGGGGAAAGCGCATTCGCGTTGCGGCAAATGTCGTCGATACATGAAGTATATACAGGTATATAGATATATATATAGATATAGAAGACGATATGTATATAAATCTATATAGATGAAGATATGTACAGATATCTGTATAGCAGATATAAGTGGATAGGAAAATATGCATAATTTGCTGATGAAGAGATAGAAAGAGAGGGAGGAAGTAATCAGAAAAAGAGAGTTGATACTGGTTATAGATATAGATATAGAACAGATATCGATAAGGTTTACTATGTGTTCATTTAGAAGTAGAGATAGAGAATAGTATGTGTGTATAGAAAGAGATAGGGATAAGAGAGAGAGCTGAGAGTAGGAGAGATGAATGAATATGGATATCAATAAGCGATTCATAGAGAAAGAGGGAGCATGATATGCATAAAGAAAAAGAGAGAGAAAGCATGATATGGATAGAGAGAGAAAGATAGAGATAAAGATAGGGATAAGAAAAGATACATATGTGGATCGTAAGGTTTACAATGTGCTTAATTAGTATGTGAGTATATATAGAGATAGGGATAAGAGAAAGTTGAGAGTAAGAGAGATGAATGAATATGGCAATAAGCGATTCATAGAGAGAGAGAGAGAGAGCATGATATGTATAAAGAAAGAGCATGGTATTGATAGAGATAGGGATAGGGATAAGAAAAGACATGTGGGTAAGATAGATGAATGAATATGGATATCAATAAGCGATTCATAGAGAGAGACAGCATGATATGGATAGAGAGAGAAAGAGAGCGTGATATGGATAAACAGAGAGAGAGAGAGAGCAGGATATGGATAGAGAGAGAGAGAGAGAGAGAGAGAGCATGATATGCATAAAGAGATAGCATGATATGCGTAAAGAGAGAGAGAGAGAGATATAGGGATAAAAGGATAAGTAGTGGGTAAGATAGAGTAATGAATATGGATATGGAACATATATCAAATAAGCGATAGACAGCGAGATGTGCAAAGATATGGATAGTGAGAGAGAGTGAGAGCATGTATATTGGATAGAGATAGAGGGTTAGCAATAGAGATTTAGTATAGATGGAGTAGATGATAGATAGATAGTAACTAATAGATAATAGATGCATTTATGGACATATACTCAATAGATATGGATAAGGCTTACTATATCTGCATGCAGCTACAGATACAGCGAGGAATGTGTATCTTTATAGAGATAAAGCTTAGGCATATAGATAAAATAGATTCATCTATGAATGTAGACATAGATAAAGAGATATGAAACATGTATGTGCACATATATGCAATGAGATATAGAGAGAGAGAGAGCGAGGTATAGGTAAAGTCAAGATCTTTGATATAACTAGATATAACTAACTATCAAACAGATAACGTTAAGTGACAAGCTTGTAGGACTAACTAGCTCCATAAATACCCAATTTAGACATAGTATATACATATACATATATATATTGGAATATCAACAAAAGGTAACTCCTCTATTGCCATCTCTTTCTCAGACGAAGCCCGCTCGGTTGTACTGCTCGCACTGCGACGAGAACTATACGCTGCCCAATGGCAATGTGAAGGTGTATCGTGAGTTTAAGTGTCCGCTGGATGATTTCGGTCTGCTGGCGTTCTCGACAGGTGTAAAGGGTCGTTCGTTTCCCTTCTGCCCGTATTGCTACAATCATCCGCCTTTCAGGGATATGCCGAAATTTGGCGGCTGCAACACCTGTACGCATCCCACCTGCGCGCATTCGCTCAACACGCTGGGCATATCCGGTTGCGTGGAGTGCGAGACGGGCGTCTTGGTACTCGATAGCACGCTATCGCCCACCTGGAAGCTGGGCTGCAATCGCTGTGATGTGATCATCAATTGCTTCAAAGGTGCCACCAAAATAACAGTGGAAGGTAAGCGATCCCTACTGAGCACACAAATCTGATTATGCTTATGATATTTTCTCTTGTCCAGAGAGCAAGTGCAGCGATTGCGGTGCACAGCTGGTCAATGTGGTCTACAAATCGGATAAGTCGAAATTCAAGGATGGCAGCGAGGAGAAGAGCGGCTGCATCTTTTGTTCTAGTGAATTCGCCCACCTGGTTGAGAAGCATCGGGCGGTTGCCTCGCGTCAGGTGCGCAGTGGCGGCGCCTCGCGTGGCGGCGGAGGTGGCGCTGCTAGTGGTCCGGGCGCTGGCAATGCACGTGGCGGACGACACGGTGGCCGCCCGCCAAAGGATAAAATGGCACAATTGGCTGCATATTTTGTTTGATCGAGCACTGCCCAACACTGGCCTCTAATTGAAATTGCATTTAACTAATCTAGAAATCGAGACTTGGCAGTAAATAAACAAAATTTGTATAAATAGAATTGCAATTTAGGATTTTCTCTTTTAGCCCCCAGTGCAAGACATAAGGGTTAAGCGCCTTTTAGCCAGAAACAGTGTTGGAAAATGTTTATGTTGTAACTTAGCTTAGATCCCAGCTAATATATTTCATGGCTATATTTGATGATTATTAGCAGTTGACCAGCCATAAACTGTTTTTTATTATATATTGCTATACAAGGTGCAATTCAAAAGCTCCAAAATAGTCCCCTTCGGACTGAATACAACGATTTGCACGATCAAGAAGATTATCAAATGACTTTTTGAGGTCATCCTTCGGTATGGCGTTGAGTATGGCGGTCGAAGCCTTTTGAATAGCATCAATGTCAGCATACCGTTTTCCTTTCATTGCCAAATGAAGTTTTCCGAACAAGTAGAAGTCGCAGGGTGCCATATCAGGCGAATACGGTGAATGGTTGATGGTTAAAATGTGATTTTTGGTCAAATAATCCGTCGTGAGCGTCGAACAGTGAGATGGCGCATTATCATGCAACAATCGCCAGCTTCCTTCTTCACGGTATTCTGGCCGAATTCGTCGAATGCTCGATACCAAACGCTTCAAAACACCAACATAAAACATCGCGTTAACTGTTTGGCCAGTGGGAACGAATTCTGTATGAATAATACCCTTGGAATCATAAAAACAAATCAACATTGACTTGATTTTTGACTTCTCTTGGCGAGTTTTTTTTGGCTTCGTCTCCTCTCGCGGCTGCCATTCCGAACTTTGGCGCTTGGTTTCGGGTTCGTATTGAAAGCACCACGTTTCGTCACCAGTTACGATGGAATACAAGAAGTTTCGGTCCTTTTTTGCCTCTTTAATGATGTCTCTTGAATGTTGAATTCTGAGGTCTTTTTCGTGTGGTTTCAAAGTGTGCGGAACAAATTGGGCGCAAACCTTTCTGTACCTCAAATTTTCAGTTAAAATACGATAAATCGACGCTGCGGATATTCCTAATTCCGATTCCATGTATTTCAGCGATGATTTCGGCTCTTTTCTGATGAATTCACGCACAATTTCCGTGTTTTCTTCGTTTACAACATCTCTCTCGTCGTCTTCCAAAGCATCCCGTCCCTCTTGAAAACGTTTAAACCACTCGTGAATGCGGGTACGGGATAGACAATCGTCGCCATAAACTTCTTTCATCATTTGATGAGTTTCGGTAAATGTTTGACCAAGTTTAAAACAAAACTTGATGTTCGCTCTTTGTTCGATGCTCATTTTTCGACGGACACAACAAAAGTACTGTCACTTTTAGAGCGATATCTCGGCTTCTATACGTCCGAATGTCATGAAAATTTGACACAACATGACAGAGAAATAGACAATCAAACGATAAAATTTTCAGACAGATGGCGCCACTAGAAAAGTCCTGGAACTTTTGAATTGCTTCTTGTACATTTTGTTTGGTTGCAGCGTTTCAAAGTATTTATTGAATTTGTTAGTTGACAAATATCGATATTTATTAGGCTAACGCCCCCCAAATCTTTGCAATGGCCACTCTTTAAGCCCTTAAATTACTATTATTTAGATCTTCTGCCAATTGTTAAGCATTCCATTAGTTGCATTTTAAACATATCAATAATCTAGACTGATTGAAATTTAATATTTATGCTTTCACATTATGAAGAAAAAACTATCGATCGTGCAATATGCCCTAAACGATTATTTTGCAGTGTCTAATGAAATTTCTATGTGTGCCGAACGTTTGCTAGCATATTACACCTAATTACAAATTTTGCAGTTTATTATATTTATAAATTACAAGCTAATTTAATGATTTTGTATTTAATTTTAGTTTCAATCGAAGGTGACTAAAGAAAATATCGATATGTCGTCACCTGCTTAAGCGATTGTTTAGTTGTCACAAGTGTGGCACATTCAAGTTACAGCTACACTAATAACAATTACCTTGCACGCATATAGCAGTAATAATTATATACTTCAACTTGACAGATAAATTAAGTGATAAAATGAATAGTTTGTAGTGTCAAGCAACGAAACGTTTAGCATCTGTGAAAAATATCGATATGCGTGTCGTGTATAAACGATGAATTTGGACGTTGCATATGCAAATTCATTGTGCGATAACTCACGAAACGCAAGGTCGTTGCCGATAACAGCTGTTTGTGTCCGTCTGTTATTGTCGCACAGCCCCATCTCTAACGTTGCTCTTGTCTAAAGAAATTTATAAAGATTTCGACAGATAGTAAAAAGCAACAGCAGACGAATCGAACTGCGCGCAGGCAAAGGCATACTGCGATCCAAACAGTACAGCCAGTTTACAAATAAATAGAACGCGCACGCCAACACACAAATCAGTTTGTTACAAATTTTCATAAATCCAATATTGCCAGCCGTCGTCGTCCCCCTAACCCCTCGAGCAGCTAAGCCAACAACGTTTGCAATGGACAAGCTCATCAAGATGACGAACCATCGTTCCGGGATAGTTGTGGGCGAAAAATACAGAATCATACGCAAAATAGGTAAGTGCAGCCAACCATCCATTTGCCCATTTAGCAGCAATTGCCCCATTTTTTCCGAGGGTCAGGGCCAAATGCAGCTCGCCTGGATTTGCAATTTTTGGTTTTGTGTATTTGTGCTAGTTTTTTTTTTTGTTGGTTTTTTGTGATTTGTGCCTTGTAAATTGTAAATTGCAAATTGTAAACTGTAAAATTTGACATTAGGAAGTGGCTCCTTTGGTGACATCTATCTGGGCATGAGCATGCAATGCGGCGAGGAGGTAGCCATCAAGATGGAGGCAACCAATGCCCGCCATCCCCAGCTGCTTTATGAGTACAAGCTCTATCGCGTTCTCAGCGGAGGCGTGGGCATACCACGCATTCGCTACTATGGCAATGAGAAGAACTTCAATATATTAGTGATGGATCTGTTGGGACCCTCGCTGGAGGATCTCTTCAACTTTTGCACGCGTCACTTTACAATCAAGACGGTGCTGATGTTGGTCGATCAGATGATCGGACGCTTGGAGTATGTGCACAATAAGTGTTTCATTCATCGCGACATCAAGCCGGACAACTTTCTCATGGGCATTGGGCGGCACTGCAACAAGCTGTTCCTCATCGACTTTGGCCTGGCCAAGAAATTCCGTGATCCTCACAAGCGCATACATATACCCTATCGTGAGGAGAAGAATCTAACGGGCACAGCCCGCTATGCCTCGATCAATGCCCACGTTGGCATCGAGCAGTCGCGTCGCGACGACATGGAGTCCCTTGGCTATGTGATGATGTACTTCAATCGCGGCGTGCTGCCCTGGCAGGGCATGAAGGCAACCAACAAGAAGCAGAAATATGATAAAATCTCGGAGAAGAAAATGTCCACGCCCATCGAGGTGCTTTGCAAGGGCTATCCGGCCGAGTTCTCAATGTATTTGAATTACTGCCGCAGTTTGCGCTTCGAGGAGGCGCCCGATTACATGTATTTGCGTCAATTGTTCCGGTAAGTGATTGTCCAACACGCTTTCAGTCTCTCTCGCTCTCACACTCACTCTCTCTCTGTCTCTGTCGATGTCTGTGTCTTTAATTGATTTGATTTGTTTCGATTTGACAGCATTTTGTTCCGCACGCTGAACCATCAATATGACTATATCTATGACTGGACAATGCTGAAGCAGAAGACCCATCAGAATCAGCAGCAGAGCGCAGACAATATGCTGACGCCGGAGCAGCGTGCCGAACGTGACAAGGAGAAGCAGAGCGGCAGCAAGCCAAACACATTGGCTGACTAAACGAGGCTCGCTCAGAGCAACAACAACAACAACAACAACAACAACAAAATAACAATTAAAAATACAAAATAAACAGAAATAAAACAACATAAAAACTATAATCGAATAAACAACAAAAATGAAAAGAAAAAACAAAACAAAAAGGAAAAGGAAAAGGAAAAGTGGAAGATAACAAAAAAACGGCACTGGCTGCATTGCAGGACGAGCTAACCAGGATTAGTTGATGAAAGGATATGCATATATAACAACAACAACAACAACAACAATTTGTGTATTTATATATATGTATATGTGTGTATATATATGTATATATATATACATATATGTATATATATATATATAGTTTATTTTTATAACAAGTGCAAGGGCAGCAGCTATTATATGTATATAGAATTTAATGTTACACACACACACAGATAGAAACCCCCCTCTGTTTCTCCATTCAGGACTAAGCTCCTGCAATGCACACACACACACACACACACACACAAACACACATAAATTTATATATATATATATATATATATATATAAATTCTAAATAGTTGTTATCAATGCTATAGTTGGGTCTGTTATCAGAGACTAGACCCAGAGCAGGCACATATATATATATATATATATATATAGATGTACATATATATATATATATATATATATATATATAGTATATATCCTATCATAAACACACTCACACACAATTAGTTGTATTAGCTAACACAAACAAATTTGAAGCGCGGAAAATGTGTTTATTTTGTCACCCTTTCATTCGCCTAAGTTACACAAAATGAGCAGCAAACAAAACAAAAATTGTATTAAATCAGGTGCACAATTACAACACCTCACACACCTGCCCCATCCCCTTCATACCGACTCACTGCATCGAGCTTTCATTTTCTTTGCTCTTGTTTTTTGTAACTTTTTCGTTCTCTTCTGCAAGTTTGCTTGATGAACGAGCACAAACACAAATCTTCGTTTCATCAACAACAAACAACAAAAAAAGAGCAGAAAGAAAACCATAAAATCAACTATTTAAATGTATAAACTATGTATATATATACTATATATATATATATACACATATACATTCATTTTCCCCATATGCTAAACCCATTGTAAATCTAAAAAAAAAATTAAAAATTTGCTAAAAAGTGAAAAAAAAATTTAAAAAAAAAACAAATAATTGCATAAAATCAATCAATTTTCATTATTTTTCCCCATTTTCTTGGCGCTGTTTCATAATATGTTTTTTTTTTTGTGAACTGAAAGCAAAAGCAAGATCAATAATTATAATAATAATAATAATTAAAAAGAAAATTTTAAAAATTAAAAAAAAATATATAAATTATGAATAAATACAATTAAAAATTTATTCATTAAGCATACGAGTATGTAATATAACAAACAATTGTAATATTGTAATCTATTATTATGAGAAAAGTTTACAAATAAAAACAAACAAAAAAATTTAAAAAACAACAAAAAAAATCCCCAACAAAATGCTCGAAAGATTTTCTATATTTGGTAGATTGGAAAAGCAAGGATTGAATAAAGGAATGCTTGGCCGATTGATTGATTGACTAATAGAAGTGCTGATTAGTTGATTGACTTGATTGCTTGATCGACTTACAAGTTCATAGTCTCACTATTATACCTCTAGATTGATGATTGATTGACTTGATTGCTTGATTGACTTACAAGTTCTCTACCTCTAGATTAATGATTGATTGACTTGATTGCTTGATTGACTTACAAGTTCATAGTCTCACTATTATACCTCTAGATTGATGATTGATTGACTTGATTGCTTGATTGACTTGATTGCTTGATTGACTTGATTGCTTGATTGACTTGATTGCTTGATTGACTTACAAGTTCATACTCTCTCTATTATACCTCTAGATTGATGATTGATTGACTGACTGCTTGATTGGCTTACAAGTTCTCTACCTCTAGATTGATGATTGATTGACTGATAGATTGCCTGATTGACTTATCAGCTTGCAGACTAGTTACTTTAATGCTACTTTTCCAAATTAGGAATCTCTCATTGTGCAGCTTACGAGTCTGATTGACTGACTAACAGATTGATTGCTTGCTTGATTGACTGTCTATATGATTGATTGATTCATTATCTTACAGACTAGCTGCTTTTCTGTAAGTATAGGCCAAATTTTAAATCTCTTCTGAAGTCTTTAAGATTGTTTGATGGACTGATTGATTTTTTGCTTGACTGATTGACGAACTAACTACTTGGTATATATACCATATATGGAATTACTCCATGTGCGCCCTTTAGATTGATTGACGGAGTGATTGTTTGATTGACTGTTAGTCTATTGATTGACGAACTTACTATGCTACTTGCTACATATACACATCGAAGCACTCTATGTGCGCCCTTTAGATTGATTGATGGACTGATTGATTGCTTGATTGATTGTTTGATAGACTTACACATGTTTATACTCTAACTAGATATACATAAGCGTGTAATAACCAATTTTCGAATATTTCTAAGTAAAGCATTCAGATTGATTGATTGATTGATTGCTTGATTGACTGGCAGTCAGATTGATTGATTTACCAGCTGACAGACTTACTGTATGCAAATATTTAGCACACTTCGTATCTCTCTTAGTAAGGGCTTTAAGATTGATTGACTGATTGATTGATTGCTGATTTGAGTGATTGATTCTGTGTATCAAGCCTATAGTTAGAAGATGTCAGAGAAGGAAGGACCGAGCAACGTAATGTAGCTTTCTACTCTTTTACTACATCTCAGTGTTTTCAATCTGTTCAACTATATATCAGATATATATATATATATATATATATTCTCGATCTAGTTGTTGAGCTAGAGAACTATTTGACTTGAACATTCATCAGCTCTAGACAGATGAGATATAGCTCGCATTTTGAATAGGTCTCCTATTGCCTGTCTTTATTTATGTCTCATTCACTGGCGGGCGACGCGTCGGCAACATTTGGGCAGCGCCGTCTAGGCCGAGGGCAGCACCTGAGCCACTTGTTTGTCAATCAAACGAAAACAAACTATAGATATTCGGATCTAGTAAACAGCCAAGCTATTCAAATGTATCAACTTTGCACTCGGATGTTTACTTGCTTGGCATTCGAGACGCATTCAGATTCGATGTTTGTTGATCAAAGAAAAACTAGTTGGAGGAATATTATAATTTATATGTTTATAGTTACGAAACTAACTTCAAATGGAAATAACTATTCTTTTTTGTTATAGTAGAGCCTAGGAAACTTATAATTTTCAAATCTGAATCACTTCAAATATCAAAAAGTATTACGAATGCCCTGAAACTGTTGTCTATGAAAATTTGATAACTTTACTAACTAAATTTTAAAGTCCAAAATTTGTAAATCGAAACGAAACTAATTTCAGCTATATATAAATATGTAGCTCATGGTAACCATCGAGCAGCTATACGTGAGTAAACTGAAAGTAAAGTAAAAATTCTAAGAATTTATCTATACAATTTGAAGATCAGGGGAAAATTTGTAGTAGCAACAAATTCAGATTATTAAGTTGAGGGTAAAAGCTCCTGGTTGAATGATAATTTCCCATTGATATTCTAATGTGAGCAGAATTTGTCTGTTTGGCTAGCACTAGTCAAGAACTTAACAGTTCAGCAGACTTCGCTATCAACTGGGGACATTCATTCCATATACATTCTATCCAGCCATCCATTTATCCATCCATTTTCAATATCCATCTATATGCAAGACTTTCTATCTGTCCATCTCTCCATGCATCCTATATTCATCTATATCTGATTGTTTTTGTTATCAATCTATAGATCTATCTTTCCATCCATTCGTTCACATATAGAACTTTCTATCTATCTATCTATCTATATATTGTATATCCAAACATCCATCCACACATGCTATATATGTCTATATATTTCTTTCTGTCTATCTATAGATTTATCAATCCATCTATCCATTCTTTATATGTATATCTATACACCTGACTATGTTTATCTATAGATCTATTGATCCATCCAATATCCATCTATATCTGACTTTTCTTCTGTTTATCTATAGGTCTGTGTTTCCGTTCATCCATCTATCTAACCATCCATCCATCCATCCATCCATTCACCCATCCTTTCCAAGTCCGTCTCTAGACCTGACTTTCAGAGAAACAGATATATATATATATATATATATATATATATATATATATATATATATATATATATATATATATATATATATATATATATATATATATAGAATATGATTCAAGGCTATATCCATCTATAAACTGACTTTCTTTCTATCTATCTATAGATCTTTCTATCTATCTATAGATCTTTCTATCTATCTATAGATCTTTCTATCTATCTATAGGTCTTTCTATCTATCTATAGGTCTTTCTATCTATCTATAGATCTTTCTATCTATCTATAGATCTTTCTTTCTATCTATCTATAGATCTACCTATCTCTCTATAGATCTTTCTATCTATCTATAGATCTTTCTATCTATCTATAGATCTTTCTATCTATCTATAGATCATTTATCTATCTATCCATCCATTCACCCATCCATTCCAAGTCCGTCTATAGACCTGACTTTCAGAGATACAGATATATATATATATATATATATATATATATATATATATAGAATATGATTCAAGGCTATATCCATCCATAAACTGACATTCTTTCTATCTATCTATAGATCTTTCTTTCTATCTATCTATAGATCTTTCTATCTATCTATAGATCTTTCTATCTATCTATAGATCTACCTATCTATCTATAGATCTTTCTATCTATCTATAGATATTTCTTTCTATCTATCTATAGATCTACCTATCTATCTATAGATCTTTCTTTCTATCTATCTATAGATCTACCTATCTATCTATAGATCTTTCTATCTATCTATAGATCTTTCTATCTATCTATAGATCTTTCTATCTATCTATAGATCTTTCTATCTATCTATAGATCTTTCTATCTATCTATAGATATTTCTTTCTATCTATCTATAGATCTACCTATCTATCTATAGATCTTTCTTTCTATCTATCTATAGATCTACCTATCTATCTATAAATCTTTCTATCTATCTATAGATCTTTCTATCTATTTATAGATCTTTCGATCTATCTATAGATCATTCTATCTATCTATCCATCCATTCACACATCCATTCCAAGTCCGTCTATAGACCTGACTTTCAGAGATCCAGATATATATTGTATATACAGAATATGATTCAAGGCTATATCTATCTATAAACTGACTTTCTTTCTATCTATCTATAGATCTATCTATCCATCCATTCACCCATCCATTCCAAGTCCGTCTATATGCCTTACTTTCTGTATCTTTATGAACCAATTCATCTATAAACTGATTTTCTTTCTATCTATTTATCCATCCAGCTTATATCTATCTATGTACCTATCCTGCTTACTGATCAATTTATAGATCTATCTTTGCATCCAAACATACACTTTGTGTTCATAAAAATAGTAGTGCGACTGAAAATATAAATAAAATAGCAAAATTTTCATTTTGTAATAAACATAATATTTTGAAAACCAATTTTAATATATGCTATATAAATATATATCTTTAAAAAATAATAAATATATATATATATATATATATATATATATTTTTTTTTTATTTTTTTTTTTTAAATATTTTTATCACCAAATTTTGTTGTCCCACATTTCAGTTGCACTACTATTTTTATGAACACAGCTGTAAATAGATAACTTTTCTTTCCGTCTCCAGACTTTTCTCTTCTTCTTCTGTCTATCTAGCTGCATAAGAACATCCTTCGATTTATCCCTTATCCTATCCTATGGTATCTATTTATCGGCCTTTCCACTCTTTTCTGTTGTTTTATCTATGTAACTCTCTAGCGACGCACGCATCTATGTGCCAGCTACTTCTCTCCTAGCTAAACCTAATATACACATACATATATATTATTATTATTATTATTATTATTATTATTCAACTTTCAAGTAAATAACGAAATGAGATTTTAATTTTAATTTCAACATATTTATTGATGTAATTCAAAAAATTAAATATAAGTTATCGTTTATAATTATTACGGCTTACAATGCAAACATTTATTTGCAGTTTTGCGTTTGTTTTTGTTTTTGTTGTTGTTGTTTTTTTTGTATTTTGTTTTTGTAATTTTTTTAAATTTCTTTTTTTTTGTATTTTTTTTTATTGTTTTTGTTTTTGTTTTTGTTTTTATGTATTTCTCCCCTCTCGCTTGGCCTTGCTCGCATGCTCGTTTTTTGTTTTTATTCAGATTTTTTTATTGCATTTTTGTTTTTGTTTTTATTTTGTTAAATTTGTTTTTTTATTATTAATTTCATATTTTGTTTTTAGTGAAATCAATATCAATTTATATATATATATATATATATATATAAACATTTTTATATGCATATTTTTACACGCGAGAAACATTTGAATGTGTGTGTGTGTGTGTGTGTGTGTGTGAGAGAGTGTGTTGCATTATATACATATATAATATATATTTTTGCATTGTTTTATCATATATATATATAGACACATATATATATATATCTATATGTATATATATATATATTGTTTTGCTTTTGCTTTTATTAGGCTAAGTGTTCTGTTCTTCTGTGTATGTGTGTGTGTATGAAAATTGGTGTGTGTGTGTGTGTGTGTGGATTCCATTTAGATATATTTTTCATTTTAATGTTTGTTTTGTTTTCGTCATCGTCTTAAGTGTTTAGTATTGAATTTAAATTAATATTAAGAAACATTCGAACTTCCGCTTCCATTTGCATTTCCATTTCCATTTCTGTTTCTGTTTCTGTTTCTGTTTCCGTTCACTTCTTTCCATCCAGAAGGAACTGCTTATTCATTTCTTCTTCTTTTCATTTCATTTCATTTTGTGTTACGCATTCTGTTGCTTGTTTTTAACGCTTGCCACCCAAAATTATTTGTTTTTTTGTTTTTTTATTATTATTATTATTTATCTGCCTTTCAGCTGAATTACTCGGTGATGGGAGGTTTGCAGTTCGGTTTCTCTTTCTCCTTATCGCGATCATTGCGTGGCTCCAACTGTTCCAGCAGCAAGGCGGGATTCGGCTGACCCTGATGGGTCTTCTGCTTCAGCATTGTCCAGTCATAGATATAGTCATACTGATGGTTCAGTGTTCGGAACAAAATGCTGCACATTCCCAGACAAAAGAGAAGCAAAAGAATTTGTTAGAATTTGTCAATTGCTGCACGATTGATATATAGATAAACGATCTATCTACATATCTATAGACATGCTATCTATCCATTATTATATCCTATATATATGACTTACTTTCTATCTATCTTTATTTTCATAATCCATCCATTCTGTATTCATCTATCTATCTGAGCTGTCCATCTATAGATCTATGTTTCCATTCATCTATCTATCCGATATCAATCTATCTATAGATCTATCTTTATATCCATCTATCTATTTGTCTATCTATCTATCCATCCATCCTATATTCATCTATCTATCTGAGCTGTCCATCTTTTATAGATCTATGTTTCCATTCATCTATCTATCCGATATCAATCTATACACCTGACTTCCTATGTATCTATCTTTCCATTCCATTTCCATCTATCTATCCAATATTCCATATATCTAAGTTTTCCATCTATTGACCTATCTTTCGATTCATCCATTTATCCGGTATCAATCTCTATCTATCTATAGATCTATCCTTATATGCATCTATCTATTTGTCATCTGTCTATCCATCCAACCTATATTCATTTATATATCCATCTATCTATTTGTCTATCTATCCATTCTTACATCCAATATTCCATATGGAATATATGAGCTGTCTATCTATCCATTCATCCATCTATCCGATATTATAGATTAATTATCTGATATACCTGACTTTCTTTCTATCTATCTATAGATCTATTTTTCCATACATCTATCGATCTATCTATCCATCCAATGTTCCATATATCTGCGCTGTTCATCTATAGATCTATCTTTCCATCCATCTATCTATTTGTCTATCTATTCATGCATTCTTAAATCCAATATTCCATATGGAATATATGAGCTATCTATCTATCCATTCATCCATCTATCCGATATTAATCCATATACCTGACTCTCTATGTATCTATCTATAGATCTATCTTTCCATACATCTATCGATCTATCTACCTATCCAATATTCCATATATCAGAACTGTTCATCTATAGATTTATCTTTTCATCCATCTATCTATTTGTCTATTTGTCTATCTATCTATATATCTATCTATCTACCTGAGTCTATCTACCTATCTGAGCTGTTCATCTATAGATCTATCATTCCATCCATCCATCTTCTATCTATTTGTATAACCATCTTTCAATTCATCCATCACTGCTCCCTTATCTGCCCATATTTATCTATCTCTCTACTACACATTTATCCGTTCTTTTATCTTATATCTCTTTCTACCACGTATTTGCGTATCTTGCAATCTTAACCAACTCTGAATCTATCTACTCATAGCTCAACTATTTTCATATCTATCATAGACAATTTGCTTGGTCAGCTTTTGATTCGCCTAGTTTGATGATAATCTGAGATAATTTTTCACATAATTTCTTCTTATTCAATTCATTTTTGTTCTCAAATAGAGAACTTCATAGGATAGTCAATTCTCATCTTGTAGAATTCTCAAGACTTAAGGCAACTGCAGCAGAATTCAATCAAGCTCTTTCTGAGGCTTATACGACTATATAGACTTGATCTATCTACTAGGACAAGCTGCTTGCTTAAGACAATCAAAACTTGAACTAAAATTTTATTATATCCATAAAATAAACAGTTTAGGTCTGACTTCCAGACTAGAGTCAGAGAGAGAGAGAGATAAGGCATAAAGCCATCAACTAACCGGAACAATTGACGTAGGTACATGTAGTCGGGCTGTTCATCGAAACGCAAGCTACGACAATAGTTCAAGTACATGGAGAACTCGGCCGGTGAGCCCTTGCAGAGCACCTCGATGGGCGTGGACATTTTCTTCTCCGAGATTTTATCGTACTTCTGCTGCTTGTTGTTGGCCTTCATGCCCTGCCAGGGCAGCACGCCGCGATTGAAGTACATCATCACATAGCCAAGGGACTCCATGTCGTCGCGACGCGACTGCTCGATGCCTAAATGGGCATTGATCGAGGCATAGCGGGCTGTGCCCGTTAGATTCTTCTCCTCGCGATACGATATATGCAGGCGACTGTGGGCGTCGCGATATTTCTTGGCCAGGCCAAAGTCGATGAGGAACAGCTTGTTACAGTGCCGCCCAATGCCCATAAGAAAGTTGTCCGGCTTGATGTCGCGATGAATGAAACACTTGAGATGTATATACTCTAGGCGGCCGATCATCTGATCGACCAGCATCAGTACGGTCTTAATGGTAAAGTGACGTGTGCAAAAGTTGAAGAGATCCTCCAGCGACGGTCCCAACAGATCCATGACCAAAGTATAAAAGTTCTTCTCCTTGCCATGATGGCGTATACGCGGAAATCCAACGCCGCCGCTGAGCACACGATACAGTTTCGCCTCGTACAGCAGCTGAGGATGGCGGGCATGAGCGCTCTCCATCTTGATGGCCACCTCCTCGCCGCTCTGGATGCTCATGCCCAGATAGATGTCGCCAAAGGAGCCACTGCCTGTAAAAAAAAAGAAGAAAGTTTAATACAAGATATACGGATGGGTAATCAAATATGAAATGTGAGTCATATATCTGAAACTTGAAACTTTAGAAGTGGAACATGCTATTTGCCAAAAATCTAGATAGCTTCTTAAATATATATATGCTATATATGATATATATCAGATAAGCAACAGTTAGATAAAGAAGTTCTCGAAGTTGAACCGATAAAGAAGTTTATATGATATGATATGTCATAGCTTAAATGATATGGATACGACCATATGATAAAGGAATTCAGTGTAAAAGTTCATTTGAGCAACTTCTAGGCATCGAAGCTTGCATATGCTCTAGAAATATATGGTATATAGAATTTCTTCTTTGAGATAGGAGAGCTCTGCTTAATATGAGATATTTTGAAATGAATTTACATTTTCAAGGTATTCTCAATATAAAACAAGTAAGAAAACTCTAGGACTAGGAGATCCGTTGGTTGGTTAGTTGGTATTCAAAATATAATAAAAATCAAAATTTTTAAAATCATAAATGAATCTAAATCTAAAATTTGAAGTCTCTAGCTTTAAAGATGTACGAGATATAATTTAAAAACTTGATTTCGATAAGGTTTTGAATCGATAACACTGAAACCGGAATAGTTATCGATTTTTTTAAACAAACTTGACATGCGCGTGCTATACATGGACCCACAGTAAAAACTTCAAGTCTCTAGCTCTTATAGGTTCTGAGATTGACGCGTTCATACATACGGACAGACGGACGACTCAGTTCGTCATCCTAATCACGCCTCCTTCTGCCTGTTACATACATTTTAACAAAGCCATTATACCCTGATTTCCTACTTTCAATGGGTTCAGGGTATAAACAGCTAAACATAGGCTTTAAATACCCAAAACTGTTGCTTTCTATACAAATTCAGTTGATATATAGGAGAAGAGGCAACATGAAGTTGGCCTTAACATAAGTAAAACTTAATAAATAAGCCAATCATTGGCCATTAGTCTAACATAACTTGACAGCTGTCAACTATAGATCTATATAACAGTGCCATAGTCTAATGACAGTCACTGTATACACAACTCTAATTGATCTTATAAATATGGTTTACATTCACATACAGATTTGTAAACAAAAACTTATGAATGACAGCTATGCATATACACTTATATAGGATTTCAAGCTGTATCTGATTACAGTTTGTTTAAGAATTGAATGCTGAATGACTGAATGGGCCTAAAGAATCGGCTGTTGTTACATGATATATCTATCACACATATATATATCTTTATACATTCATGAAGCTGTTTACTGCAAGTGCTTGGTTCTGTGAATGATCTAAATGAAAAAGCAATGAATGAATATGTTATTATATTTCATATATATATATATATTCAAATACATATATATACTATCTATATATGTATCGACTTACCTATCTTGCGTATCACCCGATATTTGCCGCCGATTATTATCTGGGAACGATGTTCCTTCATCATCCGCAAATTGTCCATGTTGCTGGTATAATGGCTACGCCGCGCGTTCGCTACTTTTTAACAATATGAAACTCTGCTGCTGCTGCTTCTTTTTTGTTTTATTTTGTATATATATAAACAAATATATATAGATATATATATATATATATATATTTGATATTAACTTATAGACGAAATCTGTTGAAGATAGGCAAAAGTAAAGCAAAACAAAAACTTTATTCATTTGTTGAATTTCTATTATTTTTATAATTTTTTTGTTTTTTTTGTTTATTGGCGCCAACGGAGCAAAAGGCAAAAGGCATAAGCCACAAGCACTTTCTTTTCGAACGCTTTTTTTTCGGTTATTTGTTGTTGCTGTGTCCGTTCGTTCGTTTGTTATTGCACACACACACACAAACACACAGAAGCGCACACACACACACATATATATATATTTATATATATATATACACGCCACACATTTGCTGTATTGTTTTGTTATGATTTTCGCTGCACTCTCTTTGGCATTTATGCTTTGCTAAGCTATTCGCCTCCAAAAAAAAAAAAACTAAAAGAGGAACCATAAAAAAATTTGCCTGCAAATATTGCGCATTTTCATAACGAAATTAACAATTTGAATCGATAGTCGATATATTGAATGCGTGCGCGTGTGCATATGTGTGCAAGTGTTGGACAACAACACAACAACAACAGCAGCAGCAGCAGCAGCAGGCCATGGCCTGCTGCTAGTGCGGAGCAGTGTCAGGTGGCCCACAATGGTAAAAGACGTAAACAGACTGCTGTTGTTCGATTATTTATTTTCATAATTGTCGATTTCTATGTAAACAGAGCCGCTGATAAACGATAAACAACTGCGACAACGAGTCACACAACTACAATGACAGGTATAGAACACCAACAGCAACAACGTCAACGGGACAACTACATGCTCCGCTTCTTTTACCCCGTTGGAATGCACATTACACACACACACACACACACGCACACACATGTGTACATATGCAAACGCAGCAGCACCAACACTTGAGCATTGATACATACACACACACACACGCACACAGCTGCAGGCAGTTGCTACTACTGCACCTTACATGTTTCTTTTTCGCCTGTTTTTTTTTTTTGACACAAAAGAAAAAATTAAGTCAAATGTTAGCCCGCATTTGAACGCATGTTGGTTGCATTTTGTTTTACATTTTCACAGATCGTTTGCAGTGGAGTTGTAAAATTTTCTTTGACATATTTTTTTTGCTTTCGGTATTTTCTTTATTTTGACGTTAAATCTTACCACGAAACGTTTGCGAACATCAGTGAAACGGTTTAAAACTGCTGTGCTGGGTGTTTCTCAAGGTTGGCTTTTTACTATTGTACGAGGGGGGCCAAAACGAATGACAAAAAAAAAAAATTTTTTTTTATATGTAAGTGTGTGTGTGTGTGTGTGTGAGTCTGTGTGTTTATATGTGTGAGTGTGTGAAATTTCGTAGGAAATTTGCGTCTGTGACAGCGAGGTGGCCCGTTAATGCACTCGCAATTGTCGCGTAAATGTCTTTTAGCACTTTACGTACGCGCACAACGGAAAAAAAATAGGAAATATATGTATTTATTAACTAAAATAAAATGGTTAGACTCCAGCAAAAATGCTTTTGCTAGTGCTGACAGCCAGCGATACACACGCACGACTATCTACTATCACAACACGATATCACGATAGGCAATGACAGCAGTACAGTGTTGCAGAACGCCACACATTTAACGCTCAGTGTGTTCTTGATGTTTTTTTTGGCAAGCGCTGCCACACTGTCAGTTACTTTAATTAGAATGATAAAATAAATACATTTTTATTTTATTTTTATGCTTATAAGTAGCAAGCAGCCATTTGGTAACTTAACTAGATATTTTTGTATTTTTAGCGTAGGCTAGTCTAATGCTGCTCATGTCTGCTTTCGAGACTATTCTAGATGTTTTTTTTAATTGAGTGGCAACGCCAAAAGAAATGACTTGAAAGCGCGCTTTTTGAAAAACTTTCACATATGCAAATGTAACGTTTGTTTTCTTTTTCTTGCCCACGCCCTTGTGCGTTTTACCATAGCTACGTGAACACAAAATATATTCCTTCACCCAACGAAGCTTCCAGAAAACCTCATTTCCTATACTTACAAATGTATTGATCTGTCAAAAGCAACGCATTTTGTTATTTTTTTGGTCTATATATTTTTATTAAAAACATTTTTTTGTATGGTTTTTTTGTTTTTTGGTTTTGTTTTTGGTTTTTTTTTGTTGTTTTTTTTGTTTTGTTTGTTTGTTTGTTTTTGTTTGTAAATAACGTGACGACTTGAAAACAGAAATTAAATAAGTGTACTTTACTCGTAATGTAGTAGAAAGTGTTATAAAAGCAATATTACAATAACTGTGGTAGAATTGGCTCCTAAAATAGATATTTTACAACTGATACCACTTTTTGTCTTTATATTTAAGCATTAATTGATGCGCTGTACCGCTGAAATCTTGAGCTGTATTGGCCATACGCTCCGCGCGCTCCTCCAACAAATTCAATTTCTCGCCGCGCTCCATCGCCAGCTGATGGGCCCGACTGATCTCCGAGGCGGCCGTCGACGCCCGTTGGCCCAGCTGCTCCAAGTTGGGGCCGGGTATATGACGGGCAACCGAACGATTTGCTTTCCCGCTCTGTTCACCAACTATTAAGGGCGAGAGTTCAGTAAATGGTTATTAGAAAAGTTATCTCAGATTTACATATGTATATACGTATAAATATACTATTTCTTATTTAACCTTTCGATTCTCTAAAGGTCTTAAGGTCTATCTATAATATAGTTATTCCGAGATATCTATACTCTCTACTCTAAAGCTCCCACGACATAGATGTGTATCGGAGTAATTATAATATATACATTCTCTTCTTTTCACTCTTCTCTTCTGCTTTTCGCTCTTCTCTTATTCTTTTTTGGCTTCCTTCTTTTCTCTTATCTTTCGCTCAAGCTCTTCCCTTGTCTCATCATCACCTCGTTTCTCCATTTTTCTCTTTTCTCCCACTCATAAATCTCTTATAATTTCGTCTCTTCTCTTCTTCTCTTCTCTTCTCTATTCTCTTGTCTTCTCTTCTCTTTTTTTCTGTTCACTTCTTTACTCTCTTGTCTTCTCTTTTCTTCTTTTCTCTCTTGTCTTCTCTTCTCTTCTTTACTCTCTTGTCTTCTCGTCTCTTCTTTACTCTCTTGTATTCTCTTCTCTTTTCTACTGTCTTCTTTTCAGTTCTCTTCTCTCTTCTCCTTTCTTCTTTCGTCTCTTCTCTCTTATCTTCTCTTCTTTCTTCTCGTTGCTCTTCTCTTCTGTTCTTTCTTCTCGTTTCTCTTCTCTTCTATTCTCTCTTCTCTTCTCTTCTCATTTATTCTATCTTTTTGCTGCTTTTTTGTTCTGTTTTCTCTCTTTTCTTCTCTCTTTTTGCTGCTCTTTTTGTAATCTCTTCAGTATTTCTCTATTATTTTATCTACTTTTCTCTTTATCTCTAATTATCTTTTCTTTTCTATTCTACTCTCTACACTCTACCCTTCTCTGCGATTCTCTTCCTTTCTTTTCATTCATTCCTGCGATTACTTACACAACTCTTCGCGATCCAAAAGCTTGGCTCCACCGCCAAATAGACCTTTAAAGAAACCCTCCTTCGGCTGTTCGGGCATTTCGTGTACCGTATATAACTCACCCATCATCTCCAAAATAAATTGACTATGTAAAAAGAGAAATATATCGGAATGGATTATAGCTGATAAGGTTGATAATGCCAATTAGGTCTCACCAAAATTCCGATGATATCGTGAATTTCTGAATTTCGGTGGGCGATGCCATGTACAATCCATGACCTTTATGACTAAAGCAAAAGATTTTTGATATTCTGCAATGGATGAGAGGAACCCGATTATAATATGCTCTATATACGAGAGATCGAATTGTCAGCTTACTGAGTTGTATCTTCATGAACAATGATCTGTTGACCCCATATCGAAAGCATTGGATCCACAATTCCCTGTTTACATTTGGTTTGAAAACTGAAGAAGACAAGAAAACAGTTTGAAATACAATTTCATCTAAATGGTGATTCGAATTTGATCGCACCTTAAGTCCATAAGCGGTAAGAAATCAGTATCCAATAACAGTTTTAGACTAGGAAGACTATGTACCATTAGATGGCCATTCGAAAGATAGGTTGCTAAGCAAGAGCCATCTATAGGGGGTGGATAAACAAACTTATCAACTGAATTCGTAGAGGACATAAATGGATACCCTTGCAGATGCATGTACAAGGTATATACAGGTATCGATAAATGGTTTATCGATTTGTACATTCGATAACAATTACATTGATAATGATACTGATATATCTACTGGGCGTAACTTCTGTTTGGGCATATCTAATTCATTTCTACACTACAAAGCTTTCGATTTTTTTTTATCGATAACAATAATTATCAAAATACAAGTTCGTTAGACTATAGCATACATATCATATGCTTCTCTACTCACTTGATTATATTTAGCTATAGATTTCTATTAGGCGTATCTATAAGAAGCTATCGATAACAGCTTTAATCAAATTGCACAATCGATAACAATTAATCGATAACAATAAATTGAATTAATTGATCATACAGCGTGTAATCAACGCGTATTTGCAGCATACTCTACTAGATGATGGATTTGTAGCTTTGGAAAACCTATCGATAAACCGATAACAATTAAATTGATCATACAGAGTCTAATTAGCTATTAATTATAGTATATGTTACCAGTTGATGATTTTTATGTGAGCCCAAAGATCACCTATCGATATATGTTATCGATAACACATGTAGTCTCTTTCTACCTCAAATAACGTTAGGGCTTATCTAGTTGTAGCACATGCTAGCATTTGATTTGTTTTCTTAGAGAAATCGATATCGATAACAACGATTAATCGAACATATCGATCCGTTTGCCTAGTCGCCTCTGCAAGGGTATTGGACATATTTAGTTTTTCATTTCGTGAACCTTTCATCGTGATAGTTTCTGCCTTGACTGCGAAATCCATTTCCGATAATTGTATGCGATTGATGCAGCACTGATTGGCCACATCAAAGACCTTTGTCTGCTTTTCGCTAGCGATAACTATATATTGTCGATCGGTGAGTGTTTCCAGCCCGGTGCTAACGCTGCCGCTGATGCCGCTGCTGCTGGCGCTGCTGCTGCTGATGCCGCCACCGCCGCCGCCGACACCACCACCACCACCGGCGCCGCCGCCGCCGCCGCCCGTTGCACTTCCGCTGCCACTGCTACCTGTTGCACCTGCTCCACCCGCCGCTGATGCACCGCCTGCACCACCAGCTCCAGCTCCAGCACCACCGCCAGCCGTGCTGCCCGCTGCAGCTGCGCTACCAGCTCCGCCAGCAACCGAAGTGTTTGATATTGTATTGGCAGTTGTTGGTGTAAATGTGGGGCTGGTGCGGCTGCTGCTCTTTGTGGGCGTGCCTAAAAGGAGTAAGCAAGAAAAACACAACGATATATATCGATTGCAACACTTGCACATGCATTTCAAGTTAACAGTTACGATCTTTCTTGTCCCGATTCTCGTCGCGCCAAGGCTCAAATGTATAGGGTATGATCGAGCCATACGAGTCTAAAAAAGACATGGAAGTTATGGAACCTTTGAGTCGTACCACGGGTCCACCTAAGCAAAAGCATTCAAATTAGATATATGCACATAGACAGAGAGAGAGAGAGAGGGAGAGGGAGTGGGAGGGGCTATACTAGCTATGGCTTACCGTTTATTGTAACCAAAACTGGCTGAGATTTGCGCACATCGCGCTCCGGCATTGTTATGAACAATGTCAATATTGAACCGAAACTAGTTCCAATCCATAAAGTAGGAACAAGTGTCAAAATATCTGAAAAGCAAAACAAAAAGAAATTCGATATTTATCGATGCGAAGAAGTTATCGTACGTTGATGGAATGTTATTAAAAAATTTTTATCGATTATCGATTATCGATATTTATTGGTATTTACTATTACTTTTTATGAAGTTTTGGTTTTTTAAGTTATCGATTTCTACAGTTGTTTGTAATTTCTTTCATGTTTATCGATTTATATTTAATCGATTAATTTTGATTGATTATCAACGAAAATAATTGTTGTTTACTCTTAACAGTTATATGAAGCTTTCATTGTTCAAAATATATCGACTCGTACATTTAATTACGATTCATGCTTATCGATTTAAATTATCGATAAATTGTGCACATCAATCAGTTTTAATTTAATTTAAATTTTCGTCAATGATCAGCAAAGCGATACTTTAATTTACACATACGAATGCCATTTCATAAATATTTATCGATAATAACTATCGATATATTGTCTAGTTTCATTTGGTTTAGTTTTCTAGCTATATTATTAATCAGCTAATTGAAAGTCTAATTAATAGAGTTTTATAGTTTTTAGTGTACTTTTAATGTACGAGCAACAATCGATATTTATCGATAAACATTGATTTTGATTTAAATGCGTTGATATTGCCTATTTCTAGAGAATATTTTACGCGCGCTTAAAAGTATGCCATAAAAATGTATTTGTATTGTAGCTCTATGAAAATGGATCGACTTACCATTGCGTTTTGCATAACTCTCGATAAAAGCTAAACAGGTAACAGATTCAGAGGAAGACATATCAATGCTTGACATTGATGACGATCTGGATCTCGAGAAGGTGCCATCTAATTTATCTGCAAGTCAGTTTTTGTATGGAGGAAACAAATCGATTAATTCGATAAATTGATGCAAATGTGCATAGATATATACAGATATATATATATATATATATATATATATAGTATATAGTATATATAGTATATATATATATATATATATGTATATATCGATTATTAGATAACGGTACAGCAAAGAGAGTGGCAAACGATTACAAAATACAAATTTGTTTATATAGAGAATTTTTTCGGAATTTAGAAAGAATGAGGCAGAGAATAGAAAGAGAGAAAGAGAGAGAGAAAGATAGATAGAGAGAGAGAGAAAGAGAGAGAGAGAGAGAGAAATAGTGAGAGTGAGAGAGAAGAGGAAAGAGAGAGACAGAGAGAGAGAGAGATAGACAGAGAGAGAGAGAGAGAGTAAAAGCGGCGGGCGGTAGTAGGCATAACTTTTGCATAATAATTATTTTATTTAATGAATTTATTCGATCTTTGTTTTTTTTTTACTAAAGAAATTCTATTTTTTTTAAATACTTTTTTTATTTTTAATTTTTTTTTATTTTATATCATATTTTTTGCTGCACTATTTTCGCTAGGCTGCTAAATATTGTTGTTGTTCTTGTTGTTGTTGTTCTATCTATATGTATGTGTGTGTGTGTGTGTGTGTGTGTGTGTGTGTGTGTTTGGGCCAATCACAGAGAGTCCTCAAATACAATCGTATGTGTGCTCTTGTGTGTGTGTGTGTGTGCCAATACATTCGTGTGTGTGTGTGTGTGTGTGAACTATGCAAAAATACTTTTGCCAATGCAGAATTTGCTGAGCTTTTGTTGCAGTTAGTTGTTGCTGTTGCAGTTTTATAGTTTTTTGTTTTTTTTTTGTGGCTTTTCTTATTAGTTGCTAATTGGAAGCGTGCACAAATACCGAGAGCGAACGAGCGAGCGAGACAGAGTGTTTTGTGAACAAATACATAAACATATTAAGAGTAAGACAGAGCGAGAGCATAAACAGATTAAGAGAACTAGAGAGAGAGAGAGAGAGAGAGATAGATAGAGAGAGAGAGAGTAAGAGAGAGAGAGAGAGAGAGAGAGAGCGAGCGAGCGAGCGAGCGAACGAACGAACGAGCGGTAGAGTGTGGAGCGAGCGAGCGAGTCAGACAAAGTCGTAAGAGTTGTATACAAATATATAAATATATATGTTATATATTTTTAATTTTCTTTCTTTTTTTTTTGGTTTTTTGTATTTTTAATATTATTAATTTCATTTTGATATTTGTTGTTTTTGTTGTAGTTGTTGTTGTTGTTGTGAGCGAAAGTGGCGAAAAATGTGGGCGAAACAAAGGCGACATTCCTAGCAAACCCCTCCCCTAGAAGGAAATTATAAAAATAACCATTGCAGTCGCTGCCATCGCTACAGTCGCTGCCATCGCTAGCGCAGCAAGCAAAAAAAAAAAAAAATAACAAAACATGAAAATCAAAACAGAAACGAAATTACAAAATGGCCGCTGCAAGCGGTGGCGCCTAGCAAATGGACACAGAAGACAAGAGTGTGTGCATGTTTGTGAGACAGAGACAGAGAGAGAGAGAGAGAGAGAGAGAGCGAGCGAGCGAGCGAGAAGAGAGGCAAACCACAGGCAACGTGCTGCTGAGTGTGCGTATATATATATGTGTGTATTTGTCTGTGTGTGTGTGTGTGTGTGTGGGTATTTACGTGTGCGTGTGAGTGCATGTGCGTGTGCGTATGTGTAAATGTTATATATGTGTTATACAAACAACTGTTTTGCATAAGTGTAGCACACAAATACATATACATATATCTATATATATATATATATATATGCATGTATGTATGTATATATATATATATATATAGATATATGTAGGGAGACAGAAAGGGAGAGAGAGAGAGAGAGACAGAGTGATAGACAGAGAGCAATGCTTGTTGTTGTGGTGCAAATTTGTTGTTGCTTGTTGTTGTTGTTGTGGTTTATTGTTGTTGCTGTTGTAGTTGTTGTTGTTGTTTATGGCTGTAGTTGTAGTTGTTGTAGTTGTTGTTGTTGTTTGGTGCTCTGTTGTGCTCCCACCTTGTGATTTGGACTTTTTTAGGGACTCGTACGATGTCACCGACTGCTGTTGCTGTATAACAGATGTTTGATGCTGATGCGGATGCTGATATTGTTGTTGTTGTTGTTGCTGTTGTTGTTGCGCACCAGCATAAGCACCTGCCTCGCCATTATCTGCATCAAATGAAGCCAACAATTGTTGTAGATGTTGTTGTTGTTGCTGCTGCTGTTGCTGCTGCTGATCAACGCCGCTGCCGCTGCCACCGCCGCCGCCGCCGCTGCCGCTGCCGCTGCCGCCACCCGCACCTGATAGGCCACCACCACCACTACCAATACCACCAACACCAACACCGCCACTAGCAACACCCGCACCTGCATCGTCCGCACCATAAACGCCAGACGCCGACGCCGACGTCGCTGCTGCCGCCGCTGCAGCCGCAGCGCTTGCTGACGACGACGTCGACGCGGACAGAGGATCGCCCATCGTCTGCTGCTGCTGCTGCTGCTGTTGTTGCTGTTGTTGCAGTAGCTGCTGCTGTTGCTGCTGCTGCTGCTGCTGCTGTTGCTGCTGCTGCTGTTGTTGTAGCTGCTGCTGCTGCTGCTGCTGTTGTTGCTGTAGCTGCTGCTGCTGCTGCTGCGCTGCCGTTGCGCTTGCATTAGCGTTCGCATTGGCTCCGCCGTTGATCTGGTCAATTGTAAATAAACAATAATAAGGGAGGGGGAGAGAGAGATACACACAGAGAGAAGGAGAGAAAGAGAGAGATAAATGCACTAAATGATTGAATGGAGCAACATATCAAATGTACAATTTGTTGTTCGTCTTCATCTTCATCTTCTTCTTCTTGTACATGTGCGAGCACGTGTGCATATACATATATATATACATATATAGATATATCTGTGTGTGTGTGTGTGTGTGTGTGTGTGTGACGAATAGCATACTTTGTTTTGCTTGTGTTGGGAGCGTGAGGAAGGGGAGGGGGCGCATGAAACAACGATAAACTTAACGAATGTGTGAGTCTGTGAGAGTGTGAGAGAGTGCGTGTGTGTGTGTGTGTGTGAGAAAGTGTAGTTAACAATTAACAGTAAAAATGCCCGTTGCCCGTTCTCGCATTGTGCCAGGCAAACCGAAAATAACAAAATGCGTGTGTGTGTGTGAGAGAGAGAAAGCAATTGCTGGAGTGAACAGTGTTGGTTAATGAAAAACGTTGGCATTTAGCAAAGCTGTGTGAGTGTGTTGGTTAAGCTGTGTGATGAGTGCAAATGAATGGAGAATGAAACAACAAATCACAACACAGAGAGTGAGTGAAACAGAGATAGAGAAAGAGAGAGAGCGCAACAGCGACTGTCATGGAACTAAACAATATATATATATGCATATAAATATAATTTATATATCTATATATATGTATATATAGATAGAGTATATATATATGAGACAGATCTGAACGAGAACGTTAATTATATAGATAAATAGTTAAATACATAAACATTATGGAAAGAGGCAAGAATGCATGTGTGTAAGCAGCTGTAGATGTCTGTGTTTGTGTATGTTATCGATCGATATTTATCGATTATATGATGATTTACATATAAAGCTTATAAATTTGAGAAAAAAAATCGTATTATTTTTGTGTTTTGATTTTTACAGTGTTCGTGTAGGCAAACAAAGCAACGGTATATAGCGCTGCAAGCGATTTTTTTTTATTAATTTTTTTTTTTTTTTTATCGATAAACGTAACGAAAAGCATAAGAAGCCAAAGAACTAACACAAAAATTAAAGAACCAAACTGAAATCGTTTGTAAAGCTAGTCAATAACTCAATGATGAACAAATTCGATAGTTATCGATCAGCTAACGCAGCTCCAACAAAGACAAAGGCAAAGAGAGAGCGAGAGAGATAGAGAGAGAGAGAGAGAGAAACGCTTCAGACAGACATTGAGTGAATCCAACCAAAACAAACAAACAAACAAACAAAACGCATACATACATACATACATATATATACACACACACAGACACACACACATATGTAGTAGTTATCGATAAACGATTGCTGCTGCACATATGGTCAGCGATAGACAGATTCTTTAGTTGTTGGCAGTTGTTGGTGGATCAGGCTGGCCGGCGGTATCGCGGTTCTCACCACATTTACAAACAAATATCTATAGGGGGCGATGGTACTTTGTGGTATTTTATGGTATTTTTTTGATGATAATGATGCTGAGATGCTTATGATGGGCGATGGGTGTGATGGGCGGTATTTATGGCATTTATGGAACTTACACATAACAAACGTGTAACGTACAACACTCACTAACAACCCATTTAGTATTTTTGAATTTGATGTATATTGGTATTTTTTTGGTATTTTTGGTATTTTTGGTATTTTTTATTTGCACAGTGCATACACAGAGGGTATTTTTTCTTTTAAAAAAAAGAGGTGAATTACACTTAGTGGTTTTTGTGTGGTTGGTATTTTGAGGTATTTTTTTTGGTATTTTTGTTTGGTTTACAACAGTTATGCATACTAGACTATATATATTTTTATATTAGTTATGTATATCAACACATACATACATATACACATATGTATACATATATACAGATTTATATATATATATAGAAAGAGATATATATATATAAAGAGTTAAAGAGAGAGAGAGAGAGAGAGATATAGTTTTTTGCTTTTGATTTATAACAGAATTTTAGAACATTTTTATTATGTCTTTTCTATTGGTTGATTTGAATTTTGTTTTGTTTTCTATTAGATTTCTTTTGCCGCCATTTTGTAAGCCGTTGCAGGGTACGAGGTATGTGAGCGGGCGTAGGGAACGGCAAGGAGAGAGAGAAAGAGAGAGAGGTGGCTTGGGGGTGGGGCGGACTTCACACTACTAAGCTAAGATTGCAATGCATACATACATACACTGATATATATATGTATATATATTATGTATATATGTATTTGCTCATATATATGTGTACGTGTGTGTATGTGTGTGTGTTGCTTGTTTTGTGCTAAATTCTGCCTCTGCTTTATCAACATCATCTTCTCTTCTTCTTCTTCTTCTTCCTCAGCTGCAAACTACATACAATACATATGTAAAATTCGTTAACTTTGTGTGTGTGTGTGTGTGTGTGTGTGTGTGAGTGTGTGTGTGCGTGAGCTGTGCATTTGTGTGTATGTGTGTTGTTGTTGTTGTTAGAATGAATTACCAAAGAACTTCCATACAATCACATAAAGGCAGTTATATTGCAGCTCTTCTGCATCCGTTGCCTAGTTTCAGGAGAAAGAAGCATATAGTAGATAAGAATTTCATTTTGACTTGATTTGCATTGTTGTTGTTGTTGTTGCTGTTGTTGTTGTTGTTGTTGATTGGTGCTATTATTATTATTATTTTTTATTATTATTATTATAATCATTATTATTATTATTATTATTATTATTGTTGTTGTATTTGTTGTTGTAGCTATTGAAAACAAAGAAACTCTACGAAATTTTGCCGCTATACAAAATGCAATTTGCAAAAATCAAAACAAATTTGAAGCAGCCCCGTTTTTCATTTCATTTACAGCTATTATATAATACGCTCTCTAATTTGACTGAGGAAATAACTGGTGGGTGTGAGGGAGACGGGTAGACGGGTAGTCGGGTAGACGGGGGGCTCAGCTTGCATAACTACAACAAAAATCTACGGCTTGCATACGTTAACATACAAAAGCCAGCAAAGAGTGAGTGAGAGAGACAGAGGGAGAGAGAGAGAGCAGCTAAAGAGAGGGAATGGGTAGATTTGATTATTGTTGCTGTTGTTCATGGGCCTAGGCACGCCCTAATACACACGCACAAAACAATGCATGGCAGCATGGTAAATCAGCAGCAGCAGCAGCAGTGTGTATGTGTACAGTGTTCGTATGTGTGTGTGTTTGTGTGTGTGAGAGTGAGAGATTTTTGTCAAATTTACTTTCGATTTCGATTTCGATTTCGATATCGCTTTCGAGCTATGCACGCCTTTGACTCTCTCGCGTTCGCTCTCACTAAACTGCAACTGCTACAACTACAACTACAATTTTGGCGCATTGACACGCTCACACGCTCACGCTCTCTGTTGTTGTTGATGGACAGTGTTGGAGAGAAGAGTGGAGAGGGAGAGAGTGGAGTGGAATTAACATATGGGTTAGGCCGCTTGCGCCTCTTTTTTTGTTTTTACGCTCTCGCTTTCGTTGCACGCACTGTGTGCAGTGCAGGTCGCAGGGGGGGTGGGGTGGGGTGAGTAGAGTTGTTTTTTTTTTGTTGCTATTTTTAGAAGCATTTACACACGCATACTTACGTATCTTTTTGGTTAGACTGCCGCTCATCATTGGCGACACATCGTTCTTATTGGCCCGCCCAACGCCAGCTCCGATGCCAATGGCGCCCGCGCGCTGCTCTCTCGGCTGATATTTAATGTTCGGCACCGAGAGCAGACGCTGATCGCGCGACTTCTCTTTGAACTTTTGCCGTGTCGGCTTTAATGGCGGCTGCTGCTGGAGCTGCTGCTGTTGCTGTGCCTCGCTCAATGGCAAATTGTTTGGCCGCTCGCCGCTCTCGGGCGGCTGCTCAAAATCGACACGCTTCTGCGGCGGCGTCGCAGCCGCTGTCGGCGTCACAGCCGGCACATCGCCCGTATCACAATTGAGCATTGCACTGGCCGCTGCCAGGCCGACATCCTCTTCACGGCACTCGAGCGCCTCCACCGGCAACTCCTCGGCGCCCTCGGGCGAACTCTCTTTGGTCGCATAGAATATGGAGGAGCTGTTCCGCATGGATTCCAGCTCCGTATTGACATTGAGGCTGCCGCCACCGATTTTCATATTGACTTTTGATAATTGACGCTTCAAATTGAACGTTTTCCATGACATTGATTTGCGGCGATCCTGCAGCTCTTTGGGTGCCACGCCCACATCGTCACGCTGCGGACTTTTGGCCGCGGCCAGCGCTGCAGCCGTCGCTGTGCTGGCGTTGCTCATTAGCGTTTCTTTTGTGCTGTTGATAATATCGGCCACGCCCAGCGGCGATGTTGGTCGCGAGCCCGTCTCGCCCGTTGCTGCCGACGCTGGCGTCGCTGCCGACGTCGATGCCGTTGTTGCTGACAGCGCTGCTTCATTCGCCTCGGGTATGAACTCAATCGACGGACTGTCCGGGCTGGTCGTATCGTTCAGCTATATTTGCATATATATACACACACATACATACATACATATACATACATACATACATATACATATATAATTATACATATATACATATATATATTTATATATATATATATTTATACATATATATATTATATATACATATATATATTTATGTATATATGTGAGGGGGGGATGGAAGGTGGGCGCAATGCCACAAGTTTTAATAAAGTTTCGGCTAAGCAAGGAGACGCGTACGTAGCAGGGGCAAAAAAAAAAAACAGAAAAATATGAAAAACCAACAAGAAGAAGACCAAGAAGAAGACGAAAACTGAATGGAAGAAGAAGCAGCAGCAGCAGCAGCAGCAGCAGCAAAAATGGTGCAAAGTTAGTTTCCAATATTTAGAAAAGAAATAGCAACACTTTTTTGCATTTTCCAATACTGAAAGCTTTTCATGGCATATCTAACTGTTATATCAATTATTTCTAACTGTTATATGTATCATATTTAATTGTTATCTTTATCAAAGCATGCCAGCATATAATATTTAACTGTTATACACATAACTGTTATATATGTGGTCTGGTATCTGACTGTTATATGTATAACATATCATATTGAACTGTTGTATACATAAAACATATCCTAACTGTTATATTTACATATATCATACAATATCTATCTTTTATATGTATGCTAAAACTGTTATATGTAAAACATGTCATATTGAACTGTTATATCTATTTGTAATATTATTATCAAATCTTAGCTAACTGTTATAACATATTTTACTTAACTGTTATACAAATGTATATCACATCTAACTGTTATATGTAAGGTCTGATATCTGATTGTTATATGTATAACATATCATATTGAACTATTATATATACCATGTAACATATCCTATCTAACTGTTATATGTAAGCTAACTGATAT